>AP027102.1:83656750-84256750 GCA_028142955.1 Pinctada fucata
CGTCGCTTCAATTCGGTAGAACTGTCACATCCGGTTACTTCCATTTTGGAAGATATAGAGTACAATCTTTGGTTGGATGGTTCAAATGGTCTATGACAGAATATCATCCACCATTCTGGATAGTGGGGACATCATAGTGTATGACGAGTTCCCCATATCGACCGTAGAACTTCCTCAGTGACGATGTTAGTCGGTCAAAAACATATCCCTGACTGAGAAGCTTATCTGAAAGACGCCTAGCTCTCAGAACAAAATCCGTATATTTGGTACTTGCTCTGGCATAGCGTATCAACTGAGATATGAACACGCCATAAGCATAACTTAGATAATTTCAATAAATATTCCATGTTCGTAGTAATACCGTTTATCCGCTAGTTGGCGGTCTAATTTCATTCATTTTTTCCTGCCATTCATTCCCTCGTTTTACTCTATGATTCCTTTCCTAGCGATCATGTCTAAGTAGAATGGATGGTTTTCACGTCCCCTTTTATTTGTCTGCCTTACATGTAACGTCCCTCTTCACTTTTTGACTGCCATGGTTTTATGACATGCCTTCCAGAGCATAGCCACATAACACCATTATTTTTCTTTGTCTTTTTTTCATCATTTTTTTTTTCTTTTCCCTTTTTTCATTTTTTTTTTTCTGAATGTATGTTCTGAGTGTCTCCTGAAGAAGGAGCCGAGGTGCTCTGAAAAATTTGAGGTAAATTAATTTAATGTCGTGAGTCTCTCGCCCACACTTTTGTGCTCTTTATATCTTTTTTCTGCGAGAGACATGGCATTAGCCTCTGGCCGATCCGACATTTTCTGAATACTTAACGTTGTTGTTTATTTTTTTCCTGTGCTTTTTATATTTTATCTTCATAAACAACATTGTATTCCTATTTTTGGGATCCGTTAGTATTCTTGTATGCAAGGAGTATGACTGAGTGCAGGCTTATTTAAAATTTTTGTGGTTTTTTTTGTTTTTTTTGCTTTTTTTTCATGTTTTTATTCTAGTGCTGTGTGTTTTGTTCTATTTTACCGTGGGTTTTAATATATACTTGTTCTTTGCCACTGTCTTCCATCTGAGCGTCACCATGTTCTACAGACGAGATCCTATTTTCAAACAACTGAAATTTTTGGAGCTAAAAGCAATAAAAACCCGACATCGAATCTCTAACTGTGAAAACTATATTTCTAACAAGATTACACCCAAAGGTCTTAAAGTTAATCTTCGGCCTAACATCGGCGCAATCTCGACCCGAGTTCCAGAAAAGGTGGACCCACATTGTTGAGGAATGCTCTCAAAACCTCCTCAAGTTATGCTACAGCGCAGATAAGAGTCGAGTAGTTAGGCTTGAACGAAATATAAACAAATGTAACATGCAACTCGCTGCCAAACTTGGTCAAAGTGACTTGCAGGATTGTCGAAATGTAATTTCTCATCACAAGCGCGCACTATCGGCCAAACTCGCATATAGACAGAATAAGAAACTCGCTAGAGATAAGATTGTCCCTCTTCCCTCTGAATGTTCATCGCAAGGGCTTCGGGTCCTGCATGGTTTCGCTTCCTGGTCATAAGCCCAACAGACGTTTCATACGTGATCGCATGAAAAGAAGGAAAGTTCCCTCTGCTATATAAATTACCTGAATCTGTTGGAGAAAAGCGTGATGTTTTGAACCTTTCTGACCATTCACTTTCCAAAAGTGAACAGAGTCTTCTGTCCAAGGCCTTTCCTTCTGTCCCATACCTAGGGACATCAACGAAAGACGAGTTAGAGAGGATGTTCGAGCATTTTTTAGGCGTCACCGTTTGAAGGAATATTTCAGCAGACCTAAAAGTAGGCGACTTGATGACATCGCTGAGGAGTCTTCTAGTGATGACGAACTTGATCAGGGATGACGCCCAAAATGAATATAAGCCCCGTCCCCTTTGTCAAAAAAAGTACTTGGGAACCAGGCCCGAGCAAATGTGGTGCTCTCGAGGCTTACATTGATGCTGTTCAGGAAGGCATTGAGAAACTTTTGAATACAAATTCAGGTCGATCCAAAGATAATCTAAATAAAACAGAGAGAAAGGCACTTCAAAGCCTGAAAGACAATGATTCGATAGTAATAAAAAAAGCGGACATAGGATCCACAGTCGTAGTTCTGAACAAATCAGATTATATTGACGAAGCTCTCAGGCAACTCTCGTCGCCTTCCTTTTACGAGAAGCTAGACTCTGACCCTACTCTTGAATTTTCAAGTCTCATACTTTCAGACCTTACTGACATGAAAAATAACAATGAAATAGATGAGGATGTTTTTGAATACCTCTGTCCCGAGAACCCACGACCGGGTCAATTTTATCTCCTACCAAAAATACACAAAGAAGGTATACCTGGTCGTCCAATCGTCAGTGCTATAGGTCATCCACTGAAAAAATATCACAATTTTTAGACTATCACCTCAAGGATCATGTTTGAAAAATTACCGTCTTATCTGAAAGACACCACAGATTACATTAAGAAAACACCCAGTCAGAATCTACCAACTGGCACGCTCCTTGTCACCATGGACGTTACCTCACTTTACACGAACATCCCTCATGAGGAAGGAATCGAAGCATGCAGAAAAGTATGGGACCTTAGACAAAACAAACGACCATCTACGGAATCTCTTGTGAAACTCCTCGAGCGTACTCTTAAGCTGAACAACTTCATGTTCAACGGTGACCATTACCTACAGATAAATGGTACTTCGATGGGCACAAAAATGGCACCGTCGTATGCTAACATTTTCATGGGGGACTTCGAAGATCGTCTGCTCCGACAGGCCCCTAGCAAACCACTCAGTTGGTTGCGATTCATTGATGACATAGAGATGAAGTGGACTGAGGGTAGAGAAAGGCTTGACGAATTCATTGATTCACGAATAAAATTCCATCCCATCCATCAAATTTACTGTAGAAATCTCTGATTCCAGTAATGTTTTCCTCGACACCAAGTCCACTCTTCGGGACGGTGGCATACATTTTGATCTTCACACAAAAGACACCGACTCGCACCTATACTTACGAACAGACAGTTGTCATCCTCCCCATGTTTTCAAAGGAATCCCTAAAGGTCTAGCAACTAGAATAAGGCGGATTTGCTCCTCTGATGATTCATTTCATTTAAGAAGTAAGGAACTCTCACAGAGACTGTGTCACCGTGGCTACAATGCTAAGTCTGTACATGAATCTATATCGGCGGTTCAAAGGATTGACAGACAGGACCTTCTCCAGTACAAACCCAAAAGTTTAGGGTCTAGGATCCCTTTAGTTACGACCTTTCACCCGACATTATTAGGCATTTCAGCGATCCTGAAAGATAACCTGTCTACTCTCCACCAATCCAAGAGGATGAAAAAAATCATTCCTTCTCCCCCCTTGGTCTCGTATAGGAAACCAAGAAGCATCAAAGACCATTTAGTGAGGTCCAGGTTAGATAACCCTAAGCCGGTTGGCTCTTTTTCGACTTGTACTAACAAAAGATGCAAATTGTGCCCGAGATCACAGACCACTTCTACCTTCAAAAGTACTAATACCGGACATGAATATAAAATCTTGACAAATGTTTCTTGCAAGTCTAGAAATGTGGTCTACCTGATAACATGCAGAGTTTGCCAGAAACAGTACATCGGTGAGACTGAGGATGGCCTGAACATGAGAATCAATAACCACAGGTCATCCATTACCACCGGAAAAATGAACCTACCGGTTGCCCAACACTTTAATCAGGATAACCACTCCTGGGAGGACATGGAAGTTGTACCCATAGACCATAATGTCAGTTGGACTATAGACCAGAGAGTAGCCAAGGAAAACTTTTGGCAGTATACTCTGAAAACCATTGAACCAGACGGCTTGAATAAGCGCTCTGACACTCTTCATATGAGTAGAAAATACTAAATTCGATTTTTGTACTAGGCCTTTATTTCAGAGTCCTTACTTACTATGTTTATGAGATAGGTTCTGCTTGATCTTCCCTCACGGGTACTTTTTTGTAACACGCCCTATTTCTTCCGTTTGGATACGGAGGTCAATTGACGAAACTGTGAACGAGCGCCTGACTTCGTCCCAAAACCATATATTTTTCCCTATTTTCGGTTGCCCCTTAAAGCGCCCCTTTTGTCATACCACTTTCTATTCATACCGACTCACGCGTGTACAGTTCACCGGTCACTTTGCTACAGTATGGATGTATGTTTTATTGGGGGGTGTTTGCCTTGTTTTTCTTACTTTTAAAGGTGTTGTATGTATTTTTCATTTCATCTCACCTTTTATTTGCCCATTTTTCTCCAGTATCCGTTATTTTTCTTTAGGAATGACAAATATGGATAATGACCATATCCCTGTCTACAGTACAAAATCGATAATTCAGAAAATCAGAAACCGAAGGCATACAAAATCAGGATAAAACAGGAACCAAAGCAAACAAAAACAAAAACCTCCACCATATGAAAAGAAGCGAACTCCCGATATGAGAGTGAGACCAGGTGCCCAGGAAGAGTAAGCATCTCCTGCTTGCATGCAACACCCGTCGCTTCAATTCGGTAGAACTGTCACATCCGGTTACTTCCATTTTGGAAGATATAGAGTACAATCTTTGGTTGGATGGTTCAAATGGTCTATGACAGAATATCATCCACCATTCTGGATAGTGGGACATCATAGTGTATGACGAGTTCCCCATATCGACCGTAGAACTTCCTCAGTGACGATGTTAGTCGGTCAAAAACATATCCCTGACTGAGAAGCTTATCTGAAAGACGCCTAGCTCTCAGAACAAAATCCGTATATTTGGTACTTGCTCTGGCATAGCGTATCAACTGAGATATGAACACGCCATAAGCATAACTTAGATAATTTCAATAAATATTCCATGTTCGTAGTAATACCGTTTATCCGCTAGATGGCGGTCTAATTTCATTCATTTTTTCCTGCCATTCATTCCCTCGTTTTACTCTATGATTCCTTTCCTAGCGATCATGTCTAAGTAGAATGGATGGTTTTCACGTCCCCTTTTATTTGTCTGCCTTACATTGTAACGTCCCTCTTCACTTTTTGACTGCCATGGTTTTATGACATGCCTTCCAGAGCATAGCCACATAACACCATTATTTTTCTTTGTCTTTTTTTCATCATTTTTTTTTTCTTTTCCTTTTTCATTTTTTTTTTCTGAATGTATGTTCTGAGTGTCTCCTGAAGAAGGAGCCGAGGTGCTCTGAAAATTTGAGGTAAATTAATTTAATGTCGTGAGTCTCTCGCACCACTTTTGTGCTCTTTATATCTTTTTTCTGCGAGAGACATGCATTAGCCTCTGGGCCGATCCGACATTTTCTGAATACTTAACGTTGTTGTTTATTTTTTTCCTGTGCTTTTTATATTTTATCTTCATAAACAACATTGTATTCCTATTTTGGGATCCGTTAGTATTCTTGTATGCAAGGAGTATGACTGAGTGCAGGCTTATTTAAAATTTTTGTGGTTTTTTTGTTTTTTTGCTTTTTTTTCATGTTTTATTCTAGTGCTGTGTGTTTTGTTCTATTTTACCGTGGTTTTAATATATACTTGTTCTTTGCCACTGTCTTCCATCTGAGCGTCACCATGTTCTACAGACGAGATCCTATTTTCAAACAACTGAAATTTTTGGAGCTAAAAGCAATAAAAACCCGACATCGAATCTCTAACTGTGAAAACTATATTTCTAACAAGATTACACCCAAAGGTCTTAAAGTTAATCTTCGGCCTAACATCGGCGCAATCTCGACCCGATTCCAGAAAAGGTGGACCCACATTGTTGAGGAATGCTCTCAAAACCTCCTCAAGTTATGCTACAGCGCAGATAAGAGTCGAGTAGTTAGGCTTGAACGAAATATAAACAAATGTAACATGCAACTCGCTGCCAAACTTGGTCAAAGTGACTTGCAGGATTGTCGAAATGTAATTTCTCATCACAAGCGCGCACTATCGGCCAAACTCGCATATAGACAGAATAAGAAACTCGCTAGAGATAAGATTGTCCCTCTTCCCTCTGAATGTTCATCGCAAGGGCTTCGGTCCTGCATGGTTTCGCTTCCTGGTCATAAGCCCAACAGACGTTTCATACGTGATCGCATGAAAAGAAGGAAAGTTCCCTCTGCTATTAAATTACCTGAATCTGTTGGAGAAAAGCGTGATGTTTTGAACCTTTCTGACCATTCACTTTCCAAAAGTGAACAGAGTCTTCTGTCCAAAGGCCTTTCCTTCTGTCCCATACCTAGGGACATCAACGAAAGACGAGTTAGAGAGGATGTTCGAGCATTTTTTAGGCGTCTCCGTTTGAAGGAATATTTCAGCAGACCTAAAAGTAGGCGACTTGATGACATCGCTGAGGAGTCTTCTAGTGATGACGAACTTGATCAGGATGACGCCCAAAATGAATATAAGCCCCGTCCCTTTGTCAAAAAAAGTACTTGGGAACCAGGCCCGAGCAAATGTGGTGCTCTCGAGGCTTACATTGATGCTGTTCAGGAAGGCATTGAGAAACTTTTGAATACAAATTCAGGTCGATCCAAAGATAATCTAAATAAAACAGAGAGAAAGGCACTTCAAAGCCTGAAAGACAATGATTCGATAGTAATAAAAAAAGCGGACAAAGGATCCACAGTCGTAGTTCTGAACAAATCAGATTATATTGACGAAGCTCTCAGGCAACTCTCGTCGCCTTCCTTTTACGAGAAGCTAGACTCTGACCCTACTCTTGAATTTTCAAGTCTCATACTTTCAGACCTTACTGACATGAAAAATAACAATGAAATAGATGAGGATGTTTTTGAATACCTCTGTCCCGAGAACCCACGACCGGGTCAATTTTATCTCCTACCAAAAATACACAAAGAAGGTATACCTGGTCGTCCTATCGTCAGTGCTATAGGTCATCCCACTGAAAAAATATCACAATTTTTAGACTATCACCTCAAGGATCATGTTGAAAAATTACCGTCTTATCTGAAAGACACCACAGATTACATTAAGAAAACACCCAGTCAGAATCTACCAACTGGCACGCTCCTTGTCACCATGGACGTTACCTCACTTTACACGAACATCCCTCATGAGGAAGGAATCGAAGCATGCAGAAAAGTATGGGACCTTAGACAAAACAAACGACCATCTACGGAATCTCTTGTGAAACTCCTCGAGCGTACTCTTAAGCTGAACAACTTCATGTTCAACGGTGACCATTACCTACAGATAAATGGTACTTCGATGGGCACAAAAATGGCACCGTCGTATGCTAACATTTTCATGGGGGACTTCGAAGATCGTCTGCTCCGACAGGCCCCTAGCAAACCACTCAGTTGGTTGCGATTCATTGATGACATAGAGATGAAGTGGACTGAGGGTAGAGAAAGGCTTGACGAATTCATTGATTTCACGAATAAATTCCATCCATCCATCAAATTTACTGTAGAAATCTCTGATTCCAGTAATGTTTTCCTCGACACCAAGTCCACTCTTCGGGACGGTGGCATACATTTTGATCTTCACACAAAAGACACCGACTCGCACCTATACTTACGAACAGACAGTTGTCATCCTCCCCATGTTTTCAAAGGAATCCCTAAAGGTCTAGCAACTAGAATAAGGCGGATTTGCTCCTCTGATGATTCATTTCATTTAAGAAGTAAGGAACTCTCACAGAGACTGTGTCACCGTGGCTACAATGCTAAGTCTGTACATGAATCTATATCGGCGGTTCAAAGGATTGACAGACAGGACCTTCTCCAGTACAAACCCAAAAGTTTAGGGTCTAGGATCCCTTTAGTTACGACCTTTCACCCGACATTATTAGGCATTTCAGCGATCCTGAAAGATAACCTGTCTACTCTCCACCAATCCAAGAGGATGAAAAAAATCATTCCTTCTCCCCCCTTGGTCTCGTATAGGAAACCAAGAAGCATCAAAGACCATTTAGTGAGGTCCAGGTTAGATAACCCTAAGCCGGTTGGCTCTTTTTCGACTTGTACTAACAAAAGATGCAAATTGTGCCCGAGATCACAGACCACTTCTACCTTCAAAAGTACTAATACCGGACATGAATATAAAATCTTGACAAATGTTTCTTGCAAGTCTAGAAATGTGGTCTACCTGATAACATGCAGAGTTTGCCAGAAACAGTACATCGGTGAGACTGAGGATGGCCTGAACATGAGAATCAATAACCACAGGTCATCCATTACCACCGGAAAAATGAACCTACCGGTTGCCCAACACTTTAATCAGGATAACCACTCCTGGGAGGACATGGAAGTTGTACCCATAGACCATAATGTCAGTTGGACTATAGACCAGAGAGTAGCCAAGGAAAACTTTTGGCAGTATACTCTGAAAACCATTGAACCAGACGGCTTGAATAAGCGCTCTGACACTCTTCATATGAGTAGAAAATACTAAATTCGATTTTTGTACTAGGCCTTTATTTCAGAGTCCTTACTTACTATGTTTATGAGATAGGTTCTGCTTGATCTTCCCTCACGGGTACTTTTTTGTAACACGCCCTATTTCTTCCGTTTGGATACGGAGGTCAATTGACGAAACTGTGAACGAGCGCCTGACTTCGTCCCAAAACCATATATTTTTCCCTATTTTCGGTTGCCCCTTAAAGCGCCCCTTTTGTCATACCACTTTCTATTCATACCGACTCACGCGTGTACAGTTCACCGGTCACTTTGCTACAGTATGGATGTATGTTTTATTGGGGGGTGTTTGCCTTGTTTTTCTTACTTTTAAAGGTGTTGTATGTATTTTTCATTTCATCTCACCTTTTATTTGCCCATTTTTCTCCAGTATCCGTTATTTTTCTTTAGGAATGACAAATATGGATAATGACCATATCCCTGTCTACAGTACAAAATCGATAATTCAGAAAATCAGAAACCGAAGGCATACAAAATCAGGATAAAACAGGAACCAAAGCAAACAAAAACAAAAACCTCCACCATATGAAAAGAAGCGAACTCCCGATATGAGAGTGAGACCAGGTGCCCAGGAAGAGTAAGCATCTCCTGCTTGCATGCAACACCCGTCGCTTCAATTCGGTAGAACTGTCACATCCGGTTACTTCCATTTTGGAAGATATAGAGTACAATCTTTGGTTGGATGGTTCAAATGGTCTATGACAGAATATCATCCACCATTCTGGATAGTGGGACATCATAGTGTATGACGAGTTCCCCATATCGACCGTAGAACTTCCTCAGTGACGATGTTAGTCGGTCAAAAACATATCCCTGACTGAGAAGCTTATCTGAAAGACGCCTAGCTCTCAGAACAAAATCCGTATATTTGGTACTTGCTCTGGCATAGCGTATCAACTGAGATATGAACACGCCATAAGCATAACTTAGATAATTTCAATAAATATTCCATGTTCGTAGTAATACCGTTTATCCGCTAGATGGCGGTCTAATTTCATTCATTTTTTCCTGCCATTCATTCCCTCGTTTTACTCTATGATTCCTTTCCTAGCGATCATGTCTAAGTAGAATGGATGGTTTTCACGTCCCCTTTTATTTGTCTGCCTTACATTGTAACGTCCCTCTTCACTTTTTGACTGCCATGGTTTTATGACATGCCTTCCAGAGCATAGCCACATAACACCATTATTTTTCTTTGTCTTTTTTTCATCATTTTTTTTTTTCTTTTCCTTTTTCATTTTTTTTTTCTGAATGTATGTTCTGAGTGTCTCCTGAAGAAGGAGCCGAGGTGCTCTGAAAATTTGAGGTAAATTAATTTAATGTCGTGAGTCTCTCGCACCACTTTTGTGCTCTTTATATCTTTTTTCTGCGAGAGACATGCATTAGCCTCTGGGCCGATCCGACATTTTCTGAATACTTAACGTTGTTGTTTATTTTTTTCCTGTGCTTTTTATATTTTATCTTCATAAACAACATTGTATTCCTATTTTGGGATCCGTTAGTATTCTTGTATGCAAGGAGTATGACTGAGTGCAGGCTTATTTAAAATTTTTGTGGTTTTTTTGTTTTTTTGCTTTTTTTTCATGTTTTATTCTAGTGCTGTGTGTTTTGTTCTATTTTACCGTGGTTTTAATATATACTTGTTCTTTGCCACTGTCTTCCATCTGAGCGTCACCATGTTCTACAGACGAGATCCTATTTTCAAACAACTGAAATTTTTGGAGCTAAAAGCAATAAAAACCCGACATCGAATCTCTAACTGTGAAAACTATATTTCTAACAAGATTACACCCAAAGGTCTTAAAGTTAATCTTCGGCCTAACATCGGCGCAATCTCGACCCGATTCCAGAAAAGGTGGACCCACATTGTTGAGGAATGCTCTCAAAACCTCCTCAAGTTATGCTACAGCGCAGATAAGAGTCGAGTAGTTAGGCTTGAACGAAATATAAACAAATGTAACATGCAACTCGCTGCCAAACTTGGTCAAAGTGACTTGCAGGATTGTCGAAATGTAATTTCTCATCACAAGCGCGCACTATCGGCCAAACTCGCATATAGACAGAATAAGAAACTCGCTAGAGATAAGATTGTCCCTCTTCCCTCTGAATGTTCATCGCAAGGGCTTCGGTCCTGCATGGTTTCGCTTCCTGGTCATAAGCCCAACAGACGTTTCATACGTGATCGCATGAAAAGAAGGAAAGTTCCCTCTGCTATTAAATTACCTGAATCTGTTGGAGAAAAGCGTGATGTTTTGAACCTTTCTGACCATTCACTTTCCAAAAGTGAACAGAGTCTTCTGTCCAAAGGCCTTTCCTTCTGTCCCATACCTAGGGACATCAACGAAAGACGAGTTAGAGAGGATGTTCGAGCATTTTTTAGGCGTCTCCGTTTGAAGGAATATTTCAGCAGACCTAAAAGTAGGCGACTTGATGACATCGCTGAGGAGTCTTCTAGTGATGACGAACTTGATCA
Source organism: Pinctada fucata (assembly GCA_028142955.1). Taxonomy (NCBI): domain Eukaryota; kingdom Metazoa; phylum Mollusca; class Bivalvia; order Pterioida; family Pteriidae; genus Pinctada; species Pinctada fucata. The sequence goes on from AP027102.1 coordinate 83,667,693, forward strand.
GGATGACGCCCAAAATGAATATAAGCCCCGTCCCTTTGTCAAAAAAAGTACTTGGGAACCAGGCCCGAGCAAATGTGGTGCTCTCGAGGCTTACATTGATGCTGTTCAGGAAGGCATTGAGAAACTTTTGAATACAAATTCAGGTCGATCCAAAGATAATCTAAATAAAACAGAGAGAAAGGCACTTCAAAGCCTGAAAGACAATGATTCGATAGTAATAAAAAAAGCGGACAAAGGATCCACAGTCGTAGTTCTGAACAAATCAGATTATATTGACGAAGCTCTCAGGCAACTCTCGTCGCCTTCCTTTTACGAGAAGCTAGACTCTGACCCTACTCTTGAATTTTCAAGTCTCATACTTTCAGACCTTACTGACATGAAAAATAACAATGAAATAGATGAGGATGTTTTTGAATACCTCTGTCCCGAGAACCCACGACCGGGTCAATTTTATCTCCTACCAAAAATACACAAAGAAGGTATACCTGGTCGTCCTATCGTCAGTGCTATAGGTCATCCCACTGAAAAAATATCACAATTTTTAGACTATCACCTCAAGGATCATGTTGAAAAATTACCGTCTTATCTGAAAGACACCACAGATTACATTAAGAAAACACCCAGTCAGAATCTACCAACTGGCACGCTCCTTGTCACCATGGACGTTACCTCACTTTACACGAACATCCCTCATGAGGAAGGAATCGAAGCATGCAGAAAAGTATGGGACCTTAGACAAAACAAACGACCATCTACGGAATCTCTTGTGAAACTCCTCGAGCGTACTCTTAAGCTGAACAACTTCATGTTCAACGGTGACCATTACCTACAGATAAATGGTACTTCGATGGGCACAAAAATGGCACCGTCGTATGCTAACATTTTCATGGGGGACTTCGAAGATCGTCTGCTCCGACAGGCCCCTAGCAAACCACTCAGTTGGTTGCGATTCATTGATGACATAGAGATGAAGTGGACTGAGGGTAGAGAAAGGCTTGACGAATTCATTGATTTCACGAATAAATTCCATCCATCCATCAAATTTACTGTAGAAATCTCTGATTCCAGTAATGTTTTCCTCGACACCAAGTCCACTCTTCGGGACGGTGGCATACATTTTGATCTTCACACAAAAGACACCGACTCGCACCTATACTTACGAACAGACAGTTGTCATCCTCCCCATGTTTTCAAAGGAATCCCTAAAGGTCTAGCAACTAGAATAAGGCGGATTTGCTCCTCTGATGATTCATTTCATTTAAGAAGTAAGGAACTCTCACAGAGACTGTGTCACCGTGGCTACAATGCTAAGTCTGTACATGAATCTATATCGGCGGTTCAAAGGATTGACAGACAGGACCTTCTCCAGTACAAACCCAAAAGTTTAGGGTCTAGGATCCCTTTAGTTACGACCTTTCACCCGACATTATTAGGCATTTCAGCGATCCTGAAAGATAACCTGTCTACTCTCCACCAATCCAAGAGGATGAAAAAAATCATTCCTTCTCCCCCCTTGGTCTCGTATAGGAAACCAAGAAGCATCAAAGACCATTTAGTGAGGTCCAGGTTAGATAACCCTAAGCCGGTTGGCTCTTTTTCGACTTGTACTAACAAAAGATGCAAATTGTGCCCGAGATCACAGACCACTTCTACCTTCAAAAGTACTAATACCGGACATGAATATAAAATCTTGACAAATGTTTCTTGCAAGTCTAGAAATGTGGTCTACCTGATAACATGCAGAGTTTGCCAGAAACAGTACATCGGTGAGACTGAGGATGGCCTGAACATGAGAATCAATAACCACAGGTCATCCATTACCACCGGAAAAATGAACCTACCGGTTGCCCAACACTTTAATCAGGATAACCACTCCTGGGAGGACATGGAAGTTGTACCCATAGACCATAATGTCAGTTGGACTATAGACCAGAGAGTAGCCAAGGAAAACTTTTGGCAGTATACTCTGAAAACCATTGAACCAGACGGCTTGAATAAGCGCTCTGACACTCTTCATATGAGTAGAAAATACTAAATTCGATTTTTGTACTAGGCCTTTATTTCAGAGTCCTTACTTACTATGTTTATGAGATAGGTTCTGCTTGATCTTCCCTCACGGGTACTTTTTTGTAACACGCCCTATTTCTTCCGTTTGGATACGGAGGTCAATTGACGAAACTGTGAACGAGCGCCTGACTTCGTCCCAAAACCATATATTTTTCCCTATTTTCGGTTGCCCCTTAAAGCGCCCCTTTTGTCATACCACTTTCTATTCATACCGACTCACGCGTGTACAGTTCACCGGTCACTTTGCTACAGTATGGATGTATGTTTTATTGGGGGGTGTTTGCCTTGTTTTTCTTACTTTTAAAGGTGTTGTATGTATTTTTCATTTCATCTCACCTTTTATTTGCCCATTTTTCTCCAGTATCCGTTATTTTTCTTTAGGAATGACAAATATGGATAATGACCATATCCCTGTCTACAGTACAAAATCGATAATTCAGAAAATCAGAAACCGAAGGCATACAAAATCAGGATAAAACAGGAACCAAAGCAAACAAAAACAAAAACCTCCACCATATGAAAAGAAGCGAACTCCCGATATGAGAGTGAGACCAGGTGCCCAGGAAGAGTAAGCATCTCCTGCTTGCATGCAACACCCGTCGCTTCAATTCGGTAGAACTGTCACATCCGGTTACTTCCATTTTGGAAGATATAGAGTACAATCTTTGGTTGGATGGTTCAAATGGTCTATGACAGAATATCATCCACCATTCTGGATAGTGGGACATCATAGTGTATGACGAGTTCCCCATATCGACCGTAGAACTTCCTCAGTGACGATGTTAGTCGGTCAAAAACATATCCCTGACTGAGAAGCTTATCTGAAAGACGCCTAGCTCTCAGAACAAAATCCGTATATTTGGTACTTGCTCTGGCATAGCGTATCAACTGAGATATGAACACGCCATAAGCATAACTTAGATAATTTCAATAAATATTCCATGTTCGTAGTAATACCGTTTATCCGCTAGATGGCGGTCTAATTTCATTCATTTTTTCCTGCCATTCATTCCCTCGTTTTACTCTATGATTCCTTTCCTAGCGATCATGTCTAAGTAGAATGGATGGTTTTCACGTCCCCTTTTATTTGTCTGCCTTACATTGTAACGTCCCTCTTCACTTTTTGACTGCCATGGTTTTATGACATGCCTTCCAGAGCATAGCCACATAACACCATTATTTTTCTTTGTCTTTTTTTCATCATTTTTTTTTTCTTTTCCTTTTTCATTTTTTTTTTCTGAATGTATGTTCTGAGTGTCTCCTGAAGAAGGAGCCGAGGTGCTCTGAAAATTTGAGGTAAATTAATTTAATGTCGTGAGTCTCTCGCACCACTTTTGTGCTCTTTATATCTTTTTTCTGCGAGAGACATGCATTAGCCTCTGGGCCGATCCGACATTTTCTGAATACTTAACGTTGTTGTTTATTTTTTTCCTGTGCTTTTTATATTTTATCTTCATAAACAACATTGTATTCCTATTTTGGGATCCGTTAGTATTCTTGTATGCAAGGAGTATGACTGAGTGCAGGCTTATTTAAAATTTTTGTGGTTTTTTTGTTTTTTTGCTTTTTTTTCATGTTTTATTCTAGTGCTGTGTGTTTTGTTCTATTTTACCGTGGTTTTAATATATACTTGTTCTTTGCCACTGTCTTCCATCTGAGCGTCACCATGTTCTACAGACGAGATCCTATTTTCAAACAACTGAAATTTTTGGAGCTAAAAGCAATAAAAACCCGACATCGAATCTCTAACTGTGAAAACTATATTTCAAACAAGATTACACCCAAAGGTCTTAAAGTTAATCTTCGGCCTAACATCGGCGCAATCTCGACCCGATTCCAGAAAAGGTGGACCCACATTGTTGAGGAATGCTCTCAAAACCTCCTCAAGTTATGCTACAGCGCAGATAAGAGTCGAGTAGTTAGGCTTGAACGAAATATAAACAAATGTAACATGCAACTCGCTGCCAAACTTGGTCAAAGTGACTTGCAGGATTGTCGAAATGTAATTTCTCATCACAAGCGCGCACTATCGGCCAAACTCGCATATAGACAGAATAAGAAACTCGCTAGAGATAAGATTGTCCCTCTTCCCTCTGAATGTTCATCGCAAGGGCTTCGGTCCTGCATGGTTTCGCTTCCTGGTCATAAGCCCAACAGACGTTTCATACGTGATCGCATGAAAAGAAGGAAAGTTCCCTCTGCTATTAAATTACCTGAATCTGTTGGAGAAAAGCGTGATGTTTTGAACCTTTCTGACCATTCACTTTCCAAAAGTGAACAGAGTCTTCTGTCCAAAGGCCTTTCCTTCTGTCCCATACCTAGGGACATCAACGAAAGACGAGTTAGAGAGGATGTTCGAGCATTTTTTAGGCGTCTCCGTTTGAAGGAATATTTCAGCAGACCTAAAAGTAGGCGACTTGATGACATCGCTGAGGAGTCTTCTAGTGATGACGAACTTGATCAGGATGACGCCCAAAATGAATATAAGCCCCGTCCCTTTGTCAAAAAAAGTACTTGGGAACCAGGCCCGAGCAAATGTGGTGCTCTCGAGGCTTACATTGATGCTGTTCAGGAAGGCATTGAGAAACTTTTGAATACAAATTCAGGTCGATCCAAAGATAATCTAAATAAAACAGAGAGAAAGGCACTTCAAAGCCTGAAAGACAATGATTCGATAGTAATAAAAAAAGCGGACAAAGGATCCACAGTCGTAGTTCTGAACAAATCAGATTATATTGACGAAGCTCTCAGGCAACTCTCGTCGCCTTCCTTTTACGAGAAGCTAGACTCTGACCCTACTCTTGAATTTTCAAGTCTCATACTTTCAGACCTTACTGACATGAAAAATAACAATGAAATAGATGAGGATGTTTTTGAATACCTCTGTCCCGAGAACCCACGACCGGGTCAATTTTATCTCCTACCAAAAATACACAAAGAAGGTATACCTGGTCGTCCTATCGTCAGTGCTATAGGTCATCCCACTGAAAAAATATCACAATTTTTAGACTATCACCTCAAGGATCATGTTGAAAAATTACCGTCTTATCTGAAAGACACCACAGATTACATTAAGAAAACACCCAGTCAGAATCTACCAACTGGCACGCTCCTTGTCACCATGGACGTTACCTCACTTTACACGAACATCCCTCATGAGGAAGGAATCGAAGCATGCAGAAAAGTATGGGACCTTAGACAAAACAAACGACCATCTACGGAATCTCTTGTGAAACTCCTCGAGCGTACTCTTAAGCTGAACAACTTCATGTTCAACGGTGACCATTACCTACAGATAAATGGTACTTCGATGGGCACAAAAATGGCACCGTCGTATGCTAACATTTTCATGGGGGACTTCGAAGATCGTCTGCTCCGACAGGCCCCTAGCAAACCACTCAGTTGGTTGCGATTCATTGATGACATAGAGATGAAGTGGACTGAGGGTAGAGAAAGGCTTGACGAATTCATTGATTTCACGAATAAATTCCATCCATCCATCAAATTTACTGTAGAAATCTCTGATTCCAGTAATGTTTTCCTCGACACCAAGTCCACTCTTCGGGACGGTGGCATACATTTTGATCTTCACACAAAAGACACCGACTCGCACCTATACTTACGAACAGACAGTTGTCATCCTCCCCATGTTTTCAAAGGAATCCCTAAAGGTCTAGCAACTAGAATAAGGCGGATTTGCTCCTCTGATGATTCATTTCATTTAAGAAGTAAGGAACTCTCACAGAGACTGTGTCACCGTGGCTACAATGCTAAGTCTGTACATGAATCTATATCGGCGGTTCAAAGGATTGACAGACAGGACCTTCTCCAGTACAAACCCAAAAGTTTAGGGTCTAGGATCCCTTTAGTTACGACCTTTCACCCGACATTATTAGGCATTTCAGCGATCCTGAAAGATAACCTGTCTACTCTCCACCAATCCAAGAGGATGAAAAAAATCATTCCTTCTCCCCCCTTGGTCTCGTATAGGAAACCAAGAAGCATCAAAGACCATTTAGTGAGGTCCAGGTTAGATAACCCTAAGCCGGTTGGCTCTTTTTCGACTTGTACTAACAAAAGATGCAAATTGTGCCCGAGATCACAGACCACTTCTACCTTCAAAAGTACTAATACCGGACATGAATATAAAATCTTGACAAATGTTTCTTGCAAGTCTAGAAATGTGGTCTACCTGATAACATGCAGAGTTTGCCAGAAACAGTACATCGGTGAGACTGAGGATGGCCTGAACATGAGAATCAATAACCACAGGTCATCCATTACCACCGGAAAAATGAACCTACCGGTTGCCCAACACTTTAATCAGGATAACCACTCCTGGGAGGACATGGAAGTTGTACCCATAGACCATAATGTCAGTTGGACTATAGACCAGAGAGTAGCCAAGGAAAACTTTTGGCAGTATACTCTGAAAACCATTGAACCAGACGGCTTGAATAAGCGCTCTGACACTCTTCATATGAGTAGAAAATACTAAATTCGATTTTTGTACTAGGCCTTTATTTCAGAGTCCTTACTTACTATGTTTATGAGATAGGTTCTGCTTGATCTTCCCTCACGGGTACTTTTTTGTAACACGCCCTATTTCTTCCGTTTGGATACGGAGGTCAATTGACGAAACTGTGAACGAGCGCCTGACTTCGTCCCAAAACCATATATTTTTCCCTATTTTCGGTTGCCCCTTAAAGCGCCCCTTTTGTCATACCACTTTCTATTCATACCGACTCACGCGTGTACAGTTCACCGGTCACTTTGCTACAGTATGGATGTATGTTTTATTGGGGGGTGTTTGCCTTGTTTTTCTTACTTTTAAAGGTGTTGTATGTATTTTTCATTTCATCTCACCTTTTATTTGCCCATTTTTCTCCAGTATCCGTTATTTTTCTTTAGGAATGACAAATATGGATAATGACCATATCCCTGTCTACAGTACAAAATCGATAATTCAGAAAATCAGAAACCGAAGGCATACAAAATCAGGATAAAACAGGAACCAAAGCAAACAAAAACAAAAACCTCCACCATATGAAAAGAAGCGAACTCCCGATATGAGAGTGAGACCAGGTGCCCAGGAAGAGTAAGCATCTCCTGCTTGCATGCAACACCCGTCGCTTCAATTCGGTAGAACTGTCACATCCGGTTACTTCCATTTTGGAAGATATAGAGTACAATCTTTGGTTGGATGGTTCAAATGGTCTATGACAGAATATCATCCACCATTCTGGATAGTGGGACATCATAGTGTATGACGAGTTCCCCATATCGACCGTAGAACTTCCTCAGTGACGATGTTAGTCGGTCAAAAACATATCCCTGACTGAGAAGCTTATCTGAAAGACGCCTAGCTCTCAGAACAAAATCCGTATATTTGGTACTTGCTCTGGCATAGCGTATCAACTGAGATATGAACACGCCATAAGCATAACTTAGATAATTTCAATAAATATTCCATGTTCGTAGTAATACCGTTTATCCGCTAGATGGCGGTCTAATTTCATTCATTTTTTCCTGCCATTCATTCCCTCGTTTTACTCTATGATTCCTTTCCTAGCGATCATGTCTAAGTAGAATGGATGGTTTTCACGTCCCCTTTTATTTGTCTGCCTTACATTGTAACGTCCCTCTTCACTTTTTGACTGCCATGGTTTTATGACATGCCTTCCAGAGCATAGCCACATAACACCATTATTTTTCTTTGTCTTTTTTTCATCATTTTTTTTTTTCTTTTCCTTTTTCATTTTTTTTTTCTGAATGTATGTTCTGAGTGTCTCCTGAAGAAGGAGCCGAGGTGCTCTGAAAATTTGAGGTAAATTAATTTAATGTCGTGAGTCTCTCGCACCACTTTTGTGCTCTTTATATCTTTTTTCTGCGAGAGACATGCATTAGCCTCTGGGCCGATCCGACATTTTCTGAATACTTAACGTTGTTGTTTATTTTTTTCCTGTGCTTTTTATATTTTATCTTCATAAACAACATTGTATTCCTATTTTGGGATCCGTTAGTATTCTTGTATGCAAGGAGTATGACTGAGTGCAGGCTTATTTAAAATTTTTGTGGTTTTTTTGTTTTTTTGCTTTTTTTTCATGTTTTATTCTAGTGCTGTGTGTTTTGTTCTATTTTACCGTGGTTTTAATATATACTTGTTCTTTGCCACTGTCTTCCATCTGAGCGTCACCATGTTCTACAGACGAGATCCTATTTTCAAACAACTGAAATTTTTGGAGCTAAAAGCAATAAAAACCCGACATCGAATCTCTAACTGTGAAAACTATATTTCTAACAAGATTACACCCAAAGGTCTTAAAGTTAATCTTCGGCCTAACATCGGCGCAATCTCGACCCGATTCCAGAAAAGGTGGACCCACATTGTTGAGGAATGCTCTCAAAACCTCCTCAAGTTATGCTACAGCGCAGATAAGAGTCGAGTAGTTAGGCTTGAACGAAATATAAACAAATGTAACATGCAACTCGCTGCCAAACTTGGTCAAAGTGACTTGCAGGATTGTCGAAATGTAATTTCTCATCACAAGCGCGCACTATCGGCCAAACTCGCATATAGACAGAATAAGAAACTCGCTAGAGATAAGATTGTCCCTCTTCCCTCTGAATGTTCATCGCAAGGGCTTCGGTCCTGCATGGTTTCGCTTCCTGGTCATAAGCCCAACAGACGTTTCATACGTGATCGCATGAAAAGAAGGAAAGTTCCCTCTGCTATTAAATTACCTGAATCTGTTGGAGAAAAGCGTGATGTTTTGAACCTTTCTGACCATTCACTTTCCAAAAGTGAACAGAGTCTTCTGTCCAAAGGCCTTTCCTTCTGTCCCATACCTAGGGACATCAACGAAAGACGAGTTAGAGAGGATGTTCGAGCATTTTTTAGGCGTCTCCGTTTGAAGGAATATTTCAGCAGACCTAAAAGTAGGCGACTTGATGACATCGCTGAGGAGTCTTCTAGTGATGACGAACTTGATCAGGATGACGCCCAAAATGAATATAAGCCCCGTCCCTTTGTCAAAAAAAGTACTTGGGAACCAGGCCCGAGCAAATGTGGTGCTCTCGAGGCTTACATTGATGCTGTTCAGGAAGGCATTGAGAAACTTTTGAATACAAATTCAGGTCGATCCAAAGATAATCTAAATAAAACAGAGAGAAAGGCACTTCAAAGCCTGAAAGACAATGATTCGATAGTAATAAAAAAAGCGGACAAAGGATCCACAGTCGTAGTTCTGAACAAATCAGATTATATTGACGAAGCTCTCAGGCAACTCTCGTCGCCTTCCTTTTACGAGAAGCTAGACTCTGACCCTACTCTTGAATTTTCAAGTCTCATACTTTCAGACCTTACTGACATGAAAAATAACAATGAAATAGATGAGGATGTTTTTGAATACCTCTGTCCCGAGAACCCACGACCGGGTCAATTTTATCTCCTACCAAAAATACACAAAGAAGGTATACCTGGTCGTCCTATCGTCAGTGCTATAGGTCATCCCACTGAAAAAATATCACAATTTTTAGACTATCACCTCAAGGATCATGTTGAAAAATTACCGTCTTATCTGAAAGACACCACAGATTACATTAAGAAAACACCCAGTCAGAATCTACCAACTGGCACGCTCCTTGTCACCATGGACGTTACCTCACTTTACACGAACATCCCTCATGAGGAAGGAATCGAAGCATGCAGAAAAGTATGGGACCTTAGACAAAACAAACGACCATCTACGGAATCTCTTGTGAAACTCCTCGAGCGTACTCTTAAGCTGAACAACTTCATGTTCAACGGTGACCATTACCTACAGATAAATGGTACTTCGATGGGCACAAAAATGGCACCGTCGTATGCTAACATTTTCATGGGGGACTTCGAAGATCGTCTGCTCCGACAGGCCCCTAGCAAACCACTCAGTTGGTTGCGATTCATTGATGACATAGAGATGAAGTGGACTGAGGGTAGAGAAAGGCTTGACGAATTCATTGATTTCACGAATAAATTCCATCCATCCATCAAATTTACTGTAGAAATCTCTGATTCCAGTAATGTTTTCCTCGACACCAAGTCCACTCTTCGGGACGGTGGCATACATTTTGATCTTCACACAAAAGACACCGACTCGCACCTATACTTACGAACAGACAGTTGTCATCCTCCCCATGTTTTCAAAGGAATCCCTAAAGGTCTAGCAACTAGAATAAGGCGGATTTGCTCCTCTGATGATTCATTTCATTTAAGAAGTAAGGAACTCTCACAGAGACTGTGTCACCGTGGCTACAATGCTAAGTCTGTACATGAATCTATATCGGCGGTTCAAAGGATTGACAGACAGGACCTTCTCCAGTACAAACCCAAAAGTTTAGGGTCTAGGATCCCTTTAGTTACGACCTTTCACCCGACATTATTAGGCATTTCAGCGATCCTGAAAGATAACCTGTCTACTCTCCACCAATCCAAGAGGATGAAAAAAATCATTCCTTCTCCCCCCTTGGTCTCGTATAGGAAACCAAGAAGCATCAAAGACCATTTAGTGAGGTCCAGGTTAGATAACCCTAAGCCGGTTGGCTCTTTTTCGACTTGTACTAACAAAAGATGCAAATTGTGCCCGAGATCACAGACCACTTCTACCTTCAAAAGTACTAATACCGGACATGAATATAAAATCTTGACAAATGTTTCTTGCAAGTCTAGAAATGTGGTCTACCTGATAACATGCAGAGTTTGCCAGAAACAGTACATCGGTGAGACTGAGGATGGCCTGAACATGAGAATCAATAACCACAGGTCATCCATTACCACCGGAAAAATGAACCTACCGGTTGCCCAACACTTTAATCAGGATAACCACTCCTGGGAGGACATGGAAGTTGTACCCATAGACCATAATGTCAGTTGGACTATAGACCAGAGAGTAGCCAAGGAAAACTTTTGGCAGTATACTCTGAAAACCATTGAACCAGACGGCTTGAATAAGCGCTCTGACACTCTTCATATGAGTAGAAAATACTAAATTCGATTTTTGTACTAGGCCTTTATTTCAGAGTCCTTACTTACTATGTTTATGAGATAGGTTCTGCTTGATCTTCCCTCACGGGTACTTTTTTGTAACACGCCCTATTTCTTCCGTTTGGATACGGAGGTCAATTGACGAAACTGTGAACGAGCGCCTGACTTCGTCCCAAAACCATATATTTTTCCCTATTTTCGGTTGCCCCTTAAAGCGCCCCTTTTGTCATACCACTTTCTATTCATACCGACTCACGCGTGTACAGTTCACCGGTCACTTTGCTACAGTATGGATGTATGTTTTATTGGGGGGTGTTTGCCTTGTTTTTCTTACTTTTAAAGGTGTTGTATGTATTTTTCATTTCATCTCACCTTTTATTTGCCCATTTTTCTCCAGTATCCGTTATTTTTCTTTAGGAATGACAAATATGGATAATGACCATATCCCTGTCTACAGTACAAAATCGATAATTCAGAAAATCAGAAACCGAAGGCATACAAAATCAGGATAAAACAGGAACCAAAGCAAACAAAAACAAAAACCTCCACCATATGAAAAGAAGCGAACTCCCGATATGAGAGTGAGACCAGGTGCCCAGGAAGAGTAAGCATCTCCTGCTTGCATGCAACACCCGTCGCTTCAATTCGGTAGAACTGTCACATCCGGTTACTTCCATTTTGGAAGATATAGAGTACAATCTTTGGTTGGATGGTTCAAATGGTCTATGACAGAATATCATCCACCATTCTGGATAGTGGGACATCATAGTGTATGACGAGTTCCCCATATCGACCGTAGAACTTCCTCAGTGACGATGTTAGTCGGTCAAAAACATATCCCTGACTGAGAAGCTTATCTGAAAGACGCCTAGCTCTCAGAACAAAATCCGTATATTTGGTACTTGCTCTGGCATAGCGTATCAACTGAGATATGAACACGCCATAAGCATAACTTAGATAATTTCAATAAATATTCCATGTTCGTAGTAATACCGTTTATCCGCTAGATGGCGGTCTAATTTCATTCATTTTTTCCTGCCATTCATTCCCTCGTTTTACTCTATGATTCCTTTCCTAGCGATCATGTCTAAGTAGAATGGATGGTTTTCACGTCCCCTTTTATTTGTCTGCCTTACATTGTAACGTCCCTCTTCACTTTTTGACTGCCATGGTTTTATGACATGCCTTCCAGAGCATAGCCACATAACACCATTATTTTTCTTTGTCTTTTTTTCATCATTTTTTTTTTTCTTTTCCTTTTTCATTTTTTTTTTCTGAATGTATGTTCTGAGTGTCTCCTGAAGAAGGAGCCGAGGTGCTCTGAAAATTTGAGGTAAATTAATTTAATGTCGTGAGTCTCTCGCACCACTTTTGTGCTCTTTATATCTTTTTTCTGCGAGAGACATGCATTAGCCTCTGGGCCGATCCGACATTTTCTGAATACTTAACGTTGTTGTTTATTTTTTTCCTGTGCTTTTTATATTTTATCTTCATAAACAACATTGTATTCCTATTTTGGGATCCGTTAGTATTCTTGTATGCAAGGAGTATGACTGAGTGCAGGCTTATTTAAAATTTTTGTGGTTTTTTTGTTTTTTTGCTTTTTTTTCATGTTTTATTCTAGTGCTGTGTGTTTTGTTCTATTTTACCGTGGTTTTAATATATACTTGTTCTTTGCCACTGTCTTCCATCTGAGCGTCACCATGTTCTACAGACGAGATCCTATTTTCAAACAACTGAAATTTTTGGAGCTAAAAGCAATAAAAACCCGACATCGAATCTCTAACTGTGAAAACTATATTTCAAACAAGATTACACCCAAAGGTCTTAAAGTTAATCTTCGGCCTAACATCGGCGCAATCTCGACCCGATTCCAGAAAAGGTGGACCCACATTGTTGAGGAATGCTCTCAAAACCTCCTCAAGTTATGCTACAGCGCAGATAAGAGTCGAGTAGTTAGGCTTGAACGAAATATAAACAAATGTAACATGCAACTCGCTGCCAAACTTGGTCAAAGTGACTTGCAGGATTGTCGAAATGTAATTTCTCATCACAAGCGCGCACTATCGGCCAAACTCGCATATAGACAGAATAAGAAACTCGCTAGAGATAAGATTGTCCCTCTTCCCTCTGAATGTTCATCGCAAGGGCTTCGGTCCTGCATGGTTTCGCTTCCTGGTCATAAGCCCAACAGACGTTTCATACGTGATCGCATGAAAAGAAGGAAAGTTCCCTCTGCTATTAAATTACCTGAATCTGTTGGAGAAAAGCGTGATGTTTTGAACCTTTCTGACCATTCACTTTCCAAAAGTGAACAGAGTCTTCTGTCCAAAGGCCTTTCCTTCTGTCCCATACCTAGGGACATCAACGAAAGACGAGTTAGAGAGGATGTTCGAGCATTTTTTAGGCGTCTCCGTTTGAAGGAATATTTCAGCAGACCTAAAAGTAGGCGACTTGATGACATCGCTGAGGAGTCTTCTAGTGATGACGAACTTGATCAGGATGACGCCCAAAATGAATATAAGCCCCGTCCCTTTGTCAAAAAAAGTACTTGGGAACCAGGCCCGAGCAAATGTGGTGCTCTCGAGGCTTACATTGATGCTGTTCAGGAAGGCATTGAGAAACTTTTGAATACAAATTCAGGTCGATCCAAAGATAATCTAAATAAAACAGAGAGAAAGGCACTTCAAAGCCTGAAAGACAATGATTCGATAGTAATAAAAAAAGCGGACAAAGGATCCACAGTCGTAGTTCTGAACAAATCAGATTATATTGACGAAGCTCTCAGGCAACTCTCGTCGCCTTCCTTTTACGAGAAGCTAGACTCTGACCCTACTCTTGAATTTTCAAGTCTCATACTTTCAGACCTTACTGACATGAAAAATAACAATGAAATAGATGAGGATGTTTTTGAATACCTCTGTCCCGAGAACCCACGACCGGGTCAATTTTATCTCCTACCAAAAATACACAAAGAAGGTATACCTGGTCGTCCTATCGTCAGTGCTATAGGTCATCCCACTGAAAAAATATCACAATTTTTAGACTATCACCTCAAGGATCATGTTGAAAAATTACCGTCTTATCTGAAAGACACCACAGATTACATTAAGAAAACACCCAGTCAGAATCTACCAACTGGCACGCTCCTTGTCACCATGGACGTTACCTCACTTTACACGAACATCCCTCATGAGGAAGGAATCGAAGCATGCAGAAAAGTATGGGACCTTAGACAAAACAAACGACCATCTACGGAATCTCTTGTGAAACTCCTCGAGCGTACTCTTAAGCTGAACAACTTCATGTTCAACGGTGACCATTACCTACAGATAAATGGTACTTCGATGGGCACAAAAATGGCACCGTCGTATGCTAACATTTTCATGGGGGACTTCGAAGATCGTCTGCTCCGACAGGCCCCTAGCAAACCACTCAGTTGGTTGCGATTCATTGATGACATAGAGATGAAGTGGACTGAGGGTAGAGAAAGGCTTGACGAATTCATTGATTTCACGAATAAATTCCATCCATCCATCAAATTTACTGTAGAAATCTCTGATTCCAGTAATGTTTTCCTCGACACCAAGTCCACTCTTCGGGACGGTGGCATACATTTTGATCTTCACACAAAAGACACCGACTCGCACCTATACTTACGAACAGACAGTTGTCATCCTCCCCATGTTTTCAAAGGAATCCCTAAAGGTCTAGCAACTAGAATAAGGCGGATTTGCTCCTCTGATGATTCATTTCATTTAAGAAGTAAGGAACTCTCACAGAGACTGTGTCACCGTGGCTACAATGCTAAGTCTGTACATGAATCTATATCGGCGGTTCAAAGGATTGACAGACAGGACCTTCTCCAGTACAAACCCAAAAGTTTAGGGTCTAGGATCCCTTTAGTTACGACCTTTCACCCGACATTATTAGGCATTTCAGCGATCCTGAAAGATAACCTGTCTACTCTCCACCAATCCAAGAGGATGAAAAAAATCATTCCTTCTCCCCCCTTGGTCTCGTATAGGAAACCAAGAAGCATCAAAGACCATTTAGTGAGGTCCAGGTTAGATAACCCTAAGCCGGTTGGCTCTTTTTCGACTTGTACTAACAAAAGATGCAAATTGTGCCCGAGATCACAGACCACTTCTACCTTCAAAAGTACTAATACCGGACATGAATATAAAATCTTGACAAATGTTTCTTGCAAGTCTAGAAATGTGGTCTACCTGATAACATGCAGAGTTTGCCAGAAACAGTACATCGGTGAGACTGAGGATGGCCTGAACATGAGAATCAATAACCACAGGTCATCCATTACCACCGGAAAAATGAACCTACCGGTTGCCCAACACTTTAATCAGGATAACCACTCCTGGGAGGACATGGAAGTTGTACCCATAGACCATAATGTCAGTTGGACTATAGACCAGAGAGTAGCCAAGGAAAACTTTTGGCAGTATACTCTGAAAACCATTGAACCAGACGGCTTGAATAAGCGCTCTGACACTCTTCATATGAGTAGAAAATACTAAATTCGATTTTTGTACTAGGCCTTTATTTCAGAGTCCTTACTTACTATGTTTATGAGATAGGTTCTGCTTGATCTTCCCTCACGGGTACTTTTTTGTAACACGCCCTATTTCTTCCGTTTGGATACGGAGGTCAATTGACGAAACTGTGAACGAGCGCCTGACTTCGTCCCAAAACCATATATTTTTCCCTATTTTCGGTTGCCCCTTAAAGCGCCCCTTTTGTCATACCACTTTCTATTCATACCGACTCACGCGTGTACAGTTCACCGGTCACTTTGCTACAGTATGGATGTATGTTTTATTGGGGGGTGTTTGCCTTGTTTTTCTTACTTTTAAAGGTGTTGTATGTATTTTTCATTTCATCTCACCTTTTATTTGCCCATTTTTCTCCAGTATCCGTTATTTTTCTTTAGGAATGACAAATATGGATAATGACCATATCCCTGTCTACAGTACAAAATCGATAATTCAGAAAATCAGAAACCGAAGGCATACAAAATCAGGATAAAACAGGAACCAAAGCAAACAAAAACAAAAACCTCCACCATATGAAAAGAAGCGAACTCCCGATATGAGAGTGAGACCAGGTGCCCAGGAAGAGTAAGCATCTCCTGCTTGCATGCAACACCCGTCGCTTCAATTCGGTAGAACTGTCACATCCGGTTACTTCCATTTTGGAAGATATAGAGTACAATCTTTGGTTGGATGGTTCAAATGGTCTATGACAGAATATCATCCACCATTCTGGATAGTGGGACATCATAGTGTATGACGAGTTCCCCATATCGACCGTAGAACTTCCTCAGTGACGATGTTAGTCGGTCAAAAACATATCCCTGACTGAGAAGCTTATCTGAAAGACGCCTAGCTCTCAGAACAAAATCCGTATATTTGGTACTTGCTCTGGCATAGCGTATCAACTGAGATATGAACACGCCATAAGCATAACTTAGATAATTTCAATAAATATTCCATGTTCGTAGTAATACCGTTTATCCGCTAGATGGCGGTCTAATTTCATTCATTTTTTCCTGCCATTCATTCCCTCGTTTTACTCTATGATTCCTTTCCTAGCGATCATGTCTAAGTAGAATGGATGGTTTTCACGTCCCCTTTTATTTGTCTGCCTTACATTGTAACGTCCCTCTTCACTTTTTGACTGCCATGGTTTTATGACATGCCTTCCAGAGCATAGCCACATAACACCATTATTTTTCTTTGTCTTTTTTTCATCATTTTTTTTTTCTTTTCCTTTTTCATTTTTTTTTTCTGAATGTATGTTCTGAGTGTCTCCTGAAGAAGGAGCCGAGGTGCTCTGAAAATTTGAGGTAAATTAATTTAATGTCGTGAGTCTCTCGCACCACTTTTGTGCTCTTTATATCTTTTTTCTGCGAGAGACATGCATTAGCCTCTGGGCCGATCCGACATTTTCTGAATACTTAACGTTGTTGTTTATTTTTTTCCTGTGCTTTTTATATTTTATCTTCATAAACAACATTGTATTCCTATTTTGGGATCCGTTAGTATTCTTGTATGCAAGGAGTATGACTGAGTGCAGGCTTATTTAAAATTTTTGTGGTTTTTTTGTTTTTTTGCTTTTTTTTCATGTTTTATTCTAGTGCTGTGTGTTTTGTTCTATTTTACCGTGGTTTTAATATATACTTGTTCTTTGCCACTGTCTTCCATCTGAGCGTCACCATGTTCTACAGACGAGATCCTATTTTCAAACAACTGAAATTTTTGGAGCTAAAAGCAATAAAAACCCGACATCGAATCTCTAACTGTGAAAACTATATTTCAAACAAGATTACACCCAAAGGTCTTAAAGTTAATCTTCGGCCTAACATCGGCGCAATCTCGACCCGATTCCAGAAAAGGTGGACCCACATTGTTGAGGAATGCTCTCAAAACCTCCTCAAGTTATGCTACAGCGCAGATAAGAGTCGAGTAGTTAGGCTTGAACGAAATATAAACAAATGTAACATGCAACTCGCTGCCAAACTTGGTCAAAGTGACTTGCAGGATTGTCGAAATGTAATTTCTCATCACAAGCGCGCACTATCGGCCAAACTCGCATATAGACAGAATAAGAAACTCGCTAGAGATAAGATTGTCCCTCTTCCCTCTGAATGTTCATCGCAAGGGCTTCGGTCCTGCATGGTTTCGCTTCCTGGTCATAAGCCCAACAGACGTTTCATACGTGATCGCATGAAAAGAAGGAAAGTTCCCTCTGCTATTAAATTACCTGAATCTGTTGGAGAAAAGCGTGATGTTTTGAACCTTTCTGACCATTCACTTTCCAAAAGTGAACAGAGTCTTCTGTCCAAAGGCCTTTCCTTCTGTCCCATACCTAGGGACATCAACGAAAGACGAGTTAGAGAGGATGTTCGAGCATTTTTTAGGCGTCTCCGTTTGAAGGAATATTTCAGCAGACCTAAAAGTAGGCGACTTGATGACATCGCTGAGGAGTCTTCTAGTGATGACGAACTTGATCAGGATGACGCCCAAAATGAATATAAGCCCCGTCCCTTTGTCAAAAAAAGTACTTGGGAACCAGGCCCGAGCAAATGTGGTGCTCTCGAGGCTTACATTGATGCTGTTCAGGAAGGCATTGAGAAACTTTTGAATACAAATTCAGGTCGATCCAAAGATAATCTAAATAAAACAGAGAGAAAGGCACTTCAAAGCCTGAAAGACAATGATTCGATAGTAATAAAAAAAGCGGACAAAGGATCCACAGTCGTAGTTCTGAACAAATCAGATTATATTGACGAAGCTCTCAGGCAACTCTCGTCGCCTTCCTTTTACGAGAAGCTAGACTCTGACCCTACTCTTGAATTTTCAAGTCTCATACTTTCAGACCTTACTGACATGAAAAATAACAATGAAATAGATGAGGATGTTTTTGAATACCTCTGTCCCGAGAACCCACGACCGGGTCAATTTTATCTCCTACCAAAAATACACAAAGAAGGTATACCTGGTCGTCCTATCGTCAGTGCTATAGGTCATCCCACTGAAAAAATATCACAATTTTTAGACTATCACCTCAAGGATCATGTTGAAAAATTACCGTCTTATCTGAAAGACACCACAGATTACATTAAGAAAACACCCAGTCAGAATCTACCAACTGGCACGCTCCTTGTCACCATGGACGTTACCTCACTTTACACGAACATCCCTCATGAGGAAGGAATCGAAGCATGCAGAAAAGTATGGGACCTTAGACAAAACAAACGACCATCTACGGAATCTCTTGTGAAACTCCTCGAGCGTACTCTTAAGCTGAACAACTTCATGTTCAACGGTGACCATTACCTACAGATAAATGGTACTTCGATGGGCACAAAAATGGCACCGTCGTATGCTAACATTTTCATGGGGGACTTCGAAGATCGTCTGCTCCGACAGGCCCCTAGCAAACCACTCAGTTGGTTGCGATTCATTGATGACATAGAGATGAAGTGGACTGAGGGTAGAGAAAGGCTTGACGAATTCATTGATTTCACGAATAAATTCCATCCATCCATCAAATTTACTGTAGAAATCTCTGATTCCAGTAATGTTTTCCTCGACACCAAGTCCACTCTTCGGGACGGTGGCATACATTTTGATCTTCACACAAAAGACACCGACTCGCACCTATACTTACGAACAGACAGCTGTCATCCTCCCCATGTTTTCAAAGGAATCCCTAAAGGTCTAGCAACTAGAATAAGGCGGATTTGCTCCTCTGATGATTCATTTCATTTAAGAAGTAAGGAACTCTCACAGAGACTGTGTCACCGTGGCTACAATGCTAAGTCTGTACATGAATCTATATCGGCGGTTCAAAGGATTGACAGACAGGACCTTCTCCAGTACAAACCCAAAAGTTTAGGGTCTAGGATCCCTTTAGTTACGACCTTTCACCCGACATTATTAGGCATTTCAGCGATCCTGAAAGATAACCTGTCTACTCTCCACCAATCCAAGAGGATGAAAAAAATCATTCCTTCTCCCCCCTTGGTCTCGTATAGGAAACCAAGAAGCATCAAAGACCATTTAGTGAGGTCCAGGTTAGATAACCCTAAGCCGGTTGGCTCTTTTTCGACTTGTACTAACAAAAGATGCAAATTGTGCCCGAGATCACAGACCACTTCTACCTTCAAAAGTACTAATACCGGACATGAATATAAAATCTTGACAAATGTTTCTTGCAAGTCTAGAAATGTGGTCTACCTGATAACATGCAGAGTTTGCCAGAAACAGTACATCGGTGAGACTGAGGATGGCCTGAACATGAGAATCAATAACCACAGGTCATCCATTACCACCGGAAAAATGAACCTACCGGTTGCCCAACACTTTAATCAGGATAACCACTCCTGGGAGGACATGGAAGTTGTACCCATAGACCATAATGTCAGTTGGACTATAGACCAGAGAGTAGCCAAGGAAAACTTTTGGCAGTATACTCTGAAAACCATTGAACCAGACGGCTTGAATAAGCGCTCTGACACTCTTCATATGAGTAGAAAATACTAAATTCGATTTTTGTACTAGGCCTTTATTTCAGAGTCCTTACTTACTATGTTTATGAGATAGGTTCTGCTTGATCTTCCCTCACGGGTACTTTTTTGTAACACGCCCTATTTCTTCCGTTTGGATACGGAGGTCAATTGACGAAACTGTGAACGAGCGCCTGACTTCGTCCCAAAACCATATATTTTTCCCTATTTTCGGTTGCCCCTTAAAGCGCCCCTTTTGTCATACCACTTTCTATTCATACCGACTCACGCGTGTACAGTTCACCGGTCACTTTGCTACAGTATGGATGTATGTTTTATTGGGGGGTGTTTGCCTTGTTTTTCTTACTTTTAAAGGTGTTGTATGTATTTTTCATTTCATCTCACCTTTTATTTGCCCATTTTTCTCCAGTATCCGTTATTTTTCTTTAGGAATGACAAATATGGATAATGACCATATCCCTGTCTACAGTACAAAATCGATAATTCAGAAAATCAGAAACCGAAGGCATACAAAATCAGGATAAAACAGGAACCAAAGCAAACAAAAACAAAAACCTCCACCATATGAAAAGAAGCGAACTCCCGATATGAGAGTGAGACCAGGTGCCCAGGAAGAGTAAGCATCTCCTGCTTGCATGCAACACCCGTCGCTTCAATTCGGTAGAACTGTCACATCCGGTTACTTCCATTTTGGAAGATATAGAGTACAATCTTTGGTTGGATGGTTCAAATGGTCTATGACAGAATATCATCCACCATTCTGGATAGTGGGACATCATAGTGTATGACGAGTTCCCCATATCGACCGTAGAACTTCCTCAGTGACGATGTTAGTCGGTCAAAAACATATCCCTGACTGAGAAGCTTATCTGAAAGACGCCTAGCTCTCAGAACAAAATCCGTATATTTGGTACTTGCTCTGGCATAGCGTATCAACTGAGATATGAACACGCCATAAGCATAACTTAGATAATTTCAATAAATATTCCATGTTCGTAGTAATACCGTTTATCCGCTAGATGGCGGTCTAATTTCATTCATTTTTTCCTGCCATTCATTCCCTCGTTTTACTCTATGATTCCTTTCCTAGCGATCATGTCTAAGTAGAATGGATGGTTTTCACGTCCCCTTTTATTTGTCTGCCTTACATTGTAACGTCCCTCTTCACTTTTTGACTGCCATGGTTTTATGACATGCCTTCCAGAGCATAGCCACATAACACCATTATTTTTCTTTGTCTTTTTTTCATCATTTTTTTTTTCTTTTCCTTTTTCATTTTTTTTTCTGAATGTATGTTCTGAGTGTCTCCTGAAGAAGGAGCCGAGGTGCTCTGAAAATTTGAGGTAAATTAATTTAATGTCGTGAGTCTCTCGCACCACTTTTGTGCTCTTTATATCTTTTTTCTGCGAGAGACATGCATTAGCCTCTGGGCCGATCCGACATTTTCTGAATACTTAACGTTGTTGTTTATTTTTTTCCTGTGCTTTTTATATATATATATATATATATATATATATATGTGTGTGTGTGTGTGTGTGTGTGTACACCACAGGACTGTCCTTCTCTTTTATTATAACTAAATATTTTAAAAGAAAATGCATGCATAACACGAAAATAACTTCTAGTGACCTGAGTGTAACTAGTATTCAATACATCAGAGAAGCGAGTTGAGAAGGAAAAAAGAGTAATTAAGGATTCCGACTATTCCGTCGGAATCCTTTCTGTTATTGCAATGTCTTTTCTTTATTCTTATTATTATTCTTCTTCTTCTTATTATTATTATTATTTTTATTCTTACCCCCTCATCATTTCCAGAGACTTTATTCAAAGGTTTTTTAACACAGAGCAAAAAGGATGGTAACATCAGAAAGAGCATTCCAAGATCTTCTTTAACTATTTTTTGTTTGTCGATAAGCTCATCAATGCCCCCGTTGGAGGTCATTAAAGGTCAAATCTTTAAACACTTATAACTCCGAAACTAACCGTACGATTTGAACGAAATTTGTTTTAAAATGTTCTTTGGGAAAATTGTAAACTTTTACACGCTTATATGCTCGATAAAATATTTACGGTTTTCGCGCTATTCCCAGTTGAAAATGGAACTTTAAATTGGCACAGTGCCAATTTCTACAGTTTTTGAGATTTTGAGTTGAAACTTTGATAGTATGTTACTTATAGGTGGTCATTTAATGTTGACCTACTTTCAAGGTCAAATTTTTATTCTCAAGGTCACAACAAACTTTTGCCTATAGAACAAAAACTATTTGACCTTCATAGTTCATACTTTACACATATAATCTTGCATCAAACCCTTTCACCATGACCTTTTATCCAAGGTCATTTGTTCGATTTCAAGGTCATAACAGACTTTGTTTGATTAGATATTGAGCTTTGCTCAGATTAAAATCAATCGTGAAGAGAATAATCACAATACTTATTTTTCATGCAAGACATTGGTTCAAGGTCAAATAATCATTCTCATTGTCGTAACAATCATTTACTCTTGTAGAATTAACACTTTTTGTCCTTTACCATTTATTCATTACACAAGTAGTCCTTCTTATTTGAACTTAATATAGTATAAGAAAGATAACTCTTTTCTTCTTGTTCACTGTTTCTTTTTTTTTTTCTTAGTAGCATTACATATCTGTACTTTCATGTTGTTGTCATTCTCTATTAATAGAAATTATCTCATTACAAAATCATTGTGCAATTCTGTTTTGAGAAAGTAATTGTAAAGGATCTGATATTGATAGAGCATGGAATTTAAAGCTTTCGTAAAAATGAAAGGTATTTATTATTGTTTTCTTCTAGTTTGTTGATAAATAAGAGTCCCAAATTAGACATTAACTCTTTTGACTCATTTGCCTAAATGAATATGGTACTAAAGCAACTATTTCTTTTTTCCATCCTTTTTTCGGATTTTAACACTTAAGTTCCGAGGAAGGTCTATTAAAGGAGGAATCCGTCTGTTGCTTGCAACAGTAGCCATCTAGTTCTTATTATTATTCTTATTATTCTTACCCCTCATCATTTCCAGACACTTTATTCAAAGGTCTTTTTACACAGAATAAAAAGGATGGTACCATTAGGAAGAGCAGACAAAGATCTTCTTTAACAATTTTTTGTTTGTCGATAAGTTCACCAATGACCCCGCTAGAGGTCATCAAAGGTCAAATCTTTTAACACTTATAACTCCTAAACTAACCGTACGATTTGAACGAAACTTTTATACGCTTACATGCTCGATAAAATATTTACGGTTTTCGCGCTATATCGAGTTGAAAATGGAACTTTAAATTGGCACGGTGCCAATTTCTACAGTTTTTGAGATTTTGAGCTGAAACTTGGATGGTAGGCTACTAATAGGTATTCATTGATGATGACCTAGTTTCAAGGTCATATTATGATTCTCAAGGTCACAACAAACTTTTGCCTCTAGAACAAAGACTATTTGACCTTGACAGTTCAAACTTCATAAATACAATCATTGAGCCAAGGCTTTTCACCTTGATCTTGGCCCAAGGTCAAATTTTGATTCTCAAGGTCACAACAAACTTTTCCCTATAGAACAAAGACCATTTGACCTTGAGAGTTCAAACTTGGCGCAAATATTCCTTGCATCAAGTCCTTTCACCTTGACCTTGACCCAAGGTCATTTGTTCGATTTCAAGGTCACAACAGACTTTTGTCGATAAAAAATTGAGCTTTGATTAGATTAAGAGGACACTTGATGAGAATAAATTCAAATGCTTATCTTTTATCCATGACCTTGGTTAAAGGTCAAATTAACTTTTTCAAGGTCATAACAAAAATTTACTCTTGTAGAATTCACAGAATTTTGTCCTAAACTATTTATTCTTCACACAATTAGTACTTCTTATTTGAACCTTACATAGTAAGATAGATAACTCTTTTATTCTTGTTCTCTGTTTCTTTCATTTTTATTCTTAGTAGCATTACATATCAGTAGTTTCATGTTGTTGTCATTTTCTATTAATAGAAATTATCTTATTGCAACATCATTGTGCAATTCTTTTGTAAAGGATTAGATATTGATTGTGCGTGGAGTTTAAAGCTTTCGTAAACATGAAAGGTATCTATTATTTTTTTCTTCCATTTTGTTGATAAATAAATAAGAGTCCCAAATTAGACATAAGCTCTTTTGACTCATTTGCTGAAGTTAATATGGTACTAAAGCAACTATTGTTTTTTCCATCTTCTTTATTCGGATTTTAGCACTTCAGTTCCGAGGAAGGTCTAATAAAGGAGGAATCCGTCTGTTGCTTGCAACAGTAGCCATCTAGTTACTCTTATATTTTGTCTTAATTTCTAGAGTGTACAAACAATGCAATTAACATATTGGGATTCTTATCCTTCTGTGATTACCAATGTTTAATGAATATATTCACACCCCTGAACTCCTACGTAACAAAAATGTATAAAGACAGGTGATGGACGACGTGACGGACAGGTACATGTAATAGGTGGATGGTCATCTTCGTTCCATAAGCCCCGAAATTGCTTTGCAACTCCGACCCCAAAAGCAGGTTGCCGTACACTACTTTTTCAACATGCCGTACAGTAAATTATATTTCGTCCAGCAATATGCTGTACACCTGGCGTGTATTCTGTTGGGGGAAATACACATTGCTTACTAAGATCTTTACAAATCCATGAAATCTTGATATATTGATCAAATCGTAAGGCACGGTCCATTTGATATTCTGGGGTGGGGGCTTGGTTTTTTTTTTTGAAAAAAAATAATTTTGCTCTGAATTTAGATGAATGAAATAAATTTGCTTATGGTGTAACAGAAAAAAATAATCTTGCTCTAACAAGTAATCTGAATTTGAAGAAATTTCGCTTAAAATCCTGAAAATTTTCCGGGTCGCTTCGCTC
Organism: Pinctada fucata; assembly: GCA_028142955.1. Classification (NCBI taxonomy): domain Eukaryota; kingdom Metazoa; phylum Mollusca; class Bivalvia; order Pterioida; family Pteriidae; genus Pinctada; species Pinctada fucata. The sequence continues at coordinate 83,692,736 of AP027102.1, forward strand.
GCCGCAGTTTTCAATACATATTACATAAATTTTGGCTCGCTTCGCTCGCGATAGCTTTCTATCAAAACATAAAGTTCCTATTTGAAAATATCAAAAGATTGCATGTTAAATGAAAAAAGGAACATCTTTAAAGGCTTAAATATGTTATCAATATAATGTTTAACGTCTTTAAATTCATTAGCATCATTTTAGAGCAGATAAATTTACTATTGATAGATGCATGAATCATAATAGAGTCTAAACTTATGTGCAAGTTTGGAATGAAAACTTCAGTTTTTCACCAATTTGAAAATTTGTCTGGGAGAACCTTTTACCTGTACCTTATATAAATTTTGTTTACTGAGGATTATATTGTAGAATCTCTCTGTTTAGATGTGAATTAAATTTGTGCATAAAAATTGAAGTCATATTTTAGAGTTTTTAGTCAAAGTAAAGAATTTCTATTGATAAAACATAAACATTCTTAAGATATCGCACATCACAAATGTTAGAAAAAAAAAATTTCTTGCTCCAACTTAATGCAAGAAAAAAATAATTTTGCTCCGGTCCGGGGCGAAAAAAATTATCTTGCTCCGACAACAAAACCCAAGCGCCCCGCCCCCCCCCCCCCCCCCGAATATCAAATGGACCGTACGTAAAGCATAGATATATTGCAAGTCTAGAAAAAGTGCAATATGCGAATTTAAATCCAACTAAAGTCTCAGTGTGGAAAACTTTACGGTACTAGGTAATGCATTTTGCTGTTAAAATTTAAAAAAGTCTTCAACTAACTTAAAGACATATCTTACTCATATAACTTCAAAGATGACTTTCTGCAGTAATGCATTATACAGTTGCTTTTGAAAGGAGCCGCCAAATTCAAATAAAAACTGATGTTAAATAGGGGCACTCTCATCTCATTTGTTAAAATGTCTCGCCTCAATAGTACCAATACGCCGACAAATAGTACCAATATCCGGTGTACAACTATACACAGTGTATAAGAAAATTTAATAAAATTTCTCACACGTGAACACTTCGAAGCAAGGAGGAATAAAGGCAACGCAAGCATAGCAATCCCTCGTAAATGCATCTTCTTGGCAATCAGCGAAATAATCTTAATCTTAAGTCCACTGTGATCTTGACCTTTGACCCTTGACCTTGAAAATCGATAGGCTTCATTCTCTCTCCATGGTGAATATTAGTGAAAGGTTTGATATTTCTATTATGATTCTTTGGCTTCTATTATATTCACAAGGCTATTTGTGGAAGGTTTGATATTTCTATGATGATTACTTTGGCTTCTATGCTGTTCACAAGGCTATTTGTGAAAGGTTTGATATTTCTATGATGATTCCTTTTGCTTCTTTTATGTTAACAAGACTATTTGTGGAAGGTTTGATATTTCTATGATGATTCCTTTTGCTTCTATGCTGTTCACAACGATTTTAAGCCTAAATCCACTGTGACCTTTGATCCTTGACATTGAAAATCAATAGAGTTCATCCTCTCCCCATGGGGAACATTTTGTGGAAGGTTTGATATTTCTATGATGATTTCTTTGGCTTCTATGCTGTTCTCAAGGACTTTAAGCCTGTTTGAATTGTTAAACTGTTTACAATATTGCAGATATCTACATACACGCAATGGCGAAATAAAGAGAAACCGATTCTCCCGCAAAAATGTCTAATCAAAGAAATAAATGGAGAACATCCAAACGAGACCAAAATTCGTGCGAATCTAGCTGTTTGCCAGTTGGACACAGAAATTTCTCTACGTCAAGCCAGGAAATTAAGGTACGAGGAGAAATTCTCATCTATCGGCACTGCCATATTCACCGAAATATCAGAACGCAATAATGGTCCCATAGGAGAAAAACTTAAATCTCTTTGGGAACATGATACAAAACGTATGGTGGCATATTTCTGCCTCCTACATGCGAGATATTTTTCTTTAGAATATGTCGACATGCGACTTACTTATGTTAACATGCTACTTATTGATGTCTACATGCAACTTATTTATGTCAACATGCAACTTATTTATGTCAACATGCAACTTATTTATATCAACATGCAACTTATTTATGTCAACATGCAACTTATTTTGTCAACATGCGACATAATTATCCTGCATCATCTTGCTTGTCAACATAATCATCTTGCATGTCAACATATTTATCTTGCATATCAACATATCTATCTTGCATTTTGACATAAATAAGTCGCATGAGGATATAATCTATAGAAAATATCTCGCATGTAGGAGGCAGAAGTATGCCAACATAAAAACGTGAGGAAGAGAAGTCAGCAAAACTATGGGAGAAACAAAAAGAATGGTTTGAAGAATATGAGAAAAATTATGGCGATCATTCCATTATGAAGACAAAACCGAAATCAAAAAGGAAACCCAACAAAACCCCCAAGTCTCAACTAAGGACAGGAGGAAATGTTGAAAACGGAAAAGGCCGGAGATCGCGAAGTACCTCTAGGAATCGCAAACCAACCTTTGCCGAAATAACTACAGCCCCGCCAACCGGAGAAGGAAGGAATCTCCCACAAAGACAAGAAACGACAAACACGAATCGCCGTGAAAACCAACAAATTGAACCCCTTTCAAACCAAACTACGTACGAGAATACGGATGATTACAACTGGACGCGGAAGGGGAAGAGGACGATTAAGAGGAATGTAAAGAGGTAGAGGAAATTTCCGAGGAGGACGACAAAACCAAAGAGGAAGACGTCTGGGCCCTCGAGTGGATTATTTTAGGGAAGCGCTATTACAACCGAGCCCCCGATCCTCGATTTTAACTCTAGATTAATCCGAAGAAAAAAACTGATCCAACGATTATTAAACTATCTGATAAAAAAAAAACTAGAAAAATGTGAGATTAATTTGCTGTTAAAAGGGTTCAAATTCACCCCAACACCAAAATCAAATATTACAGAACTTAGATCAAATATAAAATAATTCAATAGGCGTCTCCGCCTCCGTGATTTTTTTGGATCAGGAAACATTAGAGATGAATCAATTGTAAGAAACAAATCCGATTTCAACCCACCAAAAGACCGAGATGATCATTTGGAATTGTTTATAAATACAATTGACAATTTTCCTATATCTTGCAGAAAAAAAACTAAACAAAACCTAACGTAAGAAGAGAAAAAAGCATTACGAACTCGTCATACACTATGATGTCCCACTCTCAAGAATGGTGGATGATATTCTGTAATTGACCATTTGAACCATCCAACCAAATTTTCCGAAATGGAAGTAACCGGATGTGACATTTCTACCGAATTGAAGCGGCGGGTGTTGCATGCAAGCAGGAGATGCTTACTCTTCCTGGGCACCTGGTCTCACTCCCATATCGGGAGTTCGCTTCTTTTCATATGGTGGAGGTTTTTGTTTGTTTGCTTTGGTTCCTGTTTTATCCTGATTTTGTATGCCTTCGGTTTCTGATTTTCTGAATTATCGATTTTGTGCTGTATACAGGGATATGGTCATTATCCATATTTGTCATTTAAAAGAAGACTCGTCAATTATAATCAAGGAAGCAGACAAAAGTGAGTTATAATGGACAAGGACTACTACAAAAGCAAAGTACTTGTTCAACTGAATAATCGCGAATATTACAAGGAAAAAGCAAGGAACATGGATAATGTTACATTTCGAAAAATAAAGGAACTTGTAAGTCGCTTCTCAGGATCATTCACTCCCAAAGAATTTGATTACCTATGTAATTTTAAAATAAAGGAAAGCAACTTTTACGGGTTACCTAAAGTTCATAAAAGTACGCAAATTCATGACGGCATATCACTACAAAAGAGTGAGTATATTGAAATCAACAAACCATCAGACTTAACACTAAGACCCATCGTTACTGGACCAGAATCTGCAACCCAACGTCTAACTCATTTGATCGATATACTCCTACAACCACTGTGTCCAAAAATCCCAAGTTATGTTCATGATGACATGAATTTCCCGATTTTAATTCCATCTACCGTTCCGGAAAACACAATTCTCACCACCTTTGATGTCACAAGTCTGTATACAAATATCCCACACAGTTTAGGCATATCAGCAATACAATACTGGTTGGAAAGAGAAAGAAACTTTATCGCTGGAAGATTTCAAACTGAATTTATTATCCTCTAAAGATAATTTTAGAGGAAAATACATTCAACTTCGATGGAAAAACTTATAGACGAATCAAGGGAACATCAATGGGGACAAAAGTAGCACCATCGTATGCAAATCTGGTAATGGCATACCTTGAGGAAAAACTGTACAATGAAGTAGGAAACCGATGTTATTAGATATTCAAAGAATATATCGTCCAAAAATGGAAACGATATCTAGATGATTGTTTTATTTTTTGGACGAAATCAAGGAAAGATCTGGAGGACTTCCACTCAATTCTCAATTCCCTAACACCCTACTATAAACTTCACAATCGAAGCCAGCGAAAATTAACAACCGTTTTTAGATATTTTGGTCAAACTATCAGACTACAAAATTACAACGGATATTTACAATAAAAAGACCGATACCCATCAATACCATAACTTCTTCTCATGCCATCCGTCGCATATAAAAAGAAAGATACCTTACTGTATGACTCGGCGAGTATGCGCAACAGTCAATGATGAACAATTGAGGGAAATCAGACTCCGCGAATCGAAAATATACGTACGGAGACAAAATTATCCCCTTGGTCCAATCAACGATGGCGTAGAAAAAGCTAGAGAACTTAGCATTGCTGAACTACGAACACCAAGGCCGAAAACAAACTCGGACATTATCCCATTTGTACATACGCATGATCCGGGGATTACAAACGTATTCATTGCCATAAAAGCAAATTTTCCAATACTCTTGCAAAGTGAAAGAATCAAAATCTTCCCTTTTTATAAAAACCTAAGAACCGATGATACAGAAAAACATTGGAACAAAAGTTCATAAGACAATTCCGGGTCAAATTGAACGCTTTATAAACAAAAAACAAGCGCTGGAATGAACAATGAACAATCAACAAACTAATGACGTCACAGTTACGTCGCTAACAATCGCAACTCCCTGAAGATTCCCTGGAGGGATGAAAACATTAGGAGAACATTATAGTGTAAAAATTGCAATGTTTTAACAAAATTGATTTCTAAATTTAATATATTTCCACTGTTTTGATTTCAATTTTTCAAATATATATATATAGACAGCACAAAAGAAGTGAAAACAACCACGTTCACTATTCAGACAATGTCGGATCAGCCCAACAAAGGGCGAATGCACGTCGCTTGGGAAAAAAGATATAAAAGCACAAAAAAGGTACAAGCGACCACGACACTAAACGTGTTTAAACCCAGCGGCAGGGAAAGTACATCCCTTAGGCCGTCTGGATACACGAATATGTACTTGTATCCAGACGGAACAAGTGGCAGTACGTGTATATATATATACAAAGCACAAGAAAATCATGTATATAACAAGGTACCCTATTTACCTATTCTTCCATTCCAGGGATTCGAACCCACTACCTACGGCACCTTCCGCATGGCAATCACGAGTCCGGCACGCTATCCACTACACCATCTCAACTTCACAAAAATGAAGTTTTGATGGCAAGGGGTCCGCTCACCAGTTTCTCTTACCCGGTCACGCGGCACAGAAATATTGCGCAATCATACATAATTTGACGTCATCTCATTTTATTTCTTTATATTTCACATTATTAAACTATATATCAATCTGTTCGTTATATCAACAGCTTTTATATGATTCTAGTCTCAATGTCATGTTAAGATTGCAATACATAATACATATCATACATGTTTGCTGAAAAAGTTTCAGAAAATTGACCCAAAATTCATGGTTTTTGCCATTTTTCTGTGTATTGTTTCTGGTCTCCTGGAAAAATGTCAGAAATAATGCTTATATTTCCTTAAAGCTGTTATCTTATACTCCATTCTAGCCAAATTTTAAGAATTTCCAACACATGTAACTCAAAAAATGTGTAAAAAACCCAAAAACTTCATATTTTCCCTGATGAAGTCTTGTCAAACAGGGAAAATCTGGTACGCCTTTTTAAACTAAATCAGTCATGTGTCCTACAATCTTTATTGCTCTTACACAAGGAAGGCATACTCTACAATATGCAGCTTACCATAATAGACTATCTTCATAATGGTCTTCTCAACCCACCTTTCAAAACCACTCAATTTCCCCTATTTCAGCTTTTCCACCCTGGACATTTTTGGTTTACTCTAAAAACCGGTGAGCGGACCCTAGGGTCTATCGTATCGGACTCGTGATCACTCGGTAGTCGACGGCTTTCGGGATTTACCTATGTACTAATGGGTGGATCGCCCTAGGGTAATGCAGTACTGAAATACATATAAACAGAAAGCACAAACGAAACAGTTCATTAACACCCAATTAGTACGATTGACCTTGGATAGTCAGACTATACATACATGAGAAATAAACATATACAAAGCACAAGAAAATCATGTATATAACAAGGTACCCTATTTACCTATTCTTCCCTTATAGGGATTCGAACCCACTACCTACGGCACCCTCCGCCTGGCAATCACGAGTCCGGCACGCTATCCACTACACCATCTCGACTTCACAAAAATGGCAAGGGTCTATCGTATCGGACTCGTGATCACTCGGTGATATATATATATATATGGGATTCTTTCAATTGTATTAGTATCTTTCTAAAATCAGTCATAGTATACAATCAATCGGCAGTTTTCTTGTTCATATAGCTTCCAGTTTGACTTAAATCAACAACAATTTACACCAACATTTTCAGACTGGCCACAGTCATGATTTCCCCATCCGATATGAGAACATGCCGTCAACGACGATTCAGTCCCTGAACATGTTATATCATCCAACCAAATGATCCATCTAATCTGACTAGGAGCAGAGGGGTAGAAATTGCCCGCTTGTCCGAACGTGAAAGCTGTTCCCGTCCTACAAAATGAATTATAAATTTGTTCACAATTCAGTCTGTTATTGAATCACTATTAACTCGATATGCAGTTAAAACAAGGAAATTACATTACCAAAGTGTTTTTTATAATAATCAAACTCTAAGACAATTCTGCCGACTAACCATAGAAATATTTATTTCACTGTCAATATTTTTTTGTCAAATTGTTGTCACAGTGTCATAAAGAAAATTTTGGAAATTTTACTCTATGCTTAAAAGGAACAAGTGTACGAAAACATATACACCCGTCCATCTTTTGCACAAATGTTGATACTGCTGTCTAGAAATAAAACAGATACCATTTCTTACCCTGTTTGAGCGCAGATAGGGGGTTTCGACTATGTGTCAACAAGGGGCGCAGATAGGGGGTTTCGACTATGTGTCAACAAGGGTTTCGGTTCAGAAGAGAAAATCAGACATTTGTAAGTAGAAATTCACTTTTCTTCATTTCTCCCAATTTTAAAAGAATAAAAGATAGTACACAAGCGGATAAGATTATATAGTGACCTATTGATAATGTTGAAGTCTAAAACTAAACAAGAGGCCCAAGTTGTAAACAAAAGAATAATAGCGGACAATTTGGTCGAGGCTTTGAGTACTTGCATCCTTTTGTTTTGTGAAATTATGAGCATCAGTTTTGGAGATTTCGAACATACATCAGAGCCCTCGGCGGCCATATTTGTTGACCGATCGGCACGAAAACAAAACCTTGGCAGAGAACCTTGAGTACTCACGTCCTGTTAGGTTTCGTGAAATTCTGTGCAGCTTTTGCAGATGACAAGTCGAAAATGCGTCAGCCAATCAGAACCCTCAACGGCCATATTTGTTGACCAATGGCAAGAAAAACACAGACTTGGTAAAGGATCTTGAGTACATGCTTCCTGTGAGGTGACGTGACATTTTGTGCAGCGGTTGCAGAGCAGAATTCGAAAATGCGTCAGCCAATCAGAGCCCTCGATGGCCATATATGTTGACCGATCGGCAAGAAAAACACAGTCTTTGTAGAGGACCTTGAGTACTTGTTTCCTGTAAGGTTTTGTGACCTTCGAATTATGTGCAGTGGTTGCAGACGTAGGCGAAAATGCGTCATTCAATCAGAGCCCTCGATGACCATATTTGCTGACCGATCGGCATGAAAGACACAAACTTTGTAGAGGACCATGCGTTCTTGCTTCCTGATAGGTTTCGTAAAATTCTGTGCAGCGATTGCAGAGGAGAAGTCAAAAATGCGTCATCCAACAATAGCTCACCTGAACTTCGCTCAGGTGAGCTTAAAACATCTAATTACAAAACTTCTTATGTAACCGCAGAGGCTCATTGCTAGGACTTTTTATTTCCACTAAATCGGTACAGTCCCCTTCCGTCTTTTCATACAATCGGCTACAGCAACTATGTCTAGTATATATAGAATCCGCGAGAAATTGTTGTAGCTGATTTAATGGAAAGAGGGAAAGAGAGGGAGGGGCTTGAGTGATTTAAAGGAAATAAGAAAATCCTCGCAACGAACCCCTGCGCAATGTTTGGGGTTTTCACTTTGTCCGCATGTGTTTATGTACTCCATATCTCATGTAAGGTTAAATTATCAATATATCCAGATGAGGTCATAGGGCTTCTTGTTTCTTTATGAGCTTCAAAGACGTCCACGATCAAACATGTCAACTTTATATTATTTGAGGTCACTTAAAGCTTGCTCAAAGATTAATCAAACTAAGATTTTTTTATTTCAATAAATAACACCTATAGATATTGTTACCCAACTAGACGGTCCTGAGGCCCCTGTGGCTAGTGTTGTCTATCACTTTGATTGTACTATGTTCCTTTACGGAAATTACACGACATCTACGAATATACTAAACACCTCATGATTACCGATAGATATTCCCTAGAATAAAGACTACAAGGTGTCATCTTGGACATTTCAAGCAGTAAGATCAGATATATCAGAGGAGAAAACAAACCGCCCTTTCATTATTGCAAACAAAGGAATTGATAAATTAAATCTTGGCCAAATTTTGAATCACAAATCTGTCACAGAAAAGATCCCACCATATTTCAAAGGAAGAGAAACTCCTTTTATTTGCTACAGCTACACAACAACAGTTGCACCTAAAATTTAAAGATTACAAACGATTATTACAGTGTATTAATTTAAGTAATCCCTCACTACATCCATTACATTGCGAATGTTCTACATCGGATTTCAACTACTCTCCTTGCGGACATGTTGTTACTGGTGACCTTAGTATAGTCAAGGACGAAAAGTTGGGAAGATTGTTAAAAAGGGTCCCAAATACAGAGAAAGTAAATACTTTACATGGAACCAAAATTATCATGGAGTGACATGCAAATACCGTAAATCTGGAAATTTTTGCGTCGATTTATTTTTGCGGTTTTGAATAAAAAGCCTCTAGATTTATTTTTGTGATTATAATTTTTGCGAATCAATCAAGACCAAAAAATAAAATTATAGCATATGGTATGTTGCTTATTTGCTATACAACATTGCTGCATGTTTAAATCGAAAGTAATTAAAAAAACTGGCCAGACAGAAAAGAAATGATTCCTACCTTATTGTCTTTATTGGCAGTATGTTTTACGATTCGGAGCAGCACCTTTTGAAATGTCACAAATCCGAAAAGCATACGGATCGCAGATGATTTCAGTAATGACAGCCTCAATCAGAGAATGTTTACTTATATAATGAAGTAATTAACTCCCTCATTGCAAACAAAGACCCACTTCAATTGTCTATTAGCTTATTTTTCACACCTAATCAGCGATCGGCTTAGCGTACTTGTATTTAACATGTTCCTGTTTACTTATGTTTTGTTATACGCAATGCATAGACAAACATTCGTGATATCCCTTTTGTATTTGTTAAGTTTGAGTTGCTCTTTTTTTTCATTTAGATTCGGTGATTATTGTCACTGAATGAGACATATGCACCCCCCCCCCCTCCAAAGACCGAATGTCAAAACGGTCATCATTAAAAGCCACAGGTGTGCGTACGTATCTGTTAAATTGATGTATCGGAAGCATAATTTTATTCAAGTGGATTTATTTTTAAGAAAAATATTTTTGCGAATCTATCATACCCGCAAAATTGCTAAAAATTAATCGACAGCAAAAATAACCAGATTTACAGTATTAATCTATTGTTGTTAATTATGCTATTTTGAACATATATTTTATTTGGATATGCTACTGAATCGACCCTACAGGAAATTTGGATTCGCGCACTCTCTGTAAAGTAAATGTACAAATCTAAATTCAAAACATTAAAGAAGGCGCTACTGAAATGAATTTTGTTGGCTCCATTGGAAGCATCACTGATGAAAATTTAATATTCGAAACACGTGTCTGGTGCAGGAAAAATTGGTTTGGAATTTTCTTCATGAAGGTATAGCGTTGGAACACTTCCATATTATTATTATAAGCACTTATTTCATGTTGCGTGACCTGATGTAATGTTTAGAAGTGTATTAATTGCTTTTTTCAAGCTCTGTCGCCTGAAAGAAGCTTTGTTTTAGCCCTTTATCAATTTGACATCATAGATATTATTTTGCTATTTCGAAAACTTGTCATTTCATTCAAAACTATCACCGAAATTAAAGGAGGTTAACATCTTAGCGCCATCCCTCCTATGCTATTTTGAAAATATATTTTATTTGGATATGCTACTGAATCGACCCTACAGAAAATTTCGAGCCGCGCGCTCTCTGTAAAGTAAATGCACAAATCTAAATTCAAAATATTAAAGAGGGCGCTACTGAAATGAATTTTAGTGGCTTCGCTGGAAGCATCACTGATGAAAATTTCATATTCGAAACACGTGTATGGTGCAGGAAAAATTGGTTTGGAATTTTCTTCATGAATGTATAGCGTTGGAACACTTCCGTATTATTATGACAAAACCTACATTGTTAAAGAAACGTCCGATTCTAAAAATACTGAAGCGGAAATTATTTAGATGTTAAACTTCCTGATCGACAATATTTTTGTTGTGTTTCGGGGAAAGGTCTTCCAGCAAATTGTCGGATTTCCAGTGGGAACAAACTGTGCCCCACTCCTTGCCGACATGTTTCTTTACTAGTACGAAGCTGAATTCATTCAATCTTTGGTCTTCAGGGAACAGATACGTAGCTTCTAAATTTTACTTCACTAACAGATAAATAGACGATGTGCTGACCATCGATAATCCAAAATTCGCGGATTACCAAAGCATAATCTATCCTTCGGAGCTTGAAGTAAAAGAAACTACAGAGACAAATAATTCAGAATCCTATCTGGACATAATGTTTTCCTACGACACTGATGGTCACTCTATGACAAACGTGACGACTTCAATTTTCACATCACAAAATTTCCTTTTCTGAGTAGCAGTATCCATCGATCGTCTGCTTATGTCGTGTGTCATATCTCAGATGATAAGCTATGCCAGAGCAAGTACCAAATATACAGATTTTGTTCTGAGAGCTTTGCGTCTTTCAGATACGCTTCTCAGTCAGGGATCCGTTTGTGTGACTGACTAACCACCATTTGAACCATCTAACCACCGAATATACCTGTATCTTCCGAAATGGAAGTAACCGGATGTGACAATTCTACCGAATTGAAGCGACGGTGTTACGTGCAAGCAGGAGTGCTGACTCTTCCTGGGCACCTGGTCTGACTCCCATATTGGGAGTTCACTTCTTTTCATATGGTTGAGGTTTTTCTTTGTTTGCTTTGGTTCTTGTTTTATCCTGATTTTGTATGCCTTCGGTTTATAATTTTCTGAATTATCCTTTTTGTACTATGTATTGGGAAATGGTCATTATCCATATTTGTCATTGCAATAGGTATGCAGTTTTAATTAAATGTATTTCCATTTTCATCATAATTAAAACTCTATAATTTCTATGATGAATTTTAACATTTCCTTTCCAGTGATGAATTCCATTAAAATACCCTTCCGAAAACATAGGAAATCTCTGTTTCGTGGTCAACATATAACATTAGCCATTTGAATCAAATTAGATGGCAACATTTTAGCTAAGCCAATCTCAGACTCTCTAATTGATTGTCTTATTTGTGAAGATTCTGTGAAAAAAACTGTCTTCATAGATCATTGATTTTGAAAAGCTGAACAGTATATATTTGAAAAAATTCTTGCCTTGAGTGAAGCAAGAACTTGGGACCTCCCGCGTGTTTTCAACTCGACCACTATTAGGTATTTTGAAGTTTCTATATGAATAAGAAGAGGGCAGAGTGTGACACGTCACTTCTTATTCATGTAGAAACTTCACTAATCCCTTTTAACCTGTCCCGCTCCGACCACTTCATATTCACGGGCAGGAACACGTTACGTCGCCTTACAGTACCGTTGTCAGAAGTATTTAAAGTTCTGCACTTAAAACCGTCCGTTGACATTATGCAACTGGTGAGGATATGTTGGAAACCATCCGTTGTCATGAAAATTATTGACAAAATTTCAGTAAAATCACAAATAAATCATTAGGTAACCGGTGATTTCTTTTTAAAAGGCAACGGGGGGTAGCCACACGCTTCGGTAATACATTATAACCATGAAATGAATGAAACTCCTTTTATGTTATGAGGAGAATTAATTGGCGATGACCTACTGTCAGCAACGAAAACGGAAATTTGAACAGGAAAACTATCCTAACTCTTAATTATTTGATTTTATATACCAATTTTATGTAGAAAATTATCGACAACATTATACAAACAATATATATGAATGACCGTCTTTTACATTGTATATTTATTGTATACTTTGATTATTTGATAAAGAATGTCCGTTGTTATGACAAGACAAGAAGATATGGTCCGTTGTCATGACTCAAAACGGTATTTGGGCATGAATGGGGAATTGAATCTTTATTTCGAATCTAAGGCTGAGCAATTAAATTAGCTTAGTTAATTCTTAAAGTATTCAGCTCTTTTTTTTGTAAAGCTGTAAAGGGAGATATCATATAATTTTCAGGTTACGTGAACATAGATCGTATAGAAAAGTATTAAAATTGAAAATATGATTCATGAATTTGAAGAGGTGTAGGTTGAGTTCATTAATTTATACATTGATCAATTAAACAACGATTGTTAAAGGGATTTTGAAGTCATATATAGCGTTAAAAACAAAGACATCAAATATCGGTCATTGAAGACATTTTGATAGCCTCAGCCTTTATCACGTAATTGTTCCGAACGTTCTTAACATGAAATCGCTCTTTGATCTAGAATTTTCGCATGCTTTTTTTCCAGAAACAATAAGATTCTTACCTACAGATAGGTTATTAGGCGCCGTTTTATCGAAGCGACAAAATGATATCAAATACACAAAAATGGACATAAACGTACAAAGTAATAAAATACTTGTAATAAATGGCCATTATAATTTTGCCCATAGTAGCTCCCTATAACTGCTATACACTTACTGGAACCACCCCCCCCCCCCGGCGAAAAAAACCCCACTTTATTGTAGTCTTTGAAGTCCCCTAAAGCATATTTCCCTCGCCTACCATTAATGGTTTGGATTTGCTCTTTGAAACATTAAATTTATAATTTTGCATTCAAAAGAGATCTTCGATGGGGGTATGATATATATGGACCTTACATGTATATCTCAGGTGATGATGAAAATTGTAGTATGTTATTTACATTTGTGTGTGTCTGTATGTAATTCGTGTCTTTTTTAATGTCAGTGTCGATATCGGTGTCTCCGTCTGCCTGCGAGCGAATTCTTTTTTCCGCGTTTGTGAGCATGTGTGTCTGTATGTGAGTGAGTGCGTCTGTCTGTGTCTTTTGTGTGTGTGTCTGTCTATATACATGCCTGTCTGTCCGTTTGTTTTTGAGTATGTCTGTGTATACCCTGTGTCTGTCAGTCTGTCGTTTTGCGCATGTCTGTGTATGTCTTTCAGGATGTTCATGTCTGTGTTTTGATCAGTGTCTGTCTTTGAGTCTGTCTTTTTGTTTCTCCCTGTGTCTGTTTTTCTATGAGTGCTTGACTATCTGCTTGACTTGATGAGAGGTTTTTGTCAAGAAAGAGATATTGGCCTAGTCTGATTTTTCGTCTGTCTTGCATGCGTGGCAGATGGCCGTCCTAAGTCGGCACCGGTTGCCCATTGGTCTCGTTGGTTTATGTGTAGTCTTTTATGTTTCATGTGTCTATGGTGTGAGTTGGTGTTCCTTGTCCCTTTTGCGTCTCTTTCTGTGGGTATCTGTTCTGTGTTTTTTGCATGGGTGTTTTGGGATTTTGCTGTGGGTGCTGCAATCTAGTGTTGTTGGAGATCCCATCGTTTCTTCTTGTCTATGGGGAAAATCCATGCTAATATGAGGAAAGTCTAATATATAGCGGAATATCTCCAAGTGGAAGAAACCTCTTATTCCTTAATTCCAAATTTTCCTATGAGAAAACTACTGCATTACACCGGTTTATAATACACTTATAAAGTAAGATACTGTATACATTCAAATTTTCGCCTCCATTTATATTTTACCCTTTTCATCCATAGCCCAGAAGATGAATTTAAGACGGGACGAATAAAATTTAATGTTAAGGATATCTTAACAAAACGGATGATTCGGCGAATTCAATTCTGGGCAACTCAGTCTCCATTCTAAATTGGTTGAAAATTAAATTGTGCGTATTGATAGATGAATTTTGATGATTAGTACAGGTATCATAGTATCATTCCATCCATTGAAATATTAAAGCAGACAACGGACATCTGACAACGAACAGAACTTTCGCAACATGGATTGACAACGGACTAATTTTAGGAAAGTCCCCAAAAAAGTGGTCCAAAATTGAATTCGTCATCTTGACACTACCAGAGGAGCATTATATAGACTTGATATTTATCATGAGTATATTTCTGGAATAAGATAACCTGAATATTCAAAGATTTCAAGAAAAAGGAATAAAATGTGCAGGACGTGATGATCAAAGGACGCCAACTCGATCTCCTCTTTTCAAACTGTATATCAGTACCAGAAAAGCATATAAACCAATAGCTTAGTGTTATGACTACTCCCCATTGAATTTTCGAGTGTATTACTTCTAAAATTTCAACGTTTATTAGAAAATCATACTTTCCACACATGCTCATTGTCACGACAACGGATGGTTTCCTTCATATCCTTACCTGTGGCATAATGTCAACGGACGGCTTTAAGTGCAGAACTTTAAATACTTCTGACAACGGTACTGTAAGGCGACGTAACGTGTTCCTGTCCGTGATATTGATGTAGACACTTCAACAATACCTTCTAACCTATACGAAGTTAAACATTTCATGCATTGTCTACATGAAGTGTCGAACATCCTGAATGCGGATACCTGAATTGAAACCCCGTTGACTACATGCATTTATTCATTCATGTAATTAAAAGTATGATTAAAGGAAGAAATATACTTTCTTAGTAAGTATGTTTACGGTTATTTTATTTGGATACTTAAAAATTACATAATGAAACCTCATCAAAAAACATGAACTTAATTGAAATTATTGAAGCGACGTAGAAAATTGTCCAATCGTCAAAACTGTGCCGAAGTGTTTCGCAGAACCGGACCGTATAGAGGCAATCTAAAGTGATGAGTAGGTTGCGAATGACTGCCTTCATTCCGTGTGAATATTCATTTGTGAAAAAAATGATTTGTATAGTCATAAATAAAACTTAAACTCATTTAGTCCTTCTAAAGCTCGCTTTGGAACCGAAAACCCTGTTAGCGCACACATAGTCGAAACACCCTTTGTGCGCTCTAACATTTCTACATAAAACGAAAACAGTGTCGTGCAATAACATTTCGTCGCGTTATTATGAAACATATAAATCCGATGCTCTCTTTCAAGTTTCGAAAAAGTCTTTAATAGAAGAAATTGGCCATTCTACAATTATGTTTCTTAGCATTAATTCTGTTCAATTTCAAGGTCGTACAATTAGACAGCGCTATACCATAATACATCCTAGATCATGCCGGGCGTATGAAAATGACATTCATTCTAGGTGGCGCAAGTTAAAAATGAAATGAACAAATTTATAATTCATTTCTTAATGTATTGCAAAAACCACATTATGGTGCAATTTTCATTTTACCAAGAAATCTTTAATATTTTTTTTTAATACGTAAGGCCATTCCTGTGTTATTTTCTGTCTTGCATCGTCGTGCTGATAGCTTTTGAGCCCATAGTCATAAAACAAAACAAAATTAAAATGATAAAATCTTTTGCAATTTAAATGTGTTTAAAGAGAATTTTTTTTATATTACATTTTTTAAGTACTTCAATTGTTTAACGTCTTTTTTATAAGCATCATTTTAGAGCAAATAAATTTATGGCATGGACCAGACTTGCACGTTTCGGTTATTTAACCCTCGTCAGTAATCCTCAATCTAAACAATGAAATATGGCAAACATTTTCAAGACATGCATTATAGTCTGGGATGTATCACTGGGTTGGGTGCACCCCCCACCCCCCCCCTTGATCCTCCAAAACCGACCTAACTTTGTAGCATTTTTTGCACTCTTTCAGATAAAAATTTGTCTCATGGAAATTTCCATTGCCAAAGTGGTGTTTTTTGGGAAAAACATATTGTTTTAGTCAAAAATCACTGAAAATAGGAAAAAAGTTATAACTTTTATATGGTTGATGTTTTTAAAAATTGAAAAGTGTGAATATATAGTATTTTTGATGTTCTTTCAGATGAAATAAGTTGCAAGTTCCAATTCCTATTTTTACTGTGTGTTTTGGGGTAAAAAAGTTGAATTTTTGCCAAATTTCACAGAAATTTGGGGAAATTTTAATTTATTTCTGCTTCTCAGCTCCTCAATATTGCATATGATCGTTCAATGATAATTTAAAAACATCTTTAAAGTCTCCTCTGTCAGATGACATATATTTTATATTCTTTTTTTTTTGCAAAATCCTCAAAATTAATTATTTTATACAGAAACCTGTATTTTCAATAAGAAATATCAGATTTCTGTATATTTATTTAAAGAACCCTTATTTGTTATGAAAGCAATGATTGAAAGCTATTTTCTAGTGTAACTTTTCACACTCTATCAGATTATATATGTTTTACTAACATTTCATTCAAAATCAAAGTGTTTTTGGGGAAAAAACGTTTTTTTTTTTCATTTAAAAATAGCTGATTTCTGGAGAATATTTATTGAATCTATAAAAGTTCTTGAAATGATAGCAGGAATGTATTTTGAACTGTAATTATTTAGGTTCACTCATAAATTACATGTATGAAACATAAAAGGTATATTTTGTACTTAATTTTGGGGCAAAATGCCTGTTTTTAGTCTTAAAATTACAGAGTTCTTGAAAAAAATTTATTAATTCATTTTCTTTGCTAAAACAATACATTTAAAGCTATTATCATTATAGAAAGTAATCATCTTGTCAGATAATTGTGAAATTAAATGTAAAAATTAATTAAAACCATCATTTTTGGGTAAAATATGCATTTTTTATGCAAAAACCACTAATTTTGAGAAAATAAGTACTAGCTCTTTTAGTTTGCCTAAATTGATATGTTTTAGCTTTGATATTATGCTGTTTCTTATCATAAATGGATAGAAATGTTATTTGATAACTGAAATTTAATTTATATCTTATTTTGGGGCAAAAAAACCTATTTATGTGAAAAATTCACTTATTTCTGTTAATATTTTTAAAATTTATATTTTTTATTTAATCAACACTGGAGAGGTTTCAGATAATTGGATGGCATAAATGTGATCAAGTTGAATGAGTTAGAAGAGTTTTCTTTGATTATCTTGCTATTTTGGGTGGAAAGTCTCGATTTTTATTTAAAAATAGCTAATTTCTGGAAAATCCTTATTAATATGAAATCAGACGTTATTATTTATATTCAAAAGAGTTCCTGGGTTTATCATAGTTTGTCCTTGTAAGTCATGTGCATTTAAATATCCTCTGTTAATTCAATTGATATTTTGGGGCAAAAAACCTAATTTATGTGCAAAATTCACTTATTTCTGTGAAAATTGTTTTAAATCTATATTTTTTTATTCAATCAAAGCTGGAGAGGTTTCATATAATTGGATGGCATAAAAGTGATCAAGTTTAATGAGTTAGAAGAGATTTCTTTGATAATCTTGCTTTTTTGGGTGAAAAATCTCAATTTTTATTTAAAAACCGCTGATTTCTGGAAAATCCTTATTACTATTAAATGTGTCGTTATTATTTATATTCTAAAGTGTTCCTGGGTATATCATAGTTTGTCCTTGTACGTCATATGTTTTTGAAGTACATTTTGTATCCTCTTTTAATTTAATTGGTATTTTGGGGAAAAAATATGTTTATTCATTTTATATAGCCTATATCAAGAAACTTACTATAGAAAGTCTCATATTTCAAACTATGATTATTATGCTCTGTATTTCCTATTTAACTGAAATATAAGACTTTCAAAAGTAAGTTTCTTGATAAAGGCTATATATTCATATAAAACATATATTTTGCCCCAAAATACCAATTAAATTAACAGAGGATACTTCAAAAACATATGACGTACAAGGACAAACTATGATATACCCAGGAATTCTTTAGAATATAAATAATAACGACACATTTCATAGTAATAAGGATTTTCCAGAAATCAGCG
The DNA here is from genome assembly GCA_028142955.1 of Pinctada fucata. Taxonomy (NCBI): domain Eukaryota; kingdom Metazoa; phylum Mollusca; class Bivalvia; order Pterioida; family Pteriidae; genus Pinctada; species Pinctada fucata. Next base: position 83,711,367 of record AP027102.1, read on the forward strand.
GTTTTTAAATAAAAATTGAGATTTTCCACCCAAAAAAAGCAAGATTATCAAAGAAATGTCTTCTAACTCATTAAACTTGATCACTTTTATGCCATCCAATAATATGAAACCTCTCCAGCTTTGATTGAATAAAAGATATAGATTTAAAACAATTTTCACAGAAATAAGTGAATTTTGCACATAAATTAGGGTTTTGCCCCAAAATATCAATTGAATTAACAGAGGATATTTCAAATGCATATGACTTACAAGGACAAACTATGATATACACAGGAACACTTTTGAATATAAATAATAACGTCTGATTTCATAGTAATAAGGATTTTCCAGAAATTAGCTATTTTTAAATAAAAAGCGAGATTTTCCACCCAAAATAGCAAGATAATCAAAGAAATCTCTTCTAACTCATTAAACTTGATCTCAGTAATGTCATCCAATTATATGAAACCTCTCCAGTGTTGATTAAATAAAAGATATAAATTTTAAAAAATATTAACAGAGATAAGTGAATTTTTCACATAAATAAGTTTTTTTGCCCCAAAATAAGATATAAATTAAATTTCAGTTATCAAATAACATTTCTATCCATTTATGATAAGAGACAGCATAATATCAAAGCTAAAACATATCAATTTAGGCTAATTAAATGAGCTAGTACTTATTTCCTCTAAATAAGTGGTTTTTGCTTAAAAAATGCATATTTTACCCAAAAATGATGGTTTTTATTAATTATTACATTTAATTTTACAATTATCTGACAAGATGATTACTTTCTATAATGATAATAGCTTTAAATGTATTGTTTTAGCAAAGAAAATGAATTAATAAAATTTTTCCAGAAATCTGTAATTTTTAGACTAAAAACAGGCATTTTGCCCCAAAACTAAGTACAAAATATACCTTTTATGTTTCATACATGTAATTTATGAGTGAACCTAAATAATTACAGTTCAAAATACATTCCTGCCATCATTTCAAGAACTTCTATAGATTCAATAAATATTCTCCAGAAATCAGCTATTTTTAAATGAAAAAATACGTTTTTTCCCCAAAAACACTTTGATTTTGAATGAAATGTTAGTAAAACATATATAATCTGATAGAGTGTGAAAAGTTACACTAGAAAATAGCTTTCAATCATTGCTTTCATAACAAATAAGGTTTCTTTAAATAAATATACAGAAATCTGAGATTTCTTATTGAAAATACAGGTTTCTGTATAAAATAATTAATTTTGAGGATTTTGCAAAAAAGAAAATAAGAATATAAAATATATGTCATTTGAAAGAGGAGACTTTAAAGATGTTTTTTAAAATTATCATTGAACGATCATATGCAATATTGAGGAGCTGAGAAGCAGAAATAAATTAAAATTTCCTCAAATTTCTGTGAATTTTGGCAAAAATTCGACTTTTTTACCCCAAAACACACAGTAAAAATAGGAATTAGAACTTGCAACTTATTTCATCTGAAAGAACATCAAAAATACTATATATTCACACTTTTCAATGTTTAAAAACATCAACCATATAAAAGTTATAATTTTTTTCCTATTTTCAGTGATTTTTTACTAAAAAACATGTTTTTCCCAAAAAACACCACTTTTGCAATGGAAATTTCCATGAGACAAATTTTTCTCTGAAAGAGCGCAAAAAATGCTACAAAGTTAGGCCGGTTTTGGAGGATCAATGGGGGGTGCACCCAACCCAGTGATACATCCCAGACTATTATCTATCATTCTTTTGCTGACTTAAATCTGTTACAAATCAAATAAAACATGTTTCCGTAAATTTTAAACGGTACTAGACTAGTAGGTCAAATATTATGAAATTGCAACTTTGGTTTATATGCTTGTTTGATTTTCTCCCTTGCTGGCTGGTAGCTTTTTCAATTTCAAAAGGCTGCAAAACAGAAAAAAAGAAGTCTATGACGAGACTAGCTCTCCTGGTTTTTTTTTTTTTTTTGTTATTAAATATACTCATGGCAGGTGAATTCATACATGATATCTTTTTAGATTAAACTTTAATATCAATTTCCACTTTTTATGAGGATAAGACCATAGGGAGCAGGGGCTCTAGCAAATTATCAGCAGCACGATGAAACTTGATACAGTCTGATAATGGAATTTTTCCTAATTTCTGTTAACAAAAGTTCTAGCCAATCAGATAAACCCTTTCATTCTGGTAATGGTTATTTTATCCAATGAAATTGCTTGATACAGTATGATAATGGGAATTTTCTATTTCCGGGACGTTGCTTTTTTCATTTCGTTGAAGGAAAATATAACCAATCGGAGGCGAACAGGAAATAGCTATACTTCCGTCAAACTACCATTTTGAAAACTTGTACACATGGATCGACTTTCGCGGGCTGGTTTACCTGAAATAGATTCTGTCTTGGATCGTTTGAGTAGTATTTTTCTTGGTGAACAACGTAGTGCTCAACAAGAAAGTTTACACGACAGTAACTATAAATAAAAAAAATAAACACAAACTAATAATAAGCAGAGTAATTTACTGATATATATCGAAAGTGTTTGTTAAACGCATTCTGAGTGGATGAAATTTCCATTACCGCAAGTAAACCCTATCCTGATTGGGTCAAAATGTTAATTCTAAAACTTGAAAGAAAAATCCATTACCACGAGTAAGAGCTCATTTGATTGGATGAAATATATATTCACATTCACAAGAATGCATTTTGATTGGTGGAAAGTAGTGTTAAAAAGAAATTATTAAGAGAAACCTGGTTTCACATTTGCTAATCATAGTTTCATGCAATGAAATAGGTTTTGGCGTGTAAACTATACTTTACACGTACTAATGATCAATAATTAGAATTCTTGTGCCGATGTGATGAAAATTAAAAACAAACTAGGTTTTACGAGTGAAAAGTTAGGTTTTCGCTCGTAAAACTAGGTTTCACAACAGAAAAACTAGATTTCACAGCTGTAAACCCTAGTTTACAATCGGAAAACTAGGTTTTTCATGTGTAAACTAAGGTTTACAGTTGTGAAACCTAGTTTATCAAATTTTTGTGACTTTGGCGTGCCATACATATCCATTAAACCACACCTACAATATCACTATTATTATCTTTTAAAATTTCTGTGATATAGCATTTAAAAAGGAATACAACATCAAAGTTTGAAGAGCCTGGGGGTCAAGGGGTCATACAGAATATCAGATTATCACAATTAGATAACAGTCCTAATATATTGCAAAAATAATTTTAAAACTGTCTATCTTTTATAGCTCCATAGGAGTTGCGAGCACAAGATTATATAGACTAAAATATCACTTATACAGGAGTCCATTGGGGTCAGGGGATCAAACACAATATCAGGTGCAGAACTAAACCACAGACCTAACATATTGCAAACAGAAATAACTTTCCATCATTTATAGCTTCATTGGAGTTGTGAGCACAGATTATAGACTAATATAGGAGAAACTGGCAACACCCATTTTTCTACGTCCCTGTAGGTCAGGGGATCAAACAAAATATAATGTGCACAACTAGACCACAGACCTATCGTATTGCAAAAAGAATTAACTCTCCATCATTTATAGCTTCAGAGGAGTTGCGAACATTACGTAGAGTTATATAGGAGAAAATGACCACATCCATTTTCTTAGTCCCTGGGGATAAGGAGCTCAAACATAATATTAACTATATAGCGGCACATGTTGCAAGCGTTGATTTTCTAAGACCACATCAATTTTCTAGGAACATGGGGATAGGGGCTCGAACAAAATGTTAGTTGCACAACTATACCACAGACCAAGTGTAATGCAAAAAGAGGTAAATTCTATATCTTACAATTTCAGAGATTGTTTACGGACAGACGGACGGACGCCGGGGTATCGCATAAGCTCAACTAGTCATAGACCAGTAAGAGCTAATTTCGATTTGGTTTTTTTACGTTTTCTCTCCTCTTTCAAAATAAACACAGCTTCCTTATTTGCTCATTAAAAGCACGTATGAATATTATAAGAACATCTTACTTGTAGCCCAAACTTTTGCAGACCACTGTTGCGTCTACGTCGTTAAAACCATCATTACACACAGTCCCCCATGTCCCACTATGGTATATCTCCAGGAGACCTGACGATTCCTTTGAAAGCTGTACTGTACCTTGACAATAAAAACAAAGAAAACATCTCATGTTTAGATCCTTTAATACTTCAACCACTTTGAATATTACGGAAAATGTGTTTGGTATTAATTAAACGAATTACGCTGTTGAATATGAAAAACAACATATTCTATAATCTATCAAATAAACGGTATTATGCATCTGATTCCATTTTATCCCGAATCACATTTGCATATGTAGTATTGTTAAAGAGTTTCGGTATCGTATAGAGAACCTTCCCCATGAGACTCTTACCCTGAGGAAAGTTTTCTGTAGAGAGAACATTCACTCTGAATTTCTATATAGCGAATCTTCCCCCCATGGAAGGTTTTATATGTAAAAAAGCATCCCCCAGGGGGAAGGTTCTCTGTATAGAAAACCATCCCCCATCATAGAAAACATTCCCCCAAATCCGGAAAGCCAGATTGTCTTTGGCTTATTGCTTTCTACTTTCTAATTTATCCTCTGCATTGAATGTTTGAGACAGTGCTTTTTCAATAACATTTAGATTGTATTCTAATATTTTTACTTATATGAGGAGTAATAATTATCCTTATAAAACGCCAAACGAAAAAATGTAAAGGACCAGAGCCATTTTTTCTCGTATCATCACGTGTATGCAGAGATGTATAAAATGGTTTCGTACGTATCGTTATGACACTTTAGTAACGAAAATACGTATCTTAACTACTCGAGCGCACAACTTGATATTTTCACTAAATTCATAAACGTTAATTTCTATGGCGTATTTAATGACGTCACAAATATCATTCTACTCTGGAGCAGTTTTCTGAAGGGTTGGAATAGTTTGAAATAGATGTAAAAGTAATTAACCACCAAAGTTGTCAAATATTGCATAATTTATCTAGAGATATTATTTCTCATTTTCATCGTCTGGGAAGTCTTTTTCAAGACATTCTAACCATCTTTGATTAACAATTTGTCTAGAAATGTGCCATCATAGAACTTTAAGAAGTTTAATTTTCGACTACGGCCGGACCTTCTGCCAAAACAATCTTCATCGAAATAATCACATGTTTAATCAAAGAATATTTCGATATAATTATTTTTTTTTGGTAGAATGTCCGGTCCTGTGCGGAATTATCGACGGAATCTCATGACATTTCACCAGAATACCGGAAATGCAAAATTCCGGCTTGGTTTTGGGCTTTACATCTTCTTAATTTAAGTTTCTAAGATTTTTCGGAACCAACCCAGCCAGACATGACTCGTTGTAAGATTATGGGATAAGATCTTATGCACGATTCGTTTGGGTTTTCTTTAATTTCAATGTTACCTGCAATTTCCCGAATTGTAAGTCTCCGATTTCTGTGAATCACGTCACGTTCTTTATTAAAAAGCACTTCTTTCTTTGATAGAAAGTCTTCCCTAGCGCATATCACCCTGTACACAGTACCTAATGTCCAAAAATCTTCTTTGCCACTTGAATAATTGCGAACAGCTAGTTTTATCATGGTTTTACGACTGTTTAAGGAATTTTTGGGTCTCTGTAGGTGCTTTTCAGAAGCCTACGCAAAATTTTAACATTGCTTTCTGCTCCGCCTTTCGAGAAAACGTCATTCTTTTCGAACAATGACGATCACGTCTTACTACCTTCAGATCCGGTTTTCTCTGCCATCTTGAAACTTTGAACGTTCAAATTTTGCATGTGTGATGTCATTACTATTGTCAACATCGCAATAGAGAAAAAATTGTTCTATCTGCAGGATTTTACGAAATGCAATTGAAATGAATCAAATGATAAACAACATATTTTGGTAAAATTTACCGTGCTCCGGGTCACCCTCCTATGTCTAATTACGAAGTCATAGTTGTAATAATGAAATCAAAATATCATGACTGTTTACATTTCGTAATTCGCAAATAGTATATGATTATAAATATACTAAAAATAAAATCTTTGACGCTAATTTTCCTTATTCTAAGACCTGTCCACGAACTTTATGGACAACCCTCGTACATAGAAACATCAAACATACTATACATAAACCAACGAGACCAATGGGCAACCGGTGATGACTTAGAACGACCATCTGCCACGTCAGTAGCAGACGGTGTATTTACCCTGGATTACGTGGACACTGTTCCGATTACCCAGAGGTCCCGAAGAACGTAATAAAGGGGGATAATAGTATAATAGAAAACTTTCCGGGGAGAAGGGTCTCTATGGAGGAAGCTTTACTATATGACACCGGCAATGTAGTCTTTCTTAACAAAAAGAAATGACGTAACAAACCTGATTGTCGAAAACCCTCTCTCTCTAGTACGTCTTGTTCTAATTGTTTAAAAGTCACATAACATTCCAGAGTAGGATAATGAAAACCGTATGGACACTTTTGAATTTTTATTTATTACATACACTTTTAAAATGTCACATCAAAATGTATTTGTCCATACCAATTTTCACAATAAAAAAAATATGTATTTACATATCATAAGACGGTAGGAACGGACGTGCTGAATAAGTCTACTAATGGCGGTCCTCTCGGAGACCCTTGTGCTGTACCGCTTTGATTCGAGTGTCAGACCTTGAGAGTTTTTAAGGTTTTCTTACTTTGAGCTTGAATATTTTAACACCAATTCTCTGTAAGCACCAGCAATTTTGTATAGAGGTCTCTAAACGCTAGGTCACGAGGAGAAGAAACAATATATAAAGATACAGATTGCGTTACTTCAAATGCACATTTATAAAATAATTATAAATGTGTATAGAAAGAAAGAGAGATGTTTTTTTCTTAACTAACCTTCCCAGTGTGAATCAGAAGAAGGAACCCATGTACCATTCCCAGAACAGGCTACTGCACATGCTGTTTTACAAGTCCATAGAGGACCTTTTAATGCTAGAGATCCCACTTCCAACATATGTGTGCGATGTGCCGATATGTTTCCAAAAGGACAATCTGAAAAAAAGAGACATAACAGTCAAATAGATTATTTTCTCTGTCAATAGTAAGCAAGTTACATGACCTTGGCATTTTCTCTAAAAGGAAAAACTTTTTTTATTTCCCATGATATAAAGACAAGATTAGATAACATTTCTTTCTCATTTCATCGATTTCATGTTGAAGCAGAAGGAATAAGCCTTTTGTGATATATCGGCAATCAATATATGTATACTTTTTAGTGTGCCTTATGCATATTTCACAAATAATGTAGCTATAAATTCCTTTCAAATATTTTCACTAGGATAGAAATTCACAATTCAAACATTTAACACGATAAAATTCCTTTGTTTATCATCTTTCCGAATTTTGACAGCCTGACACGCCACATGTTCAACGATCCGTAGAGAAATAACAAAATCCCTACTAATCTAGGTCGATTGACAAAAATGAGAATGGCGCATGCTGATATTTTGAAAAATGCGGACACATGGCTGCGTTGTGTCAAATCTTAAGAAATAATTGTTTACTGTATTACACATTTTTTTTTGGGGGGGGGGGTTTGAAAATGTTGATAAAACTTGTTTCGTCATGATAATTTTTTGTCAATATATGATGTGAATGTCTTGATGTAATGGTTCAATTAAAAAAGATCAATGTCTTTTATGTTACTTCCTTTCCTAAAAAGTTCTTAAAAATGAACACCCACTTTATCTACCTTCCCATTTACTTCCTCTCTTGTGGGCATACTTCCATCCTTCAGATTTTAAATATGCAACAAAAAGTTTATGAGCGACTGGCTTCGTTACTCTTTATCCAAAATGTTCAAAAACAATGAGTATGTATCCATAGTATAAAAGGCATCTGACGCATTTTCGATAGAAATTCTGTCTCACTTAAGAACCTGGATAAACGCGATTCTGACTACTTTGTTATGCGAAAGTTTCAGTCAAACCGATATCATTCAATAGATCTAGCTTAGTCGTAAATTTCGGTGTATGTTTTACAATAGTCAGTACACTCAATCACAGTTTATAGATATATGTATTTCAAGCTTTAGATTAGCCATTTCTCATGCGTGTCGTGACGTTTTCCTTTGATCCTTCTTATTTTGTTTATTATGTCCCTTAAAAGGCAGGTCGTGGAGTTCACAAAGAACGTACTCAGCTGCTTGATAAGGTCCAAATTTCAAAAGAAACGGAAAGAGGTTTTATTTAAAGTTCCCTCGTCCATTTTCCGTCTCTTTTTGTGTATGTCTATTCTGTGTTTTTGGCTTAAGGTAGTTTTGATGTTTGTCTGTTGGTACTGCGACCGACCCTTATTGGACATCCCCTCTTTTTCTTGACTTAATCCTCATCAGTTATGTTAAAAGCCATGTGTAGAAATGTTAAACGTCTTCAAATTCAATAGCATAATTTAAGAACAGATAAATTTGCAGCATGGATCAGACATGCACGTTTCGGGTACAGAACCCTCGCCAGTGATCATCAATCTAAACAATGTAATATGACCAAAGAGTGTGAAAATTATGTCCAAAATGTACCGAAAGACGTAGCAGGATGGATGGGATATGATGCTACAGTAAAACTTATTTAGAAAGTTGTTCATTCCGGGGTTCGCAACCGTTTCGATGGGAATTCTCATGACTTTGCCTTGCCCTCTCGACTTTGAGACTGAATGACGGTTAGGTACTTCTTTTCTTTGATCTTTATCTTGTGTGAACATTATTTCTTAGAAAAAAACAGACAGGACACGAGAGTCTCTCTATATATACTTGTATACACAGATGTATGGAAGTGTATATTTAAAAAATACAGTCAGCACATGAGGGCTTTCAAATAATAATAAGGGACATATGTCGAATCAAAATCTATGAATGAACAAGGAAATCTTAAAAAATTAAAAGATTATATTATTTGAATTTAGCACTTTCGTATCCTTTCCAATATCAAAGCAGCGGTCTTCAAATAAAATTCTGAAGTTCATCAGACGGTGTCTTTAAATGCATCTCCTCCCATCTGTGTATATACACCTATTAAGTGAACGCCTTCATCTTTATTTCTTTAAAAAAAATGTTGATGAACTAAGTGACATATAATTGATCAATTATTCTCTTAGATGCAATATCATCGCTTTTGAAAATCATTTTCTGTGATATTGGCTTATCTTTATGTACATTTGTTTTTCTCTCTCTCTCTCTCTCTCTCTCTCTCTCTCTCTCTCTCTCTCTCTCTCTCTCTCTCTCTTGTTATCTTGTTCAATAATAAGTAGTTACATGACCTTGACATTTTCTCTAAAATTGATCACTTTTCTTATATTTCCCATGGTAAATGAGACAAGATTACATTTTTTCTCATTTCAACGATTTTAATGATGAAGAAGAAGGAATATGAAAGGAATAACTTCCTATTGTGATGGATCGGCAATCAATACCAGTTATACTCGTATTTTTGTTATCATTTCTATGGGTTTTAGTGCGCCTGATGCACATTTCAATATAATGTATAGGTATCATAATTATGCACGAGGCAGAAAAATGCGAAAATATGTCAAAAGAATCCAATCGTAAACATGACCTAAATTGTATGCAAACGAGTCAGCTTAGGACAGAGATATACATGGTTTTGGATTCTCCATGTCTGTTTGTATGTCTGTAGACGAAAGCATGTCATCGCAATCTTCTCCCAAAACTAACTGATGGATTTCAATGAAACTTTACACTTTAACCTCAGACAGTGCATGTATTTAAGATATTGTGATAATTTTCGTGCGTGAACATCGACGGCGGTGCGGCTAGTCAAACGGGGGATGTTTACTCCTCCCGGGCACCTGGTCCCACTTCTAGCTTGCTAGGGGTCCGTCATTGATCAATTTTGTGCTCTATTGAGAGTGTTGTTGAGATTATCGTCAGGATTTTCTTTCACTTATTTACTCAATGAAAGATCATGATATGTAGATGTGTATGAAGAATGGGGATTACAATCGAAAAGGTTATACCAGAGTTATGGCTTTTTGAGTTAGATTTTTATGCATTTTTTTTTAAATGTAAAACCTTGTCATCGCTCATCTCATAAGGCTACCATTTATACTAGTATACATGTGTATATATAGTAAAACATTTAACATACTAAGTATTCTATTCGATAAAGTGGCCTTAGCCCTGAATGATGACTTAATATGAGAAATATCCATTTGGAAATTGAATGTCAGGTCATAAAATTGGATATGCTCAGAAAAGGACTGTTTACATTTCTGTTTAACATTGGGCTCTGTGGAAATTGTTCATATCGAGAATTTTGTCCGTCGTACGTGTTTCTATGGTGTGTCGTCTCCGTCTGTTTTGTTTTTATTTTTTGTCTCGTCTCGCGAAAGCATGTTTCGCTGTTTTGACTGTTTGGGATCTCTTGATCTTTGTTTGGTATTTTTCAAGGTTCCGAATATATTTTGACTGCGTGGCATAAATCCAAATGTTATATTCCGTTAGAAATACATACAAAGGTATGTTGATATTCTGTTAAGCAAAATAAGAAAATACGATAGCTCGCCAGCCAATCACAGCCTTGATTTAACATTGTTTCTATGGTGTTGTGTTATGTTGTCATCTTAGTATGTTTGTCTTTTTTTTTCTCTTCCAGTGAGAGTTTGTGTGCTGTTTTCACTGAATACGATAAACATATTAAACATAATAACATCTCTTTGTCCTCCATGTTGCAAGATACTTTAGATTAGAACCATCGAAAGCACCAAATTTAACCAATTTACCGGATATGATTTTTTCCTGCACGACAGAATTAGCGGGTGTTGCTATAAAGCAGGAAATTCGTATTCTCCCCGGGCATTTCCATTGGGGATTCAATTTTTCTTCTTTGCAGAAAGTTGAAAATATTATTTGTTGAGGAAATATTATGTATGTTTCTTAGGTCTGTTGATATTCTGTTAAGCAAAATAAGAAAATATGATAGCACGTCAGCCAATCACAGTCTTGATATAAAATTGGACGTGTTTCTATGCTTTTATGTTGTCATCTCCGTTTGTTTATTCTCTGAGTTGAACATTCCGTATTATTCTTTGTCGGTGTAGTGGTCTATCGTTTTTGCGTTGTGTTTCTAATTTGTAATAGCAGATTCCACAAATAATTATGTTTGGCAGCCTTCGGGATCAATAGATTTGCAATTATTCTAATATGACTTAAGATTTTCTCCCTATATGTACTATAGAACTCGCCTGGTGTAAAATCCCAACAAACTTCCAGTTCAATAAGCTCCGCCCATTCACGTGCTATAGAGCTCCTGCAGAACAATATTAGAACAGAAATAACAACTAGCTAGCTGTGATTTGTTGTCCAGTAATTCCCTTGGTCGCATGAACCAATTCGCGACTCGGTGATAATTTGATTGGTTCATGCGACTCGGGGACTCTTGGACAACAAGCCACGGCTAGCTACTTGTTATTTCTTAGTTTTAAAATATAGTGTATATCTAATTTCTTTATTGATTTCTTTATTGAAGTTATTCAACGAGGCGACACTGACAATGATTTTTTTTTATTCTAAATTATGATAAAAGGGACCAAGGAGCAAAAACATTCCTTTTTTTAGATAGTACTGCGAAAGAAATTAAAATATGAGGCAAGCTTCTTTTTTGGTCCTACATGGTTATAGCTTGAATTATTTAAATAAAATGATTCATTTGTTATTTGAATTTGTTCAAACTTAAATAACAAGCACGGCACGCTTTAGTCACTGATTTACTGTTGGAAATTTCTTCCTTATCTTTGTTTTCTTCTGTTTTGATTCTGAATTTGGGTTTTGATTTTTACTTTCATTCACTGAGGAGAGAACCTCTAGTTATTACTTGTCTTCTTTCAGGAGAAATGCGATAACCAATCGGATCCATCTGCAGCCATAAATGTAGAAGTTGAAGGAAAACACTGAAGATAAATCTGAAACTCCGTACTTGATTTCATTTCTGTTCGGTTGATTATATTTTACGAAGATGTTGCGGAGAAGTTTACAAACAGACACTGGACGACTGACGCAAGGCTGTGACAAAACTTCACTTCATCTGATACTTGTTTCGACCCATGTTAGGTGAATAAAAAGGAATGACTGATTACCTGAATATACACACATGCTTATCCCGGTCAAAAGTGATATCTTCTTCTGATTACGTAAACATTCATCTTTACTTTCCTGTAAAGAAAGAGAAAGAGACTTTACCAAGTCTTTACACCTTACATTTTGATTTTCTCTGATGTTCTGTTTTTTACACGTTTCTATAATTCTTGAAATACTTCAATGGGAAAAAAGGGAGGGGATCTCCAACCAGACCCAGTTGCAATACCAACAGCAAAATACATGATGCGAAAAGACAAAGACGAGCACAACAAGGACGAAAAAGAGACACACGACAAATTCTATATAGTGAAAATACAGAGATTCATTCTATGTTACAATCTGTTGTCGACCTGATCGGGAAAGTAGATAAAAGGCTAACAGTTATTGACAAGAACACATCTAGTCTTGAAAAATTAGATGGAAAAATGACCTCCCTTGCTAATAGAGTAACTTCGACAGAAAAAGAAGTAAAAGTGATGAGAGAAAAAGTACAAGATATAGAGAAAAGTGTGGAGGCACATAGCGATTATTATAATGATGTGAAAAAGTCTGTCGAAGAAGTCGGAAAAGTAGTTAAACTTGCAGAGGAGAGCTACAAAACGTTGAAAATCAACCAAATTAGCATGAAGGATGAAATAGAAAAACTGAAGAAAGAATGCAGAGAAGCAAAAGAAAGAATGCTAGAGGCCCAAAGCCGTTCTATGAAATATAACTTGATATTTACCGGGATTAGTGAAAGGCAGGGCGAGGATTGTGAGGAGACGCTCCTTGAGTTTCTAAAGGAGGAGATGAAGCCAGAGGAAAATATCCCGTTCGCAAATGTTCACCGCATTGGAAGTAAAAATGATTCAGTTAGAAGGGGAAAACCGAGGGGAATCATCGCTAAATTCCTACACAACAAGGATATCATGAAAGTGAAAAAGGCGGCCCGAAATCTAAAAGGAAAAAAAATCTATGTCAACGAACAGCATCCTACTGAAATCGAAGACAGAAGAAAGAAGCTCTATCAGTTGATGAAGGAGGCTCGGAAAAATAGGGAAAATAAAGTCATAATGGTTAGAGATAAGCTGTATGTAAACGACGTGCAGGTTATCCCGGAGGAGTCAGAATTTGTGTTTCCGTCCGATACTCCGCATCGCCCACCGCGCCCTAGGCATAACAAAAGGCAGAGAGTTGGTTCCAGTACTGGATCCGCCCCTGATCAGAATGACGATCGTAAGGGAGGCGCCGGAGGGCGCGACCAGTCAACCTCTACAATCGAACTAAGTGGCTCTTTTGATGGCAGTCAAAATATGCGTTTTTCATCTTTAAATGTTTGTGGTTTGAAAACACGTCTGAATTATCCAGAATTTGTAACCTATGTACATTTGATTTTCTTTGTTTTGTTGAATCAAAGACAGATGATTTAGATACTTTACAATTACATTTTGTACCAGGTTATGTTTTTAGAATGAAAAATAGAAAAAAAAAGAAGGAAAAGTAAAGTCCGGTGGCATCGTTTTAGCGTTCAAGGAGGAATATGTAGATTATGTTAGAATCATTGATAATAGTAGCAAATATGTACTCTGGTTTAAAATTGATAAAAAGCTTGTAAATTTGGATGAAGATATATTGTGTGGTTATATATATATACCTCCCGAAAGCTCAAAATACTGTGTAGGAGATCCTTATAGCGAAATTGAGCATGAACTTCATAATTTTTCGGTATACAAACACGTTTGCTTGCTTGGGGATTTTAATGCACGGACAGCGAATGAAAATGATTTTATTGATGTGCAAGATAAATTATAAATACTCATGGTACACAAAATGTAGATATTGTAAATAAAATTTGTATTTTGCAAGAAAATGGAATTTCGTTGATCAGAAAGAGTAAAGATAAAAAAAGAACAATTTTGGAAATTTACTTTTAGATTTTTGTAAAGGTAATGAGATATTTATTTGCAACGGCCGATTAGGTGAGAAATAAGAACTCGAATAAGAAATAATTTTTCTTATTCGAGTTATGGGCTTCTGAAGGTAGTGGGGTCAGATTCAGTGTTACGGGGGGGACTGACAGTAAAACTCATGTCTATTTTGAAGTTATATTTTACAGAAGTTTGAAACCTGTATGCCTCTGAACCTTAACCTATAACCGAACAAAACGCACAGTGCTTTTTAGGAATTGTAAGAAATAATTCAATGCTCAGTTAAAAGAACATGTATTGATAGCGGATTTTCATTGTTTATTCGAGTCGTATTTCTTCTAAAGATTTTTTTCATGACAAGCAGGAGCTAATTCAGTTATTCAGTTATGCAGATTCACAGTTCTGCGTTTTCACTATGAATATCCAAAATTTCCCCGTAAGTTTGATCATAGTAAAGGGGCCTTCATTGATCTTATAAACCGTTAGTCTTATGTTACGTAGGTTATTACAAAGTACAATATATGTTTTGACACCTTTCTAATTTATCTAAATAATCATTTTCTTCGACAGATATACGTTTTCTTATCTGACATTGCTGCATCAACACAGTTTATAATGTTTTTGGAATTATTTTATGTCATTTTTCCTATATTTGAGCTTAGCTGTCATAGGAAATCCACTTCTCACGTCTCTATGATAATATCATACAATAAAAAGTATATATGTTGATTGAAAGAGATATATCGTAATGAGAAATTCAATTACTATAGTTAAATAATACGGAACTTGTATTGCGTATATCCTCTCAATTAGTTGGACATCCAGAAAATGATATTTGGTATTTTCAAAACAGTGTTACGGAGGCTATACTGTTCAATTCATTAAAAAATTAGATAGCGAAGAGATAGAAATACAAGTAACATTTTTTCCTCAACATTATTCAACGCTTGATCGGCCCTCTTCCGAAAAACACGCCAAAAAGAAATAAAAAAGGCAAACTGTGGAACTTGAACGTGATCGTTACGGACGTTACACATTAACGCATCTTTAGTTGTACATCCCCTAAATCTTCAATTTATATATTGAGAGGAGCTTAAATATGTCTTCTAGTTACACACTGCTTAAAACCCGGATGAAAATTTGATCGCCAGATCTATAATAAAGCGTAATGAATATTACCGTTACGTAGGTTGTTTAGTTATGGAGGTTATGTTTTCATAGTTAATAAGATATTTTGGAAAGAGGAACATTACAAAGATTTAAATGCATACACCAGCTGATTGATATTAATACTTGTGTTGAGCAATATGATCTTTAAGAAAGTTTATGTGGCTATTTGCAAAGAAAAATCCGTTATGTAGGTTAGGTTCTTATATGTGACACTCCAATCGAAGAACTTCCCTTTCTGAAAACTGAAAATTGGTAAGTTGCAAAGGATTTTTTTGTTAAAAAATCAAATTGATATCATAATCACTTGTTGGTAAGGCCTCTTGAGTATTCCAAAATAATGGAAATAAAAATTTGATAGACAATGACTACCTTGTTATGGAGGTTAGGCATATTTCAGCGACAACGAGATTTTGAGCCATGACCTTGCATTTTGTTGAATTTTTTAAAAATCCATACTTATGTGACAAAATAGATATTAATTGCTATAAAACGTGATATCAGATTTTGTTTTTAAGTACCCTCACTATTCTTAAAATTTTAAGAAAAATAATGAAAGAGCTCAGCGACATCAATTTCTTGGTTAATTTCTGCTACTTTAGGATAGCCTACTCCTTAAATATGTAATAACCGGTCAGTATTTGACGTGTATGTGAAAGAAAAAGGTTGTTCTTCTCAAATGAGCACTCAGTTGCAGCAGTAGGTTATGAACATCACAAATTACGACCTAGCGACAGGTAAAATCACTAAGTGTCGCGATTTTTCTGGAATGACTGAAAAGCTCAGAGAAATTACCGAATAAGACGATCTGAAGAAAATAAAATCGACTTAAATAGATCATGTAGAACATATCGAAAACTTATGAATAAATGTATCAATAAACATAAGAAAGAAGTTGGTAGAAAAATCAAGCATTACGTAGTTCAGATCCGAAAGCTTATTGGAAAATAATAAACAGTAATGTAAAACGTCAAAACTCTCCAATTGATTTGGATAAACTTTTTCAATATTTCAAAAGTGTAAATGAAACTAATCCAAGTGTAATGTCTACTGACAGTTTACCTGATGTACCTCACTAAGAAAATGACCTGGTACAAAGCATGTTGAATCATCCTATTACTAAAGAAGAAATTTTTAAAGCAATCAGGAAATTAAATAATAAACCTAGTGGGGATGACAAAATCGTAAACGAATATCTAAAGAATTCATTTGATGAGTTATCTGAGCTATACGAAAAGTTATTTAACGTGATTTTTGATTCCGGAATTTTACCGGATATTTGGTTGAGCGGAAACATGGTTCCAATATTTAAAAATAAAGGTAGTAAGCTAGATCCACGTAATTACAGACCAATAACTATAATAAGCTGCTTTGGAAAATTATTTACATCAATTTTAAATACAAGACTTATATCTTTCTCTGACGAAATGAAAATAATTTGTGAAAATCAGGCAGGCTTTCGTAAAGGTTACTCAACAGTTGACAACATATTTATTTTAGATACACTAGTTAATTTTATGAAACAAAAGAAAAAGAAATTATTTTGCATATTTATAGATTTCGAAAAAGCGTTCGATAAAGTGTGGCGGGATGGGTTATGGTACAAATTGCTCTTAGAAAACATTAATGGTAAAACATTTAATATAATTTGTAATATGTATGAAGATGTTAAGTCAAGAATTTGTTTTAATGGTCAGTTTTTAGACTTCTTTTCTTGCAATAATGGCTTAAGACAAGGGGAAAATTTGTCTCCCCTGTTATTTTCCTTATATTTAAATGATGTAGAACACTTTGTTTTCTGAATGATGAAGTATGTGAAAAATTGCATTTGTATTTTAAACTCTTTATCTTACTCTATGCCGATGATACGGTTTTAATGGCTGATTCGCCGGACATGCTACAGAAAGAATTGAATGTCTTTTTAGAATATTGTAAAACTTGGAAATTGAAAATTAATGCAGATAAAACTAAAATTGTATTTTTTGGTAATGGACGACAACCAACATGTGATTTTTACCTCTTAGGGGAAAAAAATTGAAATAGTCAAACATTTTACTTATTTGGGTGTAACATTTTCTAGAGGTGGGTCTTTCATGGAAACATTAAAGCTTAATATAAAAAAAGCAACCACAGCTATGTACGATATCTTGCGTAAGGGCAGATTGCATAACCTTTCTATTAGTTGTCAGTATGACTTATTTGATAAGATTGTAAAACCTATACTTTTATACGGGTCGGAGGTTTGGGGACATGTAAATACGATATCTATCGAAAGAGTTCATTTAAAATTTTGTAAATTATTGTTGAATCTAAAACGTACCACACCGAATTTATGATATATGGGGAATTAGGAACTTTTCCTTTATCTGTATCTATAAAACAACGTATGATTTAAGAAATGAACCTTATATTTTTTCTGTTGATGCAGGTATCACCCGAAAAATTGGACAGAAACCTGCATCAATGCGCGTAGCGCGTTGATGCAAAAGTTTTCTGTACAATTTTTCGGGTGATACCTGCATCAACAGAAAAAAATATAAGATTCATTTCTTATCATTTAATTATGGAAAAGAGACTGTTTTCTTTGATCTAAAAACAATCAATCACCGCACTATATTTCGTAAATCGGAAGGTTTTGCAGTGATACGTCTGCCAAAACAAGTTATGGCAGCCGCCATGATTCAAACAGCGAACGATCGTCCCTCTATATCTTTGGAATAAGGACCAGTTTGAGCAAATTCTACCTGCACTGTTAATTTTTGAGTAAGTAGAAAAGAAATGGAACCCTAGAAATGATAAGCAAACATCAACAAATTGTATTTTCAGCAACGAGTTCATTCGTGTTTGAGGGAACCCCCGGTTCTAAAAATAGTGCTATAAATAGACTTCCGTGAAAAATTGTGTTGATCGATGTATTAACAAAATTTCTCAGCCAATCAGAATCTTCGTTTCTTGAAAATTACAATGGAAATTAAATGATTAATTTTTGGGCAAGATTGAAAAATGGTCATGAAAGTAAAATATCTGCTATCCTATACCGGTTATCATATACTAAGTTCCTCAATGGTGAAAGTGAGTTAAAATGGTTATCATGTATCAAAAACATTTAGATGAATGTGGTTACACTTATTTATTTTATGCAGATTTTGTTGATCCAATGTGGACAAAGGAGTCTATAAAGACACGAGTATCGATCAGTTTATTCAACAATGGAAAAGCGATGTATTTAATTCACCAAAAGGTAAAACTTACAGAATTTTTAAAGAAGAATTTCATTTTGAAGATTATCTGGATATTTTAGGCAGTTAAAGATAGAATTTTATTTACCAAATTTAGGATTTTACAAATCATAAATTACCAATAGAAACAGGTAGGTGGTGTGGGATTGAACGTAAGGATAGGAAATGTAGTTTATGTAATAAAAATGAGATAGGCGATGAATTTCATGATATTTTTGATTGCAATATGTTAAGGCGCCAACGAAATAGATATTTATCAGATGAAAATAGAAGACAAGTAAATATATTAAAAATGAAGAAATTATTTCAGTCAAAAGATATTATAGAATTGCGTAGGTTATGTAAATTGATTAAAGAAATATATCTTATAGTTATCCCTCCATAGATCAAGTTAAGCTGAAACTTTCTTTCCATTATATGTATGATTTGTAAAAATGTCTATGTTATTCAAATGTCATGAACACTGTATATATTTTGTAAATATTTATTTTTATCTTTATACCAAACATTGTGTTATGGGAATAAATACTTGAACTTGAACTTGAACTTGAACATAGAAACATCAAGCACAAAACCAACGAGACAATTTGCTACGCAAATGGTGTGGTTATCCGGATTACGTGCGCACAACCCTGCCATTTTTTTTAACAAAAGGTATCGAAGAATGCACAATTGAAGTGTTAAGCAGGTGACCATATAAACAATACTGTTTATGTATACAAACCGTATATATAAGCCGTGTGTATATATACAATACACAGAATAGGGTGCTCTGGATTTAGTAAACAGGACAGTAGTGTCCATCTGGTAGCATTAGGATCATACCCACGATATAAACGGCGTTAGATGATTCTGACGTATTATCAATGGTTATGCTGTCTATCTTTAATCCTTCTTATTTTGTTTCATCATATCACCATAAAAGGCAAGTTGATACCCAAAGTAGTATACTATGTTGCCTGTATAGATCCGAATTTTTAAAGTAGCTGACAATATTTGTTTGTAAAATTTCCAGAAAGTCTTAACTAAATTATGAAAACGGATTTTTTTCCTAAAAGTTTCTTGGTGATTTGTAAATTTCTTCTGTGAAAATCCAAAATATCAGTATATGCTCTAGCGTACCAGATGAGCTGTGATATGTTAATGCCGTATGACGGTAGTCTGAGAACATGACCGTCAAGCCAGGGGAAATTTACTATTTGAATACATTTTTTAAATTTTGAAACATTTTGGCTTAGAATGCCACAAATGTAGATTTGCTATCCGGGGCGTGCATGTATGGTGCGCCGCATTTAAGGACTTCCGCTCTAGCAGCAAAATTGGACACTTCATTTCTACTCCATAGCGGTGAATCCGATATATAAGTTTCCACTCCATTATTATGTCCATCTATTCGTCTAAGGTATTCTTTACTTTTCTCCATCATTGTTACATATATTTCGATAACACTTGGTTTGAAGCTTTAGGTGAAGTTCGACTATGTTTGCTATTGGGCTTTTCTCTATAATTGTTACAGATATTTAAATGAGCTTAAATGCGGAGGATATGATCCTAAAGTCATCAAAAGAACATTGGCATGGTACTGAACCCATCTGCAGTGTTGCACCAGTGTCTTTTCAAACGCTGCATGCTAGCAACCGTGACGATAGAACTCCATGACGAGCCCGGTCCAAATCTCGTCAAAGAAGACTTGGTCCTGATGCTCTGTCCTATCTGAAAGTGTGTCATGCTTCTCGGATGATTGATCTTGACCACGCTCCAGCCAGCAGAGCACGGACTGTCACAAACATGCCATAGATTTTTTTTAGATCCTTTTATATATATGTGTTACCCGAGGCTGCTGCGTTTTACTATCTTGTTTGTGATTTGAGCTGATTTCACTTTACAGTGAGAAGTGTTATGTTTAAACAGCTATTGTATGTATATGGAGACCTTTGTGTATCGATCTGATAATTGGAAGGTTGTGCGCACGTAATCCGGATAACTACACCATTTACTCATAGCAGATGACCGTCCAAAGTCGGTGCCGGGTGCACATTGATCTCCATCCATTTATGTTTCGTCATTACTGTTTGTTGTTTAAGTCTTGTCTGTTTTGTATGATGCTCTAGTGCATATTTGCTGTTTCTTGTTGCAGGCTGCGAATTCTTAAAAAATTGGAGACCAATAACCCTTTTAAACGTAACTTACAAAATTCTTTCAAGTAGTATTACTGATAGATTAAAATCAGTCATTGAATTTTTATTAAGTGAAGACCAAAAAGGATTTGTATCTGGCAGATTCATCGGAGAAAACACAAGACTCACTTACGACATATTAGAAACTTGTAAAACTAACAATATTCCAGGTATGATTCTATTAATAGATTTTGAAAAAGCTTTCGACTCGGTTTCGTGGAGTTTCATATTTAAAGTATTACAGTTTTTCAATTTTGGCACAGATTTCATTAAATGGATAAAAGTTATGAATACAGAAGTCAACGTATGTGTTATTCAAAATGGTATTTTTTCTAAATTTTTCACTATAGCCCGCGGATGCCGTCAGGGCGCCCCGGCTTCCCCGTACATTTTTAATTTGTGTGCAGAAATTTTAGCAATTTTGATTAAGAACGATAAAAATATTAAGGTTATATTCATTAAAAATAAAGAATACTGTATATCTCAGTATGCAGACGATACAGTCTTATTTCTAGGTGGTTCAGAGAAAAGTTTAAAAAGAGCTCTTGATTTACTCTACCAATAAGCTAAATTCTCTGGATTGAAACCTAATATCGAAAGAACAAAAGTTCTCTGGGTAGGTTCCAAAAGAAATTGTGATGTTTCATTATGTCCTGACTATAAACTTGATTGGATAAAAGGTGACTTTAATCTATTAGGTAGTAAACTAAACCCAGAGTTAGAAAATATTGTATACTTAAACTACCATGAACAAATCCAAATGATTGAAAATGAAGTAAAAAATTGAAATAAAAGAAATATAACCCCTTTAGGAAAAATTACAGTGGTAAAATCTCTCCTTCTACCAAAACTTACAACCTGTTTTTATCATTGCCAACACCTTCAAAAGGAACCATAAAAAACTAGAGACAATTTTCTTCGATTTCGTATGGAAAAGTAAAAATGACAGAATTTCACGCAAACTTTTAGTACAACCATATGAATTAGGGGGTTGTAAAATGGTGAACATAGAATTTTTCATTAAAAGCCTAAAAATCACATGGATTAGAAGAATGCTCAATGATAATAAATCAAGAATATAAATGGGAAGCGAAAGTCCAAATAGAAAATTCAAACCAATGGAAGAGTATTAATGAAAATATTTTTAAAAGCACAAATGACACGCAGCTAATTTGGTTCCAATACAGAGTAGTACACCGAATAATAGCAACTAATAAATTTTTACATTATATTTCAATTATGACAACTCACTATGTATAGGATAAAGACCGAGTTGAGGTCTGTATGAAGGTTAGATTCCCAAGGAGAGAACAGGGTGGTGTTTAAAGACCGAGGCCGAAGGCCGAGGTCTTTAAACACCACCCTGTTTTCAAACCTTTCAAACCCTGTTTTCAAACCTTCATACAGACCTCAACGAGGTCTTTATTCGACTTACAAACCGCAGATTTTCTTCAATTTTTCGAAAAAATAAAAGTCTAAATATTTAGTTAACCCCTGCGTTTCAAAATGAAATTGACCATGCAAATTATCGGGTGGAAATATGCAACGGTAACGATTATTAGGCCATAGAAGTAAAATTATTTGTTATACATCCCGATGAATTTCTGAAAGGTACCCTGTGTTCGGTCAAAGAAGAAAAATAGCAGTGTAACAATGAAAAGTTTTTAAATATGTGATTACATTATTGCAAATAGAGATGAGGAAAGATTTTTCTAATCAAGTGAGGATAATATTTCTTTATTTTGACTATCAATGCTGTCTACCTTTAATCCTTCGTATTTTGTTTCATCATATCACCATAAAAGGCAAGTTGATACCCAAAGTAGTGTACTATGTTGCCTGTATAGATCCGAATTTTTAAAGTAGCTGACAATATTTGTTTGTAAAATTTCCAGAAAGTCTTAACTAAATTATGAAAACGGATTTTTTTCCTAAAAGTTTCTTGGTGATTTGTAAATTTCTTCTGTGAAAATCCAAAATATCAGTATATGCTCTAGCGTACCAGATGAGCTGTGATATGTTAATGCCGTATGACGGTAGTCTGAGAACATGACCGTCAAGCCAGGGGAAATTTACTATTTGAATACATTTTTTAAATTTTGAAACATTTTGGCTTAGAATGCCACAAATGTGGATTTGCTATCCGGGGCGTGCATGTATGGTGCGCCGCATTTAAGGACTTCCGCTCTAGCAGCAAAATTGGACACTTCATTTCTACTCCATAGCGGTGAATCCGATATATAAGATTCCACTCCATTGTTATGTCCATCTATTCGTCTAAGGTATTCTTTACTTTTCTCCATCATTGTTACATATATTTCGATAACACTTGGTTTGAAGCTTTAGGTGAAGTTCGACTATGTTTGCTATTGGGCTTTTCTCTATAATTGTTAGATATTTAAATGAGCTTAAATGCGGAGGATATGATCCTAAAGTCATCAAAAGAACATTGGCATGGTACTGAACCCATCTGCAGTGTTGCACCAGTGTCTTTTCAAACGCTGCATGCTAGCAACCGTGACGATAGAACTCCATGACGGGCCTGGTCCAAATCTCGTCAAAGAAGACTTGGTCCTGATGCTCTGTCCTATCTGAAAGTGTGTCATGCTTCTCGGATGATTGATCTTGACCACGCTCCAGCCAGCAGAGCACGGACTGTCACAAGCATGCCATAGATTTTTTTTTAAATCCATTTATATATATGTGTTACCCGAGGCTGCTGCGTTTTACTATCTTGTTTGTGATTTGAGCTGATTTCACTTTACAGTGAGAAGTGTTATGTTTAAACAGCTATTGTATGTATATGGAGACCTTTGTGTATCGATCTGATAATTGGAAGGTTGTGCGCACGTAATCCGGATAACTACACCATTTACTCATAGCAGATGACCGTCCAAAGTCGGTGCCGGGTGCACATTGATCTCCATCCATTTATGTTTCGTCATTACTGTTTGTTGTTTAAGTCTTGTCTGTTTTGTATGATGCTCTAGTGCATATTTGCTGTTTCTTGTTGCAGGCTGCGAATTCTTAAAAAATTGGAGACCAATAACCCTTTTAAACGTAACTTACAAAATTCTTTCAAGTAGTATTACTGATAGATTAAAATCAGTCATTGAATTTTTATTAAGTGAAGACCAAAAAGGATTTGTATCTGGCAGATTCATCGGAGAAAACACAAGACTCACTTACGACATATTAGAAACTTGTAAAACTAACAATATTCCAGGTATGATTCTATTAATAGATTTTGAAAAAGCTTTCGACTCGGTTTCGTGGAGTTTCATATTTAAAGTATTACAGTTTTTCAATTTTGGCACAGATTTCATTAAATGGATAAAAGTTATGAATACAGAAGTCAACGTATGTGTTATTCAAAATGGTATTTTTTCTAAATTTTTCACTATAGCCCGCGGATGCCGTCAGGGCGCCCCGGCTTCCCCGTACATTTTTAATTTGTGTGCAGAAATTTTAGCAATTTTGATTAAGAACGATAAAAATATTAAGGTTATATTCATTAAAAATAAAGAATACTGTATATCTCAGTATGCAGACGATACAGTCTTATTTCTAGGTGGTTCAGAGAAAAGTTTAAAAAGAGCTCTTGATTTACTCTACCAATAAGCTAAATTCTCTGGATTGAAACCTAATATCGAAAGAACAAAAGTTCTCTGGGTAGGTTCCAAAAGAAATTGTGATGTTTCATTATGTCCTGACTATAAACTTGATTGGATAAAAGGTGACTTTAATCTATTAGGTAGTAAACTAAACCCAGAGTTAGAAAATATTGTATACTTAAACTACCATGAACAAATCCAAATGATTGAAAATGAAGTAAAAAATTGAAATAAAAGAAATATAACCCCTTTAGGAAAAATTACAGTGGTAAAATCTCTCCTTCTACCAAAACTTACAACCTGTTTTTATCATTGCCAACACCTTCAAAAGGAACCATAAAAAACTAGAGACAATTTTCTTCGATTTCGTATGGAAAAGTAAAAATGACAGAATTTCACGCAAACTTTTAGTACAACCATATGAATTAGGGGGTTGTAAAATGGTGAACATAGAATTTTTCATTAAAAGCCTAAAAATCACATGGATTAGAAGAATGCTCAATGATAATAAATCAAGAATATAAATGGGAAGCGAAAGTCCAAATAGAAAATTCAAACCAATGGAAGAGTATTAATGAAAATATTTTTAAAAGCACAAATGACACGCAGCTAATTTGGTTCCAATACAGAGTAGTACACCGAATAATAGCAACTAATAAATTTTTACATTATATTTCAATTATGACAACTCACTATGTATAGGATAAAGACCGAGTTGAGGTCTGTATGAAGGTTAGATTCCCAAGGAGAGAACAGGGTGGTGTTTAAAGACCGAGGCCGAAGGCCGAGGTCTTTAAACACCACCCTGTTTTCAAACCTTTCAAACCCTGTTTTCAAACCTTCATACAGACCTCAACGAGGTCTTTATTCGACTTACAAACCGCAGATTTTCTTCAATTTTTCGAAAAAATAAAAGTCTAAATATTTAGTTAACCCCTGCGTTTCAAAATGAAATTGACCATGCAAATTATCGGGTGGAAATATGCAACGGTAACGATTATTAGGCCATAGAAGTAAAATTATTTGTTATACATCCCGATGAATTTCTGAAAGGTACCCTGTGTTCGGTCAAAGAAGAAAAATAGCAGTGTAACAATGAAAAGTTTTTAAATATGTGATTACATTATTGCAAATAGAGATGAGGAAAGATTTTTCTAATCAAGTGAGGATAATATTTCTTTATTTTGACTATCACGTTCCTCAATCTACATGTATTTGAAAAGCATTTAGAATAATTGGTCTTCAAGAATCGCTTTAGGGATCTAGATTGATCTGAAATGGCATTTTGGAGTTTTCGGGATAGAAGAGTCTATTCTTCTTCTGTTAACATTTCTTATAAAAGGATGTCTTAAGCGGACTTGAAACACAATATTTTCTATACTATGGCTGAATACTCATTATAATCAAAACAATTCACACCCGCGACTGAAATAATTTTCTTTTCTCCGCCCCTCATTGTTTTTTATTGACCTCCACACTTCATTGAACATTCATAAAACCTCGTATATTTAGAATCGTCCGCGGTCTTTATGAAATAAAATGACCGATGAATAACAAAAAAATCACATTTGAAGGTTTGTAAGTACTTTTTGCAAACATGACCAGGAAACAATTGAACAATTATTTTTTGAATGTGATTTAGTCAATGAATTAATAAAAAATTTTCAGAGATGGTTGAAAGACAAAGCTAATTTTGAAATAAATCTAACATTATCTGATGTAATTCTTCTGGTTAAAGATAAAACATGAAGGCCTTTAACTTAATGTTGATAATACTTAAACTTTATATTTACAGAAAAAGATTAAAAAGCGAACCACTACGCATTCAAGTACTTGTTCATTTAATTGAGAGTCAGTATTAAGAATCATTCTCTGTAAGCATCAAAATATCATAATGGGGGTTGGAAATCGCATGTCTCAGATTTTCATAATTTTCATCGTCATAGGCAAGTTTGACCCCCTGACCATGAAAATGGTATTTGTTTTAGAAATTTTACCAGCTGTTGTCATGGTAACCAGGCATCTTGTTTTTGGCCAGAATTTGAGCTTGAAATAGTGTAAAATTTGCCATATTCAGGTTTTATTTAAATATTGAAAATCTGGAATTTGCAAAATTGTTTACATATTACAATGTATGATAACCAATGTAACTAGCTCTTTTATAAGAAATATAAACTTTTCTACAATGTTTGAGGGAAACCACATAGTTCAGAAGATAAAGTTACCATATTTTGACCTTTTTCAGAAATTCAAAAATTCACATATTTTGGTATAGCATAGAAAAAAATCCCAACATAGGAACAATGTGAAAACTAAGACTAAGTCACATGAATCAATGATCATTCATGGTCAAAATATAAAAAATCCAGAATTGTGTTTTTGTTTAAAGAAATAAATCAAGCTTGAAAATGGTTACCATAAAAACATCACAGTTTTTCGTTATTTCTATTTTGCCACAAAAATCTTTAATCATACAAGACGAAACCAAGCAAATATGGTACTAGATAGA
The DNA here is from genome assembly GCA_028142955.1 of Pinctada fucata. Taxonomy (NCBI): domain Eukaryota; kingdom Metazoa; phylum Mollusca; class Bivalvia; order Pterioida; family Pteriidae; genus Pinctada; species Pinctada fucata. The sequence goes on from AP027102.1 coordinate 83,738,137, forward strand.
AGAATGCAATCTCTGAACAATTCAAATGCCCGAAAGGTCAGTGTTTATTGATTGGTTGCCATGGCAACCAAACAATAAGCCTAAAAACCAGTATTTTAAGCAATTTTTCGAAATTTTTAGAATTTCATGATGATATAAATTGCCTCTAACAGTTATTTACTGAATATCTCTTAACCAGTTAAGCAATTTGTATAACTTCAACACTTGTGATTTGTTTTATTGAAAAAAAACTTATTTAATTCTCCATAGCAACGGACCTTTACAGCACTACAAATAGAAGAACAAAACACAAAAATGGGATATTTCTCAATTGTTTTCTAAATTTTCTTAGTGAAGCTTAACACACTCTCTATTTTAATGACAAAGAAATAGTTTGTTGAAAAAGAAGTCGGTATTTTGTTTGTGGTTGCCATGGCAACGATAGTATCTTCAGAAGCCAGAATAACGTAATTTAAGTACTGTTTCATCATATTTAGTGCTTTTGTTGATATAAATTGACTTTGAGAGATGTGTACTCAGTATTCATTAGCCAGCTAAGCAATTTCTTCAAAATTGCTTCAAAATAATTCATTTCTGTTCATTTTCTTGAGAAAAGCCTCAAAAATGTTCCTTAGCAACGGATATTTGCATCAATTTATCTGCAAAAAAACCCCCTCAAAATCATGAGATATTTTTTTTCTCTTCAAAAATTTTCTATGAAGTTTAATACACTTTCTTTTTTCAATTAAAAAACGAATTGTACTACAAAAGAAAGCAGTGTTTGTTCTGCAGTTGCCATGATAAGGAATTTTCATCATTTTCAGTGTTTCAAGTTAATATGAATTGAGTTTTAGGGATATTCATTGAATAAATCTGAGCCAGCTAGGCAATTTCTTCAAATTTCTCTCAAATTGATTCATTTTTGACTGGTTTTCTTGAAAAAGCCGTAGAAATTCTCCATAGCAATGATTTATTGTAACACTACACCTAGGAAAACTCCAAAATATAAGATTGTTTTCAATTGTTTTCATAATTTTGCTAATGAAGAAGCTTAGCACACTTTCTTTTCTCTATTTGAAGGAAAAAATAAATTGTGGTTTAAAAAGAAGTCAATATCTGATTCTTTATTGCCATGACAACTATATATCATGAAGATAGAATAACATTATTTCAGCAAATTTAATCGTTTTTTAAGTTTTATGCTGATATGTTTAAGTTTTATCAAATATTATTTTATCTTAATATCCAATCCTAGCAACATTCAAAAGAACTCAACGCTGATTTTTTTTTTTGAAAAACCCTATGTAGGGACCAATGTAAAAAGGAAATTCCACCAAAATTTTATTTCTAGGTCATCTGGTTACCATGGCAAAATTGAGCTAATTTGAAGCTCTATAATTTGGTCTTTATACGAAATTAATGGAAGATTTTTTTATGCATCCTAAATACATAAAACTTTAAATAAGCTCACTAGAAGTGTCTGATATTGTAAAAAAGGCTGGTTACCATGACAACATAATTAGCTTATTTTGATTTATTGATTTCAAAATTCTGTTAGTATTTTCCAATTTGCACTTCTCTCTTGATGGGTATATGATAAGAAAATGGGATTTATTTCAAACATTGAGCAAAGTTTAGATAAACTCACTTGTTGCTATGTACATAAATTACCTTGGCAACAGTTACTATGATCTATAATATTACTAATTTTGCAACTTAAGAGTTATTTAAAAAAATAATTTGCATCATGATGGACAGATAAAAATTGTTTGATTATATCCAACACAAAGAGCTCTGTCAAAAACATATGTTACCACGGCAACCATTTTTCAAATTATTTTTATAAAACAGACATTTTTAATCCCAGGAAGTTCAAATTTAATATCAATAAAGATCAAGTAAGCCTCTATCAAAATACAAGAAAAAACTTTCAAATAATTAATGGTTGCTATAATAATTTGGCCATACATTCTAAAAAGAAGCATTTTTGTTGTTTTTCGAAGCCTTTTCCTCAAAAAAAAGAGAAACAGGCTTAAACAACCTTTTTACATATATGATAAAGCAAAGTCTGAACTTTATATTAGATTCTTAATAAAAAACAGATTACTTAACTTTTAATGCCCTTTTCCAAGGACTCAAAGTGGGCCTATGCGCAATTTTAAACAATCGTTCACATAGCAACGGGCTATTTCCTGAATATTCTAATAAAACTGTCTTTTATGTATTGAAAGATCTACTTGAATACATTATCATCACTTTGAATTAAAATTCAATGATCTAGAAAACAAAGGAACGAACACAATGTTAAACGTCTTTAAATTCAATAGCATCATTTAATTAAGAACAGATAAATTTACAGCATGAACCAGACATGCACGTTTCGAGTACTCAAACCTTCGTCAGTGATACTCAGTCTGCCAAAGAGTGTGAAAGTTATTATGTCCAAAAATGTACCGAAAAGGATGGGTGGGATATTGTGCTACAGGACCCACTTTTGTAATATTGCCAAAGAGTGTGAAAGTGACAAATATGGATAATGACCATATCCCCATAAACAGTACAAAATCGATAATTAAGAAAATCATAAACCGAAGGCATACACAATCCGGGGGGTCAAGAGGCGAATTTTGCCGATTTTGACTGATAATGGGCCAAATTTTTTTTTGGAAAATTTTGGGTCAGTGCCGGGGGGGGGGGCGCCCCTTCCGCACCCCCCTGAACCCGCCACTGATAAAACAAGAACCAAAGCGAACAAAGAAAAACGTTATGTCCAAAAATGTACCGAAAAACGTAGCAGGATGGGTGGGATATGATGCTACAGGACCCTTTTGTGAAGCTACCATGTGTGTTTTTATACCAACTTGTCAACAAATTTGGTCACCAAGGGCTCTTATTGAGTGACTCATCTACAATCATTGCACAGAATTAAATGCAACCTTATAGGAAACAAGTACTCAAGGTTCTTTACCAAAGTTTGTGTTTTGTGATGGTTCTTAGGGCACTGATTGGCTGACTCGTTTCCGACATCTTAATTTTTTTAAATATGCAGCACTTCTGGAGATGAAAACTTAAAGCGAGGGGTAGCATTAGAAAGACATCTGATTCAGGAATCACTCCTGAAAGGATTGGACCTAAATGAATAAACCTTGGACCCTATGCATACCAATTTTTATCAAAAAGCGGTTTTTAGAGGAAAAGTAAGATATGTCAAGAGTTAACGGACCGACGGACAATGAGGTGTGACAAAACTTTTTTTGAGCCTTTGGTTCAGAGGAGCTAAAAAGAAATTGCGTAAAGATTTGTTTACAAAAGTGAGAAAACAATTAAGAAATATATCATTTTCTTTGAATTTTTCCAGATTTATATATAAAGTGTGATTTTGAAGTGTTCAATTCAGGATTTGAAGTGGTGTTGAAAGATGCAATAAACATTCAGAAAAAAATAAATAAAAAATCGACAAGAGACCTTGAAATAATGATGACACATTGCTAAATGCATGTGACTTTATCTTCAAATTATATGGTTACCAAAGCAACCTTTTGCCAACAGTTGACCACTTGCACGTCATTCTATTGTTTTATTTTATGAAAAAGGGAGATTATTTGTAGTAATGTTAAGAAATAAATCAAAGTCATTGATAATAAATTATCAAGTATTTCATTTCATTCTATATCATGATCTGTTGCAATGGAGAATTCTTTTAGGTTTCTCATTTGAACCGGTTAAAAAATGATTAATTTGAAGGAATTGCACATCTGGTGAACAAGCTACGATGAACTTCCCTGAAAGTGAATACGAATTTATGTAAAACCCTTAAAATGATGAACAAAATGCTCAGATTATGAGACTTTTGCTTTTATTAAATGAATACAAAAAGATGGTTGTTATAGCAACCCGTTACAAAATATTCACATCTTCTGGATCCTATTTATGTTTTTATATGAAAAATGTTCAAACTGTGTTACAGTACATCTTTTTTTTTTTTTTTTTTTTTTAACAAAACTGAGAAAACAATTGACAAATACATCATATTCTTTGATAGTTTTGATAAAAAAAGTGTTGCTATCCTCCGTTGCTATGGAAAATTCTATAAGATGCTTCAATAAAAGAAATTTAGTAATGAGCTCATTTAAAGGCATTGCTACGCCGGTAAGGTAAAAAAGAACTTAAGTGAATTTATATCAGTATGAAACTCTAAAAACGATGAAAATCGCTACAATGATGTTTCTGTATCTTCCAGATATATGGTTGTTATGGCAACCACAGACAAAATATTGACTTCTTTTGTACCACAACTGAGGGGGGGGGGGCTTTAAATAAAAAGAAAAGTGTGCCCAGCTTCATAGACAAAATTAAAAAAAGATTCTAGAAATATCTCATGATTTTGAGGGTTTTTCTCTGGATGTATTGATGTAATAATCCGTTGCTAAGGAGAATTTGTAAGGCTTTTCTCAAGAAAATGAATCAGAAATGAATCATTTTGAGGAAATTTTGAAGAAATTGCTCAGCTGGTTAAGATATAGTAAATAAATATCCCTCATAGTCAATTTATATCAACAAAAAACCAAATATAATGAAAAATTGCTTAAATTTTGTTATTCTAGCTTCTGGATATACCAACGTTGCCATGACAACCACAAACAAAATACTGACTTCTTTTACATCAAACTATTTCTTTGTCATTAGAATAGAGAGTATGTTAAGCTTCACCAAGAAAATTGAGAAAACCATTGAGAAACATCTCATTCTCATGTTTTGTTCTTCTAGTTGTAGTGCTGCAAAGGTCCGTTGCTATGGAGAGTTTTTTAGCAATAAAACAAATCACAAGTGTTAAAAGTTATACAAATTGATCAGCTGGTTGAGAGATATTCAGTAAATATCCGTAAAAGTCAATTTATATCATCATGAAATTCTAAAAATTCCGAAAAATTGCTTAAAATACTGGTTTTTAGATGTCTATTGTTTGGTTGCCATGGCAACCAAAATTACTATATACCGACCTTTTGGGCACTTAAATAGTTAAAAAATTGCACTCTTCCTACCAGTACCATATTTGCTTGGTTTCGTCTTGTATGATTAAAGATTCTTGCGACAAAATAGAAATAACGAAAAACTGTGATGTTGCTATGGTAACCATTTTCAATCTTGATTTATTTTCTTTAAACTAAAAGCACAATTCTGGATTTTTTATATTTTGACTATGAATGATCACTGATTGATTTGACTTAGTTTTCACATTTTTCCTATGTTGGGATTTTTTTCTATGCTATACCAAAATATGTGAATTTTTGAATTTCTGTAAAAGGTCAAAATATGGTAACTTTATCTTCTGAAATATGTGGTTTCCCCAAAAAATTGAAGAAAAGTTTATATTTCTTATAAAAGATCTAGGTATATTGTTTATCATGATATGTAAACAATTTTGCCAATTCCAGGCTTTTACTATTTAAATAATACCTGAATATGGCAAATTTTACACTATTTCAAGCTTCATTTCTAGCCAAAAACAAGATACCTGGTTACCATGGCAACGGCTGGTAAAATTCCAAAACGATTATCATTTTCATGGTCAGGGGGTCAAACTTGCCTATGACGATGAAAATTATGAAAATCTGAGACATGCGATTTCCAACATATTTTGATGCTTACAGAGAATAGCTCTAAAATAGAAAAAATAATTTATAAGAGTTAGACAAAGGGACTAACCCAAAAATTCGAAGTAAAGAGGGAAAAATACCACAATTTATTCTCATAAAACTTAATTCTAATTGTTAAAACACTATCTTGATTGGATGTAACAGATTTGAAACATAGTATCTGGTTTCACAGGATTTTATTTACACAGGGGCAATTTCTAACAAGAAAATTAAGAGTTATCTTTCTTATATTGTGAAAATCTGTGAGTGTAAGTGTGAGTGAATGCTTCTCTTCTTTCTTTCCTATAAAAAAAACTCACACTATATATGGATTTGCCTTCAATGTCATGTTTAACTTTAGAATGTGTGAACAAAAAAAAACAAAACAAAAAAGTTCTACTGCTGTTACTATTCACTTACATATAAAGTATACCACGTGAAAGACGAACTTGTGATTTATGTAAGTTAGATATTGAGGATGAGTTACATTTTATTTTGAAGTGTTCCGCATTTGTGAATTTAAGAAATAAATATTTAAAAGCATATTATTATAGAAGACCCTCTGTCTTCAAATTAGTCCAATTACTTAGCTCAAATAATACGACAGACCTCTGTAATTTTGGAAAATTTTGGAAACAGGCTTTTAAACTTAGAAATACATTAGTTCGTAATTAGCAACTTGTAATTAACATATAGCTTACTTCTTTGAACACATTTACGTTATTAATATTTTGTATTATCATGCATCTCAATTAGTTCATTCTTGATGCTGACCTTGATATTATATTGATTGTAATTTATCTATATGCGATACTGCATTTGATTCAAAAACTATACTATACTATGTAAATGAACAGCCGTGACTTATCAGAGAGATAATCTCCGTACGGAAATATTATATTAATGTAAACGTCTTCAAATTGAAAAGCATCATTTAACAGATAAATTTACAGAATTAACAGATAAATTTACAGAACTAACAGATAAATTTAACAGATAAAATTAACAGATATTTTTAACAGAAAAATGTAAGTAGCATACCACATTTTGGATTTCCTGATTTGACGTCTCATTCCCAGTAAGCAGGATACAACTCAGATTTTCCTTGGTGTATATGATGTTAGAACAAGACGCCGAAGCGTCACATTCCCTGACGCATTGTTTGTATCCCATAATACTAAAGGATGTTATCACGGAATCTGAAATGACTCCATAGCACAATTGCAATCCAAGAAAAATAATTGTAAATAATACTCCATTCATTATATTGCCTGCAAAAACTTCTCAGAATTTAATGAAAATGTAATTATATGAAATTGAAACAGTCCTCATGCTTTGGTCCCGACGTTAAATAAAAAGCTAAAATAGAGTAGCATTCAAGGAAATGAAAAAAATGTCCAGTTGCACTACGTCCGTTTTATAATTTGAGCTCTCTCTCTATTGATAAATTATCCAACGATAATTATTTTAAAGCATACTCAGTAGGAACATGTCGCATTGTCCCTTTAAAAGTAGATACATATGCATCACAATCCCATATTATGCAAGAATGAACAGTTTTGTACGGAAGCCCGTAGGTGACAGGTATGAATTATAATTTATCTGGCGGCCGCCACTTAATTTATCTGGCGGCCGCCAGATAATTGAAGTGGCGCGCGGTCATCATATAATTTACAATAAATCAAAACAAAATCAATGCATAACATGTTCTTTCTGTTCTAGGGTGGTGAATTCATCTTCTCTTTTAATCTATTTGGTATGAGAGATGCAAAATAACCAGATGAAAAGTAACAAAAGATTTATATGGCCGCCGCCAAATAATTTAGTGGCGGCCGCCAGATATTTAAGTGGCGGCCGCCACATAATTATCTGGCGGCCGCCACATAATTATCTGGCGGCCGCCACTTAATTTATTTGGTGGCCGCCATTTAATTTATCTGGTGGCCGCCAATAAATTATCTGGCGGCCGCCACTTAATTATATGGCGGTCGCCAGATAATTAAGTGGCGGCCGCCAGATAAATTAAGTGGCGGCCGCCAGATAAATTTAGTGGCGGCCGCCAGATAAATTAAGTGGCGGCCGCCAGATAATTATATGGCGGCCGCCAGATAATTAAGTGGCGGCCGCCAGATAAATTTTAATTCATACCTGTCACCTACGGTCTTCCGTAGTTTTGAGGAGCATTTATTCAATATAAATTTGGAAAATGGCTTTCCTTTTTAGCTCACCTGAGTCAAGGAGCTATCACGCCATTAGTCTATAAATAAAGGACTTTTTCTCTGAAAACTCATACAGAAATATTGGTATACATGAAGTGGAAGTTAAAAAAGTCTACTTAATCTTCTCATCCCACCTGATATCGTCAAGTGAGGAATCATAATCGGCAAAAATGTCGACATATATTTTTTTATATGTTATACCTATAATAAGCACATGTGATGATATACACAGAGGAGTTCATGTGTCTAAACAAATGGATTAGTGTATTTGTTTAGATATGTTTAAGATTTAATTGTAAAAAGATTTAAGATGATTTTATTGTTGTTCAAAGTGTATTTTCGGTGGTGTTTCTTTTTTTGAGTTGGCAAAACCAACTCTCATTGCTATGGCTTTCAACTTTGCACTTGATAACCCTGCACGGACCAAACAACGCACAATGTTACTGGCGCAGTAAGAAATAGGACCACTACGATTTGACAAAAGAAAATATTAGACGACAGACGTTTAAGTTCAAGTTGTAAATAATGGGTTAAATGCATTATGAGAATGCAAAAAAAAAACTGCTACAAGGAACGATGCTACAGGAATAGCGATCACATGTTGATGTCAGTACATTAAAATATGGCGCATCTTTTTTCTTTGTACTTCCCTCTGTATAAGGAGCACCCCATTTTTAGATAGATAGGTAAACGTATTGTATTTAGGATAAAAAAGACCTTAGATTTAAAAAAAAATTGTGGATGTGTAGAAGACTAAAGACAAGTAAATAAATAAATCAATCAATCAATAATATTTATTTAAAGTCAGACATAATTTATAACAATCAACATTAGCATTGATGAGCTATTTACCGACTAGGAAAAAAGGTTTTTCAATTTGATACTTAATAAACCTAAGATGTTGGTTTTAAGTTGATCAAGAAGTTTCAAAAGCAAATATCTCCTAAAGTAAAAGTGATAGGACATTATACTTCATACATACACCCATAACAATTGCAACAAATTTGACATGATCATATTGACCTTGAACTCTTACCTCAAAATCAGTTATTTGGCTAAGAAGTTCTATCATTTTATATATTTATATATTTCCAGACTTTTTTTTTTTTAGATTTGAGACAACTCTTGAATTGTGAGAATCACTCATTCAAGCATTTGAGGCATAGATTTGGAGTTTGATTTGTGCCAGTTTTATACTTGTCTTCTGTATGTTCGTCTCAATGTTACTTTTTGCCAACCCGCAGGACTTTCAGTCCTTTGATTTATCTATTAAATATTTTGAAAAGTTTTGTCTCAATATTCAAACATGTCGAATATTTAAAAGATTGTTTGTTAAAATCGGAAGAAATTGTAGTTGGCGCTGCTGAAATATCAGAGCAAATAAAAAAAATGACATCACCACGACTACTCTGTTCTGCAAAGCAAACTTTGCTACATTCGAAACACGTGACCTCAATAAAATCCAGAAATAAAGACAATACATGTATAATACCAACAGCTTAAGACTCGTGTGCCTAAAAATAGTATATGTAGCGTAGCCTTAAATGCTGAAATGCGTGGTAATTTTGGTAGCATGTCTTTCGTAGACAAATCTTTGGTAGCGAGTCTTTCTTAGACAAATTTTTGGTAGAGTATCTTTAGACAATCCTGCAAACTTGTCGTCCCAGACGACTAAGTCACTAGCTGTAAAGTATTGATACCTCTCGTCCCAGACGATGATTCCAGCCATCCCAGACGACAAAGTATTATAATAATTCACACTCGTCCCAGACGAGAATCATCCAAGTGTTGCTGAAGTCAGACAACGTAATAAAGTTAACATTTTATCTACACTATGTACAAAATCCAGTTTAAGAAAAGAAATCACATCACAACATCTCCCTTAGCACCACAAATTATTTAATCCAACTAATGACAAATATAGATAATGGCCATATCCCTGTATACAGCACAAAATCGATAATTCAGAAAATCAGAAACCGAAGGAATACACAATCAGGATAAAACAGGAACCAAAGCAAACAAACAAAAACCTCCACCATACATGTATGAAAAGAAGCGAACTCCCGATATGGGAGTGAGACCAGGTACCAAGGAAGAGTAAGCATCTCCTGCTTGCATGCAAACTTCTGCAGAATCGGGGGTCCTATTTATACCCTCAGGCAAGGATCGACCCGATGTAAACAAAGATCGTGGCCTCTAATTGGTTAGTTAGAAGGATCGGCCAATACATACATAATTAATAAGGGATCGACATTTCTATGAATACTAATTAGGTTATGAAAAAATGATGTAATTAAACTGATGAATAAAGTTATTAAAAGTACAAATATGGCGATTGATATGATCAAATGCGCATGCATGATTTTGTGAAGACGTCTTTTCCTTCGGCTCTGATATTTTATTGATTTTTATGCGATTAAAGTTATCCTGAAGCGCACATTTTGGACTACCATTGTATAATGTGTCTGGAATACAATGAGCAAAAAAGAAATAAAGGAAAAAAGGACAAAAAAAAGGAAAAATAAATCAAAAAACACTAGTGGAGAAAGTCAACAAAAGTTTCGGTTGAGTGATCCGGCGGACTTTACCTAGATTATCAAGTGCCATTTACATGAACCAAGTACATTCAACACCGCTCTCTACACCGCAAGGCCAATTTACCAATCAAGGACAATACACCCCGTTTGTGCTACCTAATACACCCCAAGGACATTTCCCAGGACACTCTGGATATATCTCACCTGTAATCAATCAATCATCTGACGACATTCCGTCTATGATTAACGCTTTGTCAAGGAAGTTTGATGCAATGTGTTCCAAACTGGAAAAGTTAGATTCAATTGACACGAGGCTCACAAAGTTAGAAAGTACGATGATAACGGTTACGGGGGACATTAAAGGTGTCAAATCACAGATTACAGATATGGACAAAAGTCTTAACATGCTGAATAATATATGTGAGGAGAATAAGTCATCTCTAAAAGAAACCGGGAAAAGTGTTAAAATTTTGACGGAGCGTACAGAAGCTACCCAAAGTGCCCTGGATATTTTGAGAAGCGAATTTGATTCCTTAAACGAAAAGCATTTAGACTTACAAACCCGATCGATGAGGGATAACTTGATTTTTGATGGGATCCCAGAAAGTAATGAGGAGAAATGTGAAGAAGTCCTAACGAAATTTATTGCGGACGAAATGGGTCTGACAGAAATTGTAAATTTGGAACGGGTGCACAGAATGGGCAGGCACGTTGCTGGTAAACACCGTCCTATAGTGGCCAAATTTTCCTCGTTTAAGCAAAAGGAGACGGTGCGAAGGGCAGCCCCGAGAACATTGAAGGGCAAACCATTCGGAGTGAATGAGCAGTTTCCGAAAGAAATCACGGAACGCAGGAAGATACTCATTCCACACCTTAAAGCCGCTAAAAGACAACAAAAGAAGGCGTTTCTTAAAGTAGACAAACTTTACATCAACGACCGATTATTTATCCCCGATGACGGCGCGAGTGGTGAAACGCTGACACAGACAGCGCGCAACGGTGACCGCAATATGAACTTTCCTACGAATGCGCGTACTTCTTCCAAGCGCTAGGATAACCACGGAGGTACTATTAGCCAGGATTTCCCCAGTGACTATGACTGTCAGTCTGACTCGGACTCTCTCCAGGTAGACAACGCATTAAAAGTTGTTAGTCTAAATGTAAATGGGCTAGTTAGTAAACTAAGATGTGAAGAATTTCTTGATTATGTAAATAACTTTGATGTTATATGTCTCACAGAGACGAAAACAGATAGTTGCGATAATATTGAATTAGAAGGGTATATGTCATTTTGTAGTCATAGACGTGACTTGTCAGTAAGGAAATCAGGGGACATTGTTGTGTATGTCCGAGACGAGTATGCATCTCATTGTAGTATTTTGAATACACAATCTGACCATGTATTATGGATTAAAATAAATGGGGCAATATTTCACTGTGACCAACACTATGTACATCCCCCCTGCAAATTCTAGATTTTCATCAGTAGATATGTTTGATGACATCGAGAATGAATTGCTGTGTTTATCCAATGATTTTAAATACATATGTATTGTTGGAGATTTTAATAGCAGAACTGCTGCGTTAGAAGACTACATGATATATGAAGAAAATGATGATATAAAATTAATACTGATGTTGAGCAATTAGAATGTAATGATATTCTAAAGGATAGAATTTCAAAAGATACTGTGTGTAACAATTATAGTAAAAAGTTAATAAATATATGTAAACACTGTAATATTTTCATATTGAATGGACGAATTGGTGCTGATAAATGTATTGGTGAATTGACTTGCAAAGATAAAATTATTGTTGATTATTGTATTGGAAATTTTGAACTTTTGAAACTGATTAAGAATTTCTATTGATGAATTTCCATTTTTGCTCTCAGATGTTCACAAACCGATAATTTTTTCACTTAATATCCAGAGTGATGATGCAGAAAATATCTGCACTGCTGAAACAAATTTAAATAATGAACCTAATGAAATACCAAAGAGATGGAATGATGATAGAAAAGAATTGTTTTTGAGTGAAATTCATAATTGTCAATCTGAAATTGATGAAATCATAGAGGATTTGAATAATGCATCAAATAAAAATTTTTCTATTGATAATTGTGTTGAAAAGTTGTGTACAGTTTTTACTAATTGTGCTAAGAATGTTAAACGTCTTCATTTTAAAACAGATAAATTGGCAGCTTGGACCAGACATGCACGTTTCGGGTAATTAACCCTCGTCAGTGATCCTCAAATCTAAAAAATATAATATTTTGAATACACAATCTGACCATGTATGATGGATTAAAATAAATGGGGCAATATTTCACTGACCAACATTTACCTCTGGGTGGTATGTACATCCCCCCTGCAAATTCTAGATATTCATCAGTAGATATGTTTGATGACATCGAGAATGAATTGCTGTGTTTATCCAATGATTTTAAATACATATGTATTGTTGGAGATTTTAATAGCAGAACTGCTGCGTTAGAAGACTACATGATATATGAAGAAAATGATGATATAAAATTAATACTGATGTTGAGCAATTAGAATGTAATGATATTTTAAAGGATAGAATTTCAAAAGATACTGTGTGTAACAATTATAGTAAAAAGTTAATAAATATATGTAAACACTGTAATATTTTCATATTGAATGGACGAATTGGTGCTGATAAATGTATTGGTGAATTGACTTGCAAAGATAAAATTATTGTTGATTATTGTATTGGAAATTTTGAACTTTTGAAACTGATTAAGAATTTTTCTATTGATGAATTTTCATTTTTGCTCTCAGATGTTCACAAACCGATAAATTTTTCACTTAATATCCAGAGTGATGATGCAGAAAATATCTGCACTGCTGAAACAAATTTAAATAATGAACCTAATGAAATACCAAAGAGATGGAATGATGATAGAAAAGAATTGTTTTTGAGTGAAATTCATAATTGTCAATCTGAAATTGATGAAATCATAGAGGATTTGAATAATGCATCAAATAAAAATTTTTCTATTGATAATTGTGTTGAAAAGTTGTGTACAGTTTTTACTAATTGTGCTAAGAATGTTAAACGTCTTCATTTTAAAACAGATAAATTGGCAGCTTGGACCAGACATGCACGTTTCGGGTACTTAACCCTCGTCAGTGATCCTCAAATCTAAAAAATGTAATATGACAAAAAAGTATAAAGTTACTATGTCGAAAAGGCGTACCGAAAGACGTATCAGGATTGGTGGGATATGATGCTGCAGGACCCACTTTTCAGAAATTTCAAAAAATTTTGATAACAGAAATTTAAGAATGCGTTGAAGAAACGATCAACCGAAATTGATCGAACTTGGCTACATGTGCCCTCGGGGACTCCTGGTCCACCAGAAGTGACACTCACCAAGTGGTATAAATTTTAAACGTCTTCAAATTGAATAGCATCATTTTAAAACAGATAAATTGGCAGCTTGGAGCAGACATGCACGTTTCGGGTATTTAACCCTCGTCAGTAATCCTCAAATCTAAACAATGTAATATGCCAAAAAAAAAAAAAGTATGAAAGTTACTATGTCGAAAAGGCGTACCGAAAGACGTATCAGGATTGGTGGGATTAAGCAACTCTATAATAAAGGCTTAAGAGCAATGTATAGTGAATTATCTAAATGTAGAGACCATAATTTATCTATTGATTGTAAACTTGATATTTTTGATAAACTTGTCAAATCTACTTTATTGTATGGATGTGAAGTATGGGGTTATACAAATTATACTATGCTTGAGAAAATACATTTAAAATTTTGTAAACATATATTGAAATTAAGAAGTTCTACTCCAAATTTTATGGTGTACGGAGAACTAGGTTGATACCCACTGGAAATAATTGTCAAAATGAGAATGATAACATTTTGGTGTAAGCTGATTAAAGCTACTAAATTTAGACTAAATAATAAATTATATCATATTGCATTTCATTATAGTACATCATGGATTAATTATGTTAAGAATATTTTTGATGAATGTGAACTTTCTTACATTTGGTATAATCAAGATTATATAAGCCTATCATGGGTAAAAAATACTGTTTTTCATAGGTTGAAGGATCAGTTTATTCAAAAATGGGAAAGTGAAATGTTTCAGTCACCAAAAGGACTCAACTATAGGATTTTTAAAAATGATTTTTGTTTAGAATACTATTTGAATGATTTGTCATTTAAAGATGCTGTAATGTTATGCAAATTTAGAGCTTGCAACATAAACCTTCCTACTGAAAAAGGTCGATGGTTAAATATTCCTAGAAATGAAAGAAAATGTACTTTATGTAATTCTGATGAAATTGGAGATGAATTCCACTATTTGTTTAATTGTAAAGATATCATTATTTCTAGTAAAAGGAAGAATTGCCTATCAAAATATTATTGTGAAAATCCAAATATATTCAAATTTGATTCTTTATTTAATTCCAAAAATAGAAATATTTTGATAAAAATTGTAAAATTTATTAATGTTATAGATGAGAAAGTCACATCTCCGGGTTAATCATGCATGCAAATACTGTAATTATCATTTGTTAATATTTTTCACAACTGTACTATTCTGTTCAAATGAGAATAAATTAATTGTCATTGTCATTGTCATTGTCAATATTAATGTTAAGATAATAAAGAAAACTAATACAAACAAAGGTAAACAAATAATTATGTACAAACAAGTTATAAAAGAGATCGGCCGCTGTATCTGGCATGTAAACAAACATGTAAACAATGCATTTCAATACTTTTCTACATATAGAAATCACGAAGACTACTACACGAAGAAGCATCTGGAGCAAAAAGCACATTTGTTCAACGAAGGTATTATAGGTGGCGTTCCGAGAAACAAATCTATCAGTACTTGTAAAAAAGATTGTGCTACTTTAAAAAAAGCACAAGTCTTTAAAGATTTATTATAAATCAAGGTGCTGAGATAAAGGGAAAAACTGTATGCTAAAAGTTAATAACAGATTTTAGAGAGGATTTTCGACCATCCCTTTGCTGAATGATTGATACATTCGGTGCCTTGGATACATAATAATTTGTGGACAAGAAAAACGTCTATATCTTTATTATTCAGAAAGGTGAGAGTGCCCCTATTTAACATCGGTTTTTATTTGAATTTGGCGGCTCCTTTCAAAAGCAACTGTATAATGCATTACTACAGAAAGTCATCTTTGAAGTTATATGTTGCATATTTAAAATCTGAAGAATGGAACTATGCCCAGAAGAGAGGAAGTAAATGGGAAGGTAGATAAAGTGGGTGTTCATTTTTAAGAACTTTTTAGGAAAGGAAGTAACATAAAAGACATTGATCTTTTTAATTGAACCATTACATCAAGACATTCACATCATATATACAAAAAATTATCATGGCGAAACAAAATATCCCACCCATTCTGCTACGTCTTTGGGTAAGTTTTTGGATATAATAATTTTCATACTTTTTGGCCATATTACATTGTTTAGACTTAGGATCACTGACGAGGGTTTAGTACCCGAGACGTGCATGTCTGGTCCATGCTGTAAATTTATCAAGTTTTAAATTATGCTATTGAATTTAAAGACGTTTAACATCCAACCCGTATGACGAGGTTTGTGGTTATTTAATCACAGATTCAAATCTGTGTACATAGATATCGGTCGAGGTGAACTTCGCCCAGGTTCTTGCTTAGTGCCCATTCCCACATCCAAAGATACCCATCACGATGTTTCAAACATATGTTTTAGGCATTAACTACATTATGTATCTGTTCGTCACTAGGGTTTGCGTCCGTTCTGATTACTGAATGTTTCGTAATATATTTAATAGGAATGTTTGATATTTTAGATTTGGGAGCACTAAAAATGCGAAAATGTTGAATAATTTATAATTTACAAGACATACAATATTTGTGTTTCTTTAATATTTTTCAATGGACGGCATGGTGGCTCTTTCTTACTTTTGCATTCTGTACCCTCCTCTCCCTCCGTGCTGCTTATCCTATAGGTGGCAGTAGCTTCCCAGCGCAAACAGGCTCAAATTGGTATAGAAGTATCGGAAATATTGGCTCTCTAACTTCATCAGACATGATCTTGTTTTTTTTTTTTTTTTTTTCACGCCTCTTTCACTTTAACCAAAATAACGTCATCACTGATCCAACCAATCAGATTTTTGCGCATTGCAATGGAAAAATAACTCGCAATCATGTAGAAATCGTTTCATTTTTAATCAGGTGTATCTCGAGGACAGGCGAATGTGAAATTCATCGGTAACGATTATTTGGATCTATGAAAGCAAATTTTTCAAATTAAGTAAACGATAGTTATTTCAAATTAAGTAAACAATATTTATAATCCGGTAATCTTTACATTTTTAAACGAGAATCGTTTACAGTGAACGTCTAATTAGGCTTCCGCATCCAATAAAAGAGAAACAGATTGATAAAATAAAAAAGGGCAACAGGGACTGAGGTCGACACCGCCAATTGCAGTTGTGTTATCTATTGTAGCAAATCAGAAAAAAATGTAGGGTGTCAAGTTTCAAACAGTTTCATTTGTAATTTGACTTGTATAGTAGATGACAAATATGAATAATGACCATATCCCTGTATACAGCACAAAATCGATAATTCAGAAAATCAGAAACCGAAGGCATACAAAATCAGGATGAAACAGGAACCAAAGCAAACAAACAAAAACCTCCACCATATGAAAAGAAGCGAACTCCCGATATGGGAGTGAGACCAGGTGCCCAGGAAGAGTAAGCATCTTCTGCTTGCATGCAACACCCGCCGCTTCAATTCGGCAGAACTGTCACATCCGGTTACTTCCATTTCGGAAGACATAGAGTACAATCTTTGGTTGGATGGTTCAAATGGTCTATGACAGAATATCATCCACCATTCTGGAGAGTGGGACATCATAGTGTATGACGAGTTCCCCATATCGACCGTAGAACTTCCTCAGTGACGATGTTAGTCGGTCACAAACATATCCCTGACTGAGAAACTTATCTGAAAGACGCCTAGCTCTCAGAACAAAATCCGTATATTTGGTACTTGCTCTGGCATAGCGTATCAACAGAGATATGAACACGCCATAAGCTGGCGATGAAGGGATGTTGCTACTCAGAAAAGGAAAGTTTGTGATGCTGAAATTGAAGTCGTCACGTTTGTCGTAGAGTGAGGTGTTCATGTGACCATCAGTGTCGTAGGACAACATTATGTCCAAATAGGATGCTGAATTATTTGTCTCTGTAGTTTCTTTGACTTCAAGCTCTGAAGGATAGATACTGCTCAGGTAATCCGTGAATTTTGGATTATTGATGGACAGCACATCGTCTATGTATCTGTAAATGAAGTTAAAGTCAGAAGCTAAGTATCTTTTCCATTCAGAGACCAAAGATTGAATGAATTCAGCTTCGTACGAGTACAGGAAAATGTCGGCAAAGAGTGGGGCACAATTGCTCCCCATTGGAATTCCGACAATTTGCTGGAAGACCTTTCCTCCAAACACCACAAAAATGTTGTCGATCAAAAAGTTTAACATCTGAATAATATCTGTTTCAGTGTACTTATTTTCAGAATCGGACTTTTTTTTTACAAAGAAGGTTTTGTCATAGTTCACAACAATAAATTTGTTTTTGCGATTACCGTTCTTACTTGTAAACGCATTACTTATAATTTTTGCGAGTCTTTCTTTCAATTTAGAATATGGAATTGTAGTGTAAAGTGTCGAAAAATCAAAGGCTTTGTTCGAATGGAGTCTACTAAAATGAGTGGATTTCAGATGTTCTAAAAGTTCCTTCGAATTCTTTAAAATCCACATCTGGTTGATACCACTGCGAGAATATACTGTCGAACAATATTTTTGAAGCCCAGATTTGATTTCAGATAAAACTTTGGTGAGTAAGATCGATACAAATTTGGTAGAACATTTTGAGGAACCAGCGATGAAACGTTGTTTGTACGAATTCTTATGCATTTTAAGTATGCAGTATAAGTATGGTAAATCTAAATCTAAATTGTTAGTGTAGAAGCCAAAGGAAGCAAGAGCTGATTTGTGGTTGTCTATTATTTCAGAGGCAGAAAGGCTTGTTGGGGTGTAAGTGAGATCGAATTAAACCCAACTCTTTAACTAGACTTTCGAAATAGTACTTTTTGCAAGTAAATGTGTAATTATTTGAGGCTTTGTCCGCTGGTGTGATGACATAATGTTCTTGGAGGTAGGTAAGCTCTGTGATAACATCAGGGTCTTTAAATATAGACTCGAATCTGGTGTTCACAGTTGAGCAGAGTAACTCAAATCGGGAAGATGCTGAAATTTTATCGAGTGGGGATTCACCAATGTTCAAAATAAGCATCAATAATCCAAAATTCGCGGATAACCTATCTGTCGGAGTTGAAACCAAAGAAACTACAGAGACGAATAACTCAGCATCCTACCTGGACATAATGCTATCCTGATGGTCACATGAACATCTCACTCTATGACAAACGTAACTACTACAGTTTCAGAATCACAAACATTCCTTTTCTGAGTAGCAACATCCCTTCATCGCCTGCTTATGGCGTGTTCATATCTCAATTGGTACGTTATGCCAGAACAAGAAGCAAATAAACATATTTTGTTCTGAGAGCTAGGCGTCTTTCACATCTTTCAGATAGGCTTCTCGGTCAGGGATCAACTAACATCGTCACTGAGAAGTTCTACATATGGTCGATACCGGGGGAACTCGTCATATACTATGATGTCCCATTGTCCAGAATACTGAATGATATTCTGTCTTAGAGCATTTGAATTATCCAACCACAGACTATACGTGTATGTTCCGAAATGTGATTTTTCTGCCGAATTGAAGCGACGGCTGTTGCATGCAAGCAGGAGATGCTGACTATTCCTGGGCACCTGGTCTCACTCCTAAATTTGGAGTTCGCTTATTTTCATGTGATGGAGGGCTTTGTTTTTGTTTTTTGTTTTTTTGTTTTTTTTTTGTTTTTTTTTTTTTTTGCTTTAGTTCCTGTTTTATCCTGATTTTGTATGCCTTCGGTTTGTGATTTCCTGCATTATCGATTTTTAACTGTGTATTGGGATATGGTCATTTTCCATATTTGTTATTCAAATATTTTTTGTGCTTTTTTCCCTTTCTCCTTGGTGATAATGTTTGCTTTTTTCAATTCATTTGAATCGTAAGCATAAGATTTTTGTTCCGAAAACAAGCAATTGACAAGCGCTCTATGATAAGCGATGTATTCTAACTTGACAAATTCCTGTTTTGGTAAGCGATGTATTCTAAATTGACCTATTCCTGACCTTCTCAGTCAGGGATATGTTTGTGACCGACTAACATCGTCACTGAGGAAGTTTTACGGTCGATATGGGGAACTCGTCATACACTATGATGTCCCACTCTCCAGAATGGAGGATGATAATCTGTCTTAGACCATTTGAACCATTGATTGTACTCTATGTCTTCCGAAATGGAAGTAACCGGATGTGACAGTTCTACCGAATTGAAGCGGCAGGTGTTGCATGCAAGCAGGAGATGCTTACTCTTTCTGGGCACCTGGTCTCACTCCCATATCGGGAGTTCGCTTCTTTTCATATGGTGGAGGTTTTTGTTTGTTTGCTTTGGTTCCTGTTTTATCCTGATTTTGTATGCCTTCGGTTTCTGATTTTCTTAATTATCGATTTTGTGCTATATACAGGGATATTGTCATTATCCATATTGGTCATTGATTAGCGATGTATTCTAACTTGACCAACTCCTGTTTTTATAAGCGATGTATTCTAACTTGACCAATTCCTGTTTTGATAAGCGATGTATTCTAACTTGATTTTAAATGAAGCAAAAATATATTGGATGGTTACATAATAATTAACATTAAAGGAGTTATGTACTGGTATGACATGAGCAATAATCCGAAACAATGATCTACGCATTCTCACTAGTATCGTTCTTAAATTCCCATAACTGTTCACCAGACAAGCTAGAGCAATCTTTAGTTCCCTTGAAATGAATATCAAAAGAAACTTTAGATTGTCAATATGAAATATTACGTATAGTTTACGTATTCAGTGAATTGAAACGGATCAAACTATCTGAACTTTATTTTGAATGAAGAAACAATTTAATATTGATACATAATGTTACACAAAGGAAAATGTAAACGTTTAGATATAGTGTTTGCTGCTTTAGATGTTCATCTGAGACCTTTTTCTGTCTCTAAAAATAAGAAAATATTCAAATGTAGTAGGGACAAAGGGATTCACATCAAAGTGCGTGAAAGTCAATACTCATACGGAACCAGGAAAAATTGGACACTAATGATCCAAAATATTCTACAAAGGAAAAACACTGAATCTTCAATTGAGATGTGATCAGGTGCTATCCCATGCTAGCTAGCAACACCCGTCATTTAGCTGTTCAGTAAGGTAGTAACCAATGATTGCATCAAATGTTATGTTTATGGATGGTTATTTCCTAAACATATTTTTCAAACCTCGACATATCAATGAGAATCAAAATCCATAATAAACTTGCATATTTCTCATGAAAAATTCAAAACTACATATATTACTTATCAGATCACTGACGAGGGCTAACTCCACGAAACGTACGTGTCTGGTCAATGCTGCCAATTTATCTGTTCTTAAGGCCACACCAAATTAATTTTTAGTTCTTCGTAATCTGAAAATAATTTTTAGGGGCGAGCGAGCGATGATGTAAATTTAAATATTTAAATTTCCAAATGACCAAAACATGGAGCGAGCGAGCAAGCGAACAAGTTTTTTTCACCTTTTTTTACCATTCAATGATAAAATCAGATTAATTTCCAGTTTCCAGTTTCACATAACAATTTTTTCAGATCCTAAATATCATTTTACTGATCATTTCTTATGAAAAATAAGATTTCTGTGTGTTTGTTAGCTATGAAAAGAAACCTAATTGCAGTAAAATGAAACATATTACAAATAAGAGACATTCATGTATAACGTATAATCAAAACAAGACTCTGGGGAAGTACAGATTTTCTCAGTCAGTGTGAGGGCATATCTACATGTATAGATTTGAATGCAGTGATTCTTTTTTGCCATTTTCAAAAACCACCCCTACCCTTTTGTTTGGGAAAATATGAGACATTTTGGGATAAAGAGGGAACTACTTCTTATATCTTTAAAACACTCAAAAACTTGTTGAAAATTATTCAGTAAAATATTTGGGCATAGTACATTTTTTAGAAGTAAAGCATTGAAACTATCATTAAATTCAATTTCAGAAGAAGATTGGTATTGCAAGTAGTTTATACTTCAAAACGAAAACTTTAGGAGTTTAAAATTACATGGGAATTTAAAACTAATATTTTGGGAAAACAAAGCCAAATTTTGAAAGGGGAAACCACTCATATTCAGTGGAAAATTGGGCAAAAAATCACTGGATCGGAAACACGCATGCGTGAACAGATCGCCGCCCTATTTTTGGACAGAGAACTTTCCTGTTAACTATAGTCATTACAGCCTGAAAGCATCCTGTTTTTTGCTGTTGATAACTTTTTTGTAACCCTATTGTTCATTAGCTTATAGCTTTTTAGCTGAAAATTCCAAGATCTTTGCATTTGGAAATTTTTTTTTGTGTTGCAGTGGGGCAAGCTCGATAAAGTCCGAAACTTCCGAATACCGGAAGTAATCAAAGGATAACACTACTTTCATTTTTGAATTACAATTTTTCATAAGAACTATTCAACTTGGGGGCTTTTCTATCCTGTTCCCATACTACAGACGTACAACGACAGTGACAGGCTTGTTTCTGGTAAGAAAACCCCAACGCTGAGTCGCCCGGCGTGAGAAGATTAACATACCACTGTAGGTTAACCTGATCGACTATCTTAGCTGCACGTATTCCTCATTACTCGAGCACCAACATACATCCTGGAGGGCTTTTTCGAGCTTTGACCTTCCAAACATGAATGTCAAACATTGTGTCAGCTTCTATCTATTTTTGAACTTACTAGCTTCATATGTAGGTCTTGATCACCAAACATCATGCATCATACATAGACCTAGAGAGAACCTTCATGTTAAAGAGCAATCTTATTTGTCATCTACAACACTCAGACTAGCAGAAGGTAATAAATTTAGAGTAGGTACTAGCACCATTTCTTACCATCTGATAAGGGACATACAAACAAAGACATGGAAGGCTGATAGGCAGGTGTTGCTTTACCTCTTCACTCTCCTGTTGTCAAACTCCTATGCCCCTGAGCCAAACCCGGGCCCAAGATCCCCCAAATATCCCTGTGGAGTATGTAGTAAAGCGGTGTCCTGGAAAACACCGGGGGTATGCTGTGACCAGTGTAACAAATGGTACCATAAAGAGTGCATGGGGATGAATACACTTGTCTATCATGGTTTACAAAATGTCTCTTGGGAATGTGATAACTGTGGCCTACCAAATTTTTCATCGTGTATTTTTGATACAAGTGTTGTTACAACCCAAAACTCATTTGAACCACTTAGTCAGTCCTCAATAGATATGAGTTTACACGATTTTGGTAGTCCAACCGCCACATCCTCCCCAAAGCATAAACCAGTTAAACCTCAAAACCATTCTAATCAAAGAAGGTCAGATATCCCACTACGTATCATCGTTATGAATTGTCAGTCCATCAAAAACAAAAGACCAGAACTAGATAATTTAGTAGAATCTATTAAACCAGATGTAGTAATCGGTAACGAGTCCTGGTTGCATAAAGATATTCAGTCATCTGAGGTATTTCCTACCGGTTATGCTAGTTATCGTAGGGACAGGAAAAATGATCCACACGGTGGAGTATTTATTCTGGTCTCTGATAAATATCTAAGCACAGAACCACCAGATCTTAAAAGAGATGACCATTATGAACAACTATGGGTCAAAGTTCAAGTCAAGGGTACACCAGACCTATACATAGGCAGTTTTTATAAGCACCCTAATGAAACTGACGATGAATGTCTCATCCAGCTTGATAGGACCATACAAAGCATAAGGCAGAGTGAAAATGCAAATATATGGTTGGGAGGGGACTTCAATCTAGGTGGGATAGACTGGGACAACTACGCACTAAAGTCTAAATCACAAAACACCAGACAGTGTAAGCAATTAATTGATCTATGTCAAGACAATTATTTAGAAC
Organism: Pinctada fucata; assembly: GCA_028142955.1. Lineage (NCBI taxonomy): Eukaryota > Metazoa > Mollusca > Bivalvia > Pterioida > Pteriidae > Pinctada > Pinctada fucata. The sequence continues at coordinate 83,761,693 of AP027102.1, forward strand.
AAGTTGTCCAACAACCTACCCACATGACAAATACATCTCAAACAATTCTGGATTTATTCTTCACAAATAACAGCTCACTTATAAACAAGGTTGAAGTAATTCCAGGAATTTCTGACCATGAAATAGTTTACGTAGAGTCAAGTTTAAGACCAAAGAAGGTTAAGAAACCACCAAGAAAAATATATCTGTACAACAAGGCAAACATAGACGAGATAAAAGCTAAATTAAACAACATAGATATCCAGAAAAACACACAACATGAAGAAAATAAAAGCGCAAACTCCATTAACACCATCTGGAACGACTTCAAAAATAAAGTGTTAAATATCATGAATGAAAGTATCCCTACAAAAACAATTAACAACTCGAAACGAAGACAACCATGGATAAACAAAGAAATTAAATCCATGATAAGAAAAAGAAACAAATTATTTAAAAGACTTAAACAGAACCAAAACACCAAAGTGATACAAAAATATAAAGACATCAAACATCAAATACAGAAAGAAACACGTAAAGCCTACTGGACATACTTAGAAAATATAATATGCTACGATGAAAACACTGAATCACACCAAAAACAAAAGAAATTTTGGAATTATGTTAGAAATACAAAGAAAGATAACTCTGGTGTAGCCCCATTAAGATCAGAAGGCTTGCTAATAGACGACCCTAAACAAAAAGCAGATTTACTTAATAAGCAATATCACTCCGTTTTTACACCAGAAAATCAAGATGAACACCCACCAACCTTAAATGATAACTATCCATCTATGGCTGAAATAATTGTTACATCTTATGGCCTGGAAAAACTTCTTAAGAACCTTGACCATACAAAAGCCACTGGACCTGATGAACTCCCTGCTCGTATCCTAAAACAGTTTGCTTCTGAATTATCACCTCATTTGGCCTACATCTTTAATCGATCACTTACTTGGGGGGATGTTCCTGATGACTGGCGCCATGCGAACGTAATTCCAATATTCAAAAAGGGTGAGAAGTATTTGGCTAGCAATTACAGACCAGTATCTTTGACTTGCATTTGCTGCAAGCTCCTCGAGCATATTGTAGTTAGTAACATCCTTAATCATCTTGACCATTTCGATATTTTAGTTGATTGTCAGCATGGGTTTCGAGCAAAGCGGAGCTGTGAAACCCAGCTATTAACTCTTTTTCATGAACTTATTAGTAATCTGCATTCTGGTATACAAACTGACCTGGTTATACTTGATTTTTCTAAAGCCTTTGACAAGGTGCCTCACCGTAAACTTTTGAGAAAGCTTGATAATTATGGCATAAGGGGTAACACCTGGAATTGGGTATCAGCTTTCCTCAGCAACAGATTGCAACAGGTAGTTTTGGACGGTGAGGCATCTTGTCAGATGCCTGTTGTTAGTGGAGTGCCCCAGGGATCAGTGCTTGGGCCACTACTATTTTTAATTTTTATTAATGACCTCCCGGCTTGTGTAAATTCTAAAACCCGCCTTTTTGCAGATGACTGCATCCTTTATAGACCTATCTACAATAATGATGATATCTTGATTCTCCAAAATGATCTATACAGTTTGGCTTCTTGGGAAAAAAACTGGGGGATGCAATTTCACCCTGAAAAATGTAATTCTATGTCAATCACCAGATCTCGTTCTCCTTTTAAATCTACCTATACCCTTAAAGGCCACCAACTTGAACCTGTAAATACTGCGAAATATCTAGGAATAACACTCTCAAGTAATATGTCATGGGATTGCCATATCAACAACATATCTTCAAAAGCAAATAAAATTCTTGGATTTTTGAAAAGAAACTTAAAAATTAAACAGGAACACACTAAAAGTCTCGCATATAAATCTCTTGTTCGGTCAAATCTTGAATACTGCTCTTCTGTCTGGTCCCCACATACTAAAACCAACATTAAAAGGCTTGAAGATGTCCAAAGACGTGCTGCACGATATGTGACAAACAGATATCATAATAAATCCAGTGTCTCCTCTATGATAGATCATCTTAATTGGCAATCCCTAGAAACTAGGAGAAATATATCCCGAGTAACAATGTTTTATAAACTGACTCATAACCTGGTAGCAATAAATCCCACCATTTACCTCACCCAAAATACATTCTCACGTACCCGCAGCACCAACTCTCAGCAGTACCAAATCTTCAGTACCAGAACAGACTACTATAAATACAGTTTTTTCCCCTTCACTGTTGTTCTGTGGAATTCACTTCCAAATTCAATCATTCACGCACCATCTCTGGACCAGTTTAAATCTCTGGTTCAGAACCATAATTTTTGTTAAGTATCCATATATAGAAGCTGTAAATAGTTTGTTCTTTTTTATCTTTTAACTTTTCTATTTTTGTAATTTCATTTACTAAGAATTCTTGTAAATATAGTAGCGATCTGTTCACGCCGTTGAATAGTCATCAATTGTTGATGGTTCAACGTACCATGTAGATGTAGACCATGTAGATGGATTGGATAAAAGCCCTTAAAAATATGTAACTTAAATTTCCTTCGGTTCAGAAAAAAATATAAGTGTCAATTAGTGAGCATTAAAGCCCATACAGGATACTGCGACGTAACACTAACAGTACAGATACAGGTTGTACACTAAATGAACAAAACTTACGTTTGAAGGATCATGTTGTGACATATTTTAGGAACTTGGTCTTTCAAAATCACACAGTTTTGTATCTTGGAAGATAGCATAACATTGATATATCTAGATAGAGACCTAGACCTCACAAAGCAAGGCAGAAATTTGGTCAAACCTCTAAACAAATCAAAGGGTGTCCAAACAAGAAATCCAAATCATATATTTGCATTATCGGATCTTAGAACATATTTTGTGTGTTATTTCTATGTTTGACCATGAATCTAATTTTTTCAGAGTTAATAATTCAATACAGATATTCCTTGCAATGTCTCATAAACTGTTCACAGGTAAAACATTCACCTGGGTCGAGTTACTGGCCATTTGACAATGAATTATCTAGATCGTGTCAAAATTTGTGCTATACTTTACAAACCTTCTTTTATCACATGTCTAAAGGCTCTATTTGAACGGAATTTTTCCCAAGACAATCACATTGAAGGCATAAAAGCCATCTAGGGAGTAATATTGTACCATATCTTCCATGGGATTTCGCCGGTGTACTTTCGTTTTCGGCAGTTCAGCAGTTAAAATACGAAGAAAAACGGATATTCACGTTCCGGAATTTTCACGGAGCGGTTGCTGCCGTTTCAGGTGCGGGATTTAAATTTAAATATTTAAATTTGAAATCGGAAAAATCAGGAGCGGTAGGTAACGAAGAACTAAAGATTAAATTGGTGTGGCCTAAAAGATGTTATTTGAATTGAAGACACTTTACATTCTGTCGAACCTTTCTTATGCTAAAAGCGTAAACATAAAATTTAGAAGAGTGAATGGGATCTGCAACAACACCCAAATGCAGCACCCACAAAAAACATTCCATGCAAAACACAGAGCAGATACACTAAGGGCAAGGAACACGAAAATACAACATAGAAAACACTACACTTAAACCAACGAGACAAATTAGAAGTATTATTTGTGATTTTCAAATATTAATGTTTTTTTCAATCCGCCGTAACACTAAAAGGAAGCATAGGTCTCACGGTAAAAGGCGAAACAAAAAACTCAGAAAAAGAGCTAGAGTACATCGTACCCTCAAAGATCTTATGATCATTGCACGCAACGGCGGTAGACATGAACTGCTACATGCTCTCTCTTCAGTTCCAGCAGTTCAATTAAAATCTATCTTGGATGAAACACTGGTTGCATTCTTAAGAAACACTGATTGATTCAGGCTAAATATCATTGTTGCATTCGCACAAAATAAACAATATCCTTTGGTTGAAAAAAACACCTCCCCTAAAAGACGATTCATAAAAATTCCATTTATTAACAAAGGATTTGATCTTCTAAACATCTCTAATATTTTTCGGAATCATCGCGTACAAAGTGCCATTCCTCAATATTTTGAAAATTTAGAACCCCCTCTTGTTTGTTACAAATATAAGAGACCTATTCGAAATTTCGTTTTTAACTACAACAAAGTTACAAAAGATCCTAAAATACTTGAATCATGTCCTGCTTCTTGAGAATGTGCAACGTCTGCATATCTATATAAACCAGCTGGTCATATAATTACAGGTGACTTTTCAATTATCAAAGACAGGCAGCTCCGTGGTCTTCTTAAGAAAGGACCTAAGTATAGAATCCCATCCAAGATAGATTTTATTAAATGTCGCGAAGTGCTAAAGGAAGCTATAGATAACTATACCAAACGGTTGGGTAAATCGGAAGGAGTCGAATCGCATGCTCTGAATGACTGGAAAAACCTCATTTTGGATATTACCGATATTCGAATAGATAGCTACCACAAAAATCCTCAACTTTTTGAAAATCCAATTTCTAAATCTGAAAGATATTTCAAATCCAAGTTACGTAATTTACATGAAAAATATGTCTTCGCCCCTGCAGACAAAGCAGCCAACAACACCATAATTATTTGAAAACGCTACTACATATCAACTTTAGTTTCGGAACTTTCCTCTACTAATACTTATATCGAAAGCAACGAAAGTGTTCCCAATATTTTGAACAAACATAACAGTGAAATTTCTTCTTTTAACATCCCTATTTCTAAATTGGATCTCCCTAAAATATACTGTATACCAAAACTTCACAAGTCTCCTTACAAGTTTCGATACATTGCTAATTCTAGCAACTGCTCAACAACAATTTTGTCTAGAAATCTGACGTCAGCACTCATGGCTATAAAGGAACACGTGGCAAAATACTGTGAAACTGTCATGAACAGGAATGGCGTAAACTTCTTTTGGTCTATTAAAAATTTAGGGGATGTGATTGACAAAATGAAATCAAGACATTTTGAAGCAAATACGATATCTTCATACGACTTTTCTAACATGTACACCACGCTTCCTCATGACAAAATAAATGCTGGACTGTCCAAACTCATTTAATGGTGTTTTGATCGAGAGGGGAAAACTTATATTTGTACTTCTAAATCGAAGGGTGTCTTTTCCGCCACAGATTACAAGTCATACAAATCATGGACATGTGGTGACCTGTGTATTGCCTTGTCCTTCCTTTTGGACAATATTTATGTAAGATTTGGTGAGAAACTCTACAAGCAGGTTGTAGGGATTCCAATGGGTACTAATTGTGCGCCTCTTGTTGCAGATTTATTTTTATACACGTATGAAAAAGGAATTTATCCAAAATCTTCAAAAGCAAAGAAAAAATGATGATGTGAAATGTTTCATTGGTACTTTTAGGAACCTGGATGATATTCTTACTATCGACAATCCTGTTTTTGAGAAATATAAAAATGTTATTTATCCACAAGAATTGATTTTAAACAAGGCAAACGTTTCAAACGCAGAAACACCATTTTTGGACCTAAATATCAAAATTGTTAATGGAGAGATCCATACAAGTGTGTATGACAAAAGAGATGATTTTGGACTTAACATAATAAATTTCCCCTGGCTTGACGGTGATGTTCCTAGATTACCGTCCTATGGTATCTATATTTCACAGCTCATCCGGTATGCTAGAGCATGTACTGATGTTTTGGATTTTCATAGTAGAAATTTACAAATTACCAAGAAACTTTTATGACAAGGTTTTCGCTTTCACAAACTAGTAAAGACTTTCTGGAAATTTTACAAAAAATATTGTCAACTACTTCTGAAATTCGGACCAATACAGGCAACAGAGTATATAACTTTGGGTATTTCACAACCTGCATTTTATGGTGACATTATTAACAAGATAAGAAGGATCAAAGATAGACAACATCACTATCGAAAATGCGTCAGAATCATCAAACGCCTTTTATACCTTGGGTGTGATCCTAATGTCACCAGACGGACACTGGGCTTGGTACTTGACCAATCTACAGTCTTGTACAAGCGCATTCTTAAAACTTGCACTCTGACTGACTGTGACGACGGGACTCCATGACGGGCCCTGTCCAAACCTGTTTAGAGAAGACAGGGCCCCGACCACCTGTCCTCTCTGAATGTCAGTCGGACTCCTCGGGTGATAACATACATGAGCTCGCGGCGGCAGAGCACGGATTGTATTACGTACGCCGTCTTTTTATATCCATTTACATATCCATCTGTGTTGCTTGGGCCCCTGCGTTTTGCGGTCTTGTTTGTGTGTGGTCATCTGACAGTGAGGAGGTTGTTTTACACCACAATTGTACGTTCTTCGAGACCTCTGGGTAATCGGAAAAGTGGGAGGGTTGTGCGCACGTAATCCAGGATAACCATACCTTCTGCTATTTCCGTGGCAGATGGCCGTCCTAAGTCGGCACCGGTTGCCCATTGGTCTCGTTGGTTTATGTGTAGTCCTTTGTGTTTGATGTTTCTGTGTTGTGCGTTGAAGTTCCTTGTCCCTTACGCGTCTCTTTGTGCTTGTCTGCTTTGTGTTTTTGCATTGGGTGTTTTGGGGTTTTGCTGTGGGTGCTGCAGCCTGGTGTTGTTGGAGATCCCCTCCTTTGTTTTGTGACATTGTATTTGACAGAAGCGTTTTTATCATGGTGCTGCGTCTGAACATGAGCACAGATTTGTATGGTGTTTGACAGAATAAGTTACTTGTGTATTTGTGATTCACGACAAAAAGAAATAGATAGCCAATATTTTATACAAATCATTTCATAGGATGGAGAGGTTGTGGTGCTTTTCTTTATTTATCGGGTATATATTCAAGTAAAGAATGTACGGAGACGCCAGTTCACTATCCCAAGCATGTTAAAAGAAGGGAGAAGATCTCCAAAAAGACCCCGTTGCAGCATCAACAGCAAACCACCAAAACACCCGATGCAAAAACACAAAAGACGAGTACAGCACGAGACGGAAAAGAAACACATGACATGTAAACATCAAACACAAAAGACAACACATAAACCGACGAGACCAATGGGCAACCGGTGCCGACTTTGGACGGCCATTTGTCACGCAAGCAGCAAATGGTGTGGTTTTCCTGGATTACGTGCGCACAACCCTCTCACTTCTCCAATTACCCAGAACGTACAATTGTGGTGTAAAACAACCTCCTCACTGTAAGATGACCTCACACAAACAAGACCGCGAAACGCAGAGGCCCCAGAAACACAGATGAATATGTAAATGGATATAGAAATAGGGCATGCGTAATACAGTCCGTGCTCTGCCGGTTGAAGCGAGCTCATGTATGTAATCACCCGAGGGGTCCGACTGACATTCAGATAGGACAGGTGGTCGGGGCCCTGTCTTCTCTAAAGAGGATTGAACAGGGCCCGTCATGGAGTCCCGTAGTCACAGTGCAAGTCTCAAAGATGCGCTTGTACATGACTGTAGATTGATCAAGTACCAAGCCTAGTGTCCGTCTGGTGACATAAGGATCGTATCCATGGTATAAAAGGCGTTTGATGATTCTGACGCATTTTCGATGGTTATGCTACCTACCTTTGATCCTTCTAATTTTGTTTATCATATCACCATAAAAGAAGGTTATGTAATACCCAAAGTAATGTACTCTGTTGCGTGTATATATCCGAATTTTTAAAAGAAGTTGACTGTAATTTTTGTAAAATTTCTAAAAAGTCTTAACTAGTTTATGAAAGCGGTCACCTTGACCCAAAAGTTTTTTTGGTAATTTGTAAATTTCTACTGTGAAAATCCAAAATATCAGTTCATGCTCTAGCGTACCGGATGAGCTGTTATATGTAAATGCCGTTAATGTTGATAAGTTGTCTTGTTTGTGTGGCCATCTTACATTTAAGAGACTATTATACAGAACAGTTGTACATTCTTAGAGATCACTTGGTAACCGGACAAGTGGAATGGTTGTGCGCACAAATTGCGGAGAACTACACCATTTGCTACAAACGTCGACACCGATTGACCGTTGGTATCGTTGGCTTTTGTGCAGTCTTTTATGCTTCGTGTTCTTTTCTGATGTCGTGTTTGGATTTCTTTGTTGCTTTTGTGTCTCTTATTGTGCTTGTCTGCTCTGTGTTTTGACGTTGTGATGTTTACCTGTGAGTGCTGCAACCAAGTCTTGTTGGAGATCCCCTCCTTTGTTTTAAATTGCAGGAGGTTTGAGAGAGAGCATCTGACCTATGACTCTAGGAATATTACAATCGAACGTTTTACAAAACGCCTTATACTTTACTAGTTGTCATTGGCTTGCTAGTAGTTCATGATTGAAATAGAAATTTTGTTGGTTAAATGAACGTAGATGACATAACGAAGTTGATACTCAACGTTCCTAAGAAAAAGCACCCTAACGTTTAAACAATAAAAATTCATTTGGGGCCTGGTTTATACATTGTATCTTCAGTACTTGACATGCATGTTGACAATATGTATTAAATGAAAGAATAAATTGACATGTTGACAAGATGTATAACATGAAATAATAAATTTTCGCACCTTTACCATGCCCCCCTCATATAATTAGTAAATGCTATACTTTTTTTAAAGAATTATGTGCTGTTTATAGCAATGTTAAACGTCTTCAAATTCAATAGCACCATTTAGGAACAGACATTTGCAGCATGGACGTTTTGGATATTTAACCGTCGTCAGTGATCTTCAATCCAAACAATGTGATATGACCAAAGAGTGTTTAAGTTATTATGTCCAAAAATGTACAGAAATACGTAGCAGGATGGGTGGGATATGATGCTACAGTACCCACGTTATAGAAATGTCAAGAAATTTTGAAAACAAATTTCGAATGTGTTCAAATCAAAACAAATCAAATTAATTTGATTTACGAATCTTACCTACAAATAAGGAGTTAAATGACGCCATGAACTTATAATATTCTCGGCGAAACACACAACAGACGAGAAGAGTTTGAAAGACAGGTAAACTACGGCTTGATCTCTGCTTTTAAGTTCTTTGGTTTTCCTTTTCAATTTGACATCTTGTTTACTTGTGTTTCGTTCCTAATCCCCGAAAGCTCTTAAGGGGATCCAGCACAGTATCCGAAAGAACCCCATCGGAAAGCTCCAGATCAATTATGACGTAATAATAGAAGCGCTGACATTGCCGCGTTTTTCGCAAGAAATGAGGTAAAACATGTAAAACAATAAAAAAAAATAAATCTAAACTGATGCTTCCATGTAATGCCGTATTTATGAAACTTTAATCTACTCATCAAGGGGTTCATCGGAGTTTTAAAAATCACACAGTCAACTCGTGTCAAAAATGTACAGCATTACATTGAAAAACATGTCACACTTGAGATCAGCTTTACGATATGTAAGTACCAGTAGCTGTCAATCTAGTTTTATTACAGATCAATTAATGATGTTTTAAAAAAAGTACTTGTTGTATGGAAGACCAAGAAATCACTTCATTTTCAATACAAGAAACTTTTTTAAAAAGTTCCCCGCGAGGGGTTTTACAGTAAGTGTTTTGAATATTTTCCCTGACGTGGTCACCATAGCACTTTCTATATAGATATAACATCGGGCAGCGCAATGCATGTTTTTTATATATTGTTTTTATTTTCGTGCATGGACGTCGACGGTGGGTGCGGCAAGCCAACAGGGGATGCTTACTCCTCCCGGGCACCTGATCCCACCTCTAGCTTGCTGGGGGTCCGTCGATGCTCAGTTTCGTGCTCTATTGTGAGTGCTGTTGAGATTATCGTCAGGATCTTCTTTAACTCATTTTAAAAAGCAGTACAACTGAAACAAACAAGACAAGGTGTTCGCCGCATGACATTTGTGATAGGGGCGTTAAAAGAGGGGCGATTAACAAAATTACAATGACATAAAAACTAATAGCAGAGTGATCAAGTGTCAAAAAAGAGCTGTAGCTTTTGGTTTAAATTGACATTCAAGGTACATGGCTATATCTTATATAAAATCAGAGCTAAAATATTCCTCTTCAATATGTAATGTATCGTGCGAAAAACATCAGGTGCGAAAGTTGTGATTTGGGACAAAAACCAGAAAAATACTGAAATCAGGAGAAAGTCTGCAATTCTTTTGAGAATAAATATAAAAATTTGGAAAAAAATGTTGATGTAATGTTATTGGAATAATCCTTCAATTTTCGTAATATTTAATGTCATTTTAGTACAGAAGTTCATGTTTTGGGGCAAAAAAGTTTATTTTTTTGTGAATTCGAAGAAAAAAGATTTTTCTTATATACTACGCTCCCTGGTCCGACACGTAGCAACTTTCTAATTATGCATGATTTAAAAGTGACTACAATGTCTGCTCTTCCAATGGCAATAACACTTCCATCTTCACCTGCCTGTTGGAATCCATTAGGCCACTCATTGGTGAGAAAAGGGAAGGATCTCAAGCATGACCACCCTGCACTCACCCAAAACCCACAAGGAAGCAACACATAAATGACATCAGACAAAACTACAAACCTCAAAAAGACAACAGTATTCACTAGAATATTCTACAAAACAATCGAGACAGACGTACAAAAACATAAAAAATTAATGACAACACGTCAAAGGAAAGATACCAATATGCACCCAGCGCCGACTTTGGACGGCCATCTGCTATTAGCAAATGGTGTGGTACCGGATTACGTGCACACGACCCTTCTACTTATCCGGATACATCGAGGCCTCAGAGACGCATAATTGTTGTAAAAACATAGAACTTCTCACTGTACGGTGACATCACAAACGAGATAGTTAAATAAAGCGATCACAATGGATACCGTTGGTATTACACTGTCAGGTATATGTCCTGTTACATATGTCACAGTGGATATATTTGATATAAAACTGGTAGGTATATGCCCTGTTACGTAGCTCCGGTCTGTTACGGTATTCTGATGCTGCAGTGGAAGTGATATGTGGTATGAAAGGTTGGACAGGTGTACCAGAAGTTATGGACCGAGATGGTTATACATGTACCAGATTTTGATGTAGATATGACGCTAGATGTGTTGTTTGGTGATGTGTATGACCTTCGCCTAGAAATTCATATCAACTGTAGAGGTGTGATACATAGTCGTTTTCTTTACTTTTTCTTTTCTGTTTTGATCCTTCTCTAAATCTTAGAGTTACGTCAATGATTTTTCAGACTTACTTTTTTCCTTTGTCGGTTTTTTCTCGGATCTGCTTCTAAGTTAGATGAATTCATAGGTTTTTTTAAGGCTTCATCCGATACACCTTCCAATGATACGGAAGTGTTCCAACTCTATACCTTCTTGAAAAAAAAAATTCAAACCAATTTCCATGCACCAGACACGTGTTTCGAATATCAAATTCTCATCAGTGATGCTTCAAGTCAAAGTGTTTTTTCATGCACCACCAAAATTCATTTCACTAGCGCCCTCTGGTTGTATTTTTAGAATCTTAATTTGTACATTTACTTTACAGAGAGTACGCGGCTCCAAATTTCCTGTAGGGTCGATTCAGTAGCATATCCAAATAAAGTCTTTGTTCTAAATAGCATTAGAGTGATGGTGCAAAGATGTTAACCTCCTTTAGTTTCGACGATATTTTTTATGTAATGGCAAGTTTCCGAAATAGCAAAAAATATATATGATGTACAATTGATAAAGGACCAAAATAAAGCTTCTTTCAGCCGACAGAGCTGGAAAGAAGTAATTAATACACTTAACAAACATCAAGTCACGGGGAACGATTTTTACTGCTCTATACTGCAACAAGAAATGGTCCAAGTGCAATTAACATATGTAATGCACACAAATGAACAATTACTATTGGTTCCTATAATGTAGAGCCGTTCAGTATCCTACCCCTTTGACAAGTACCATGTAAATTAATAGCTTTGAAAACAACAAAGATATTACGAAGTAGCCCGAGATCAACGAATAAATAGCGAGTAGTGTCATCTACCATTCCGCTGATGGAAGTGGAGTTTAATTTTGACAACTGTTCCTTTAAATAACAGCTAGTATAGCAATATGTGTTGTTTGGATGGCTCTCTGCTTCTTTATATCAGCTTCTGTTGCATCAAAATACAAAACGTTGTTTTCAGCTTCAGTCTATCTCCAGTCGTATTTCCTGCTTCTTGTTTATGACTATATGACAAGTATTTGCACCAACACTTTGAGTGTAACCTTTACCTCAGTAGAATCTATCCTTCGGAGCTTGAAATCAAAGAAACTACAGAGACAAATAATTCAGCATCCTGTTTGGACACAATGTTGTCCTACGACACTGATGGTCACATGAACACCTCACTCTATGACAAACTTGACGACTTCAATTTCAGCATCACAAACTTTCCTTTTCTGAGTAGCAACATCCCTTCAACGCCAGCTTATGGCGTGTTCATATCTCAGTTGATACGCTATGCAAGAGCAAGTACCAAATATACAGATTTTGTTCTGAGAGCTAGGCGTCCTTCAGATAAGCTTCTCAGTCAGGGATACGTTTGTGACCGACCAACATCGTCACTGAGGAATTTCTACGGTCGATATGGGGTACTCGTCATACACTATGATGTCCCACTCTCCAGAATGGTGGATGATATTCTGTCATAGACCATTTGCACCGTTCATACAAAGACTTTTCTTTTTACCTTCAAATGAAAGTAACCGGATGTAACTATTATACCGAATTGAAGCGACTGGTGTTGCATGCAAGCAGGATGCTGACTCTTTCTGGGCACCTGGTCTCACTCCCATTTCGGGAGTTCGCTTCTTTTCATGTGGTGGAGGATTTTGTTTGTTTGCTTTGGTTCCTATTGTATCCAGATTTTGTATGCCTTCGGTTTCCAATTTTCTGAATTATCGATTTTGTGCTGTATACAGGGATATGGTCATTATCCATATTTGTCATAATTCATGAAGAAAAGCAATCGGTCATTTTATTGGCCACAATTGCCTATATGGTTATATATTTAATATTTCCGCAATGAAGAATCCCTGCATTTACTTGTATTTTTGGCATATTGTTTCTTTATCACTTGTAAATGACGCTCTAACATGAGATCATGTCAGTCTGACAAGCAAGAAAAACTAAGTGACCACCTTCTTGACACATGTTCCTATAAATAAAAGTATATCAATATGTGTTGTTTGGATGATTTTCTGCTTCTTTATAGCAACTTCTATTGCATCAAATTACAAAATGTTGTTTTCAATCTTCAGTTTATCTCTAGTTGTAATTGCTTCTACGTCAAAACATTTGGAAAAAAAATTGCACCAATACATTGAATGTGTAACCTTCCATACACGATGACTCTTCGTCAAGACGATATCCTTGAAATTTGTGATTTAATATTGTTGTTTTGTATTCTAAAATTATTCTAAATAATAATAATAATAACTGAATAACGGTTAGGTACTTCTTTGATGTTAATCTTAAACTAGAGCAATCAGTCATCGTCTTGGCCACCATTGTCTCTATGGTCATTTTATAAGAAATCTGTAATGAAGATTTCCTCCCAATTTTTCTAGTCATTTGGCATTTTGTTAATTTCTCGTAAGTACCGCTTTAACTTGAGATCTTTAACATTTATAAGTCCGGCTGACAAGAAGAAGGGAGGGGGTCTCCAACTAGACCCTGTTGCAGCATCAACAGCAAAACACCAATACACCCGATGCAAAAACACAAAAGACGAGCGCAGTATGAGACGAAAAAGAGACATACGACTTGTAAACATCAAACACAAAAGACTATACATAAACCGACGAGACCAATGGGCAACCGGTGCCGACTTTGGACGGCCATTTGTCACGCAAGTAGCAAATGGTGTGGTTATCCTGGATTACGTGCGCACAACCCTCTCACTTCTCCAATTACCCAAAGGTCTCGAAGAACGTACAATTGTGGTGTAAAACAACCTCCTCACTGTCAGATGGCCTCACACAAACAAGACCGCAAAACGTAGAGGCCCCAGCAACACAGATGAATATGTAAATGAATATAAAAAGAGGGCGTGCGTAATACATTCCGTGCTCTGCCGGCTGTAGCAAGCTCATGTATGTAATCACCCGAGGAGTCCGACTAACATTCAGAGAGGACAGGTGGTCGGGGCCCTGTCTTCTCTAAAGAGATTTGGACAGGGCCCGTCATGGAGTCCCGTCGTCACAGTCAGTCAGAGTGCAAGTCTCAAGGATGCGCTGGTACAAGACTGTAGATCGATCCTGTACCAAGCCTAGTGTCCGTCTTGTGACATTAGGATCATATCCACGCTATAAAATGCGTCTGATGGTCTGATGATTCTGACGCATTTTCGATGGTTATGCTGCATACCTTTGATCCTTTTAATTTTGTAACTGTTGACCCTATTTTTTGTAAAATTTGCAGAAAGACTTAACTAGTTTATGAAAGCGGAAACCTTGATCCAATAGTTTTTGGTAATTTGTAAATTTCTACTGTTAAATTCCAAAATATCAGTACATGCTCTAGCGTACCGGATGAGCTGTGATATGTAAATGCCGTATGACTGTAATCTTGGAACATCACCGTCAAGCCAGGGGAAATTTACTATGTTACTATTTACTATGACAAGTAAGATAAGGACGTTTTCACCTCTGCTTCCATTCTGCTCACATGACAAGCGGCCTTTTCCATTTCCGTTCGAAATTTCATCTTGAAAATAGAGAGTTTACATTGCTTGTGTGCGAGATGTTCTGCTTTCTAAGAGCAGCCTTTTAGACAAACATTTCTAATACGGTGCCACAGACATGCATGTTTCCAATAGTGGTTCCTTAAGCCAAAATGATTAAAAACTTCCTCTCTGAGTTTCAGGTATTTATTTTCTCAAGGATGAGCGGCTTAAGATTCAAGCAGGGTGTACATGTATTTAGTCATTTTAAATGAAAGATATGTCCAAATATCATTAGAGGATTGATGCAAGGGCGTTAACTTACGAAAGCCTATTGAGCTCAAGTGGTAGCTGAGAAATTTATTGTTTCGCGTTATAACGCGAAACTTACGCGTTATAATGCGAAACTTTCGCGTTATATCGCGAAACTTACGCGTTATTTCGCGAAACTTTCGCGTTATTACGCGAAACTTACGCGTTATTACGCGAAACTTTCGCGTTAATACGCGAAACTTTCGCTTTATTACGCGAAACTTTCGCGTTATAACGCGAAAATTTTCGCGTTATAACGCGAAAATTTGTATGTATGCAGTATGTAAAAGATTTCAAATCGGAACCCTTGTAGGAGCTTCAGGATACCCCCAGCCCAGAGTAGTTTCATAGCAATAACAATATATAAGATTATTATGAAATACATGTGTATATATATTCGACGAAATTTCAATCAGAAAACAAGAGTGGATTTTTCAAGAAAATGTCAAGATTTACTTGAAATACCTTGCCATTTCCAGGAACTACATGTTATGAATGATCGATATAGGCATTACACGAAATCCCTTAATTTTGGGAAGTACGTAAAATCCCTTATTATACTTATTCACTGTAACATATACACATAATATCACGAAATCCATTGAGTTCAGGAATTTTAATATACATGTATATATTATAGTGAATAAATGTAATCAGAGATTTTACGTGATTCCTAAAATTAAGGGATTTCGTGTAATGCCTGTATCGATCGGTCATTACATGGAACTCCTGAAGTTGGCCAGGCGTTCCATGTATTTCCTAACCGTTATTTTTTGTCTTCTTTTGACATTTGAAATCATAGCTTTTTCTGTCCTTTGATGCTGAATATCCTCTCTGACAAGTAGAAAGGAATGTTTATGTCAAATAAATAGAAATATTCAAGCTAGAGTTTAGGTAATATCCATCAAATTATTGCTCAAATTTAGGGTTCAATTTATTATTTTTATGCAGATTGAACATAAAACCAAAGTATCAATCAAGAAATTGTCTGACATGATTGATGATTGAAGTATTTTTAAACATGAACCGAAAGTAGAAGAAACATTAGTATTCTTAAGAACATTTAGTTTTCTCGATAAGGCTTAATAAATGCCTTAAATGTGTTGATTTCCAACTACCTTCCATGTGATACATATGTATCTGAATCTGATATAAAGTATATAAAAGTGATGAACGAACGCCCTGCCAGACATATCAGTATGAAATGTAATTTTAATACGTCAAACATTGCTGTCTCCCAGTAAGCACTTTTAAATACTAAGATTTTTAATTGCGACAAGATTTTAGGACGAATCGAACACCATTGCACTTTGGTACGAAAGCTTATATTGAGTTCCATGGTCCAAGCAAGATTCACCTCGACGTAGAAGAGGGAGGGGGAGGGGGGTTTGCGGCAATGGTGTCCGCACTCAAGAAAATGGGACCTATATTTCACGCTTGAGCAACCAGGTTAAGTGAAACAGGACATGTCCTTTATCAGCATATCTTTTAAAAGTCCTAAATCAACCAAACTTGTATGTGTGACGCATCTACTCTAGTAAGGATGCATATTATAATGTACGGTACGTATGCTGCATTAGACCTATATTGCATGCCTGAAAAACCAGTTTAAGTAAAATTGGACGGTCAATTTCCAGTCTATTAAAAGTCCTAGATCATTCAAATTTGTGTGAATGATGAATCTGAGGATCCTTCCTGCAATGCATGGTAGGGAAGCTGAATTTGACCTATATTTTACACTTGATTGACAATATTAAGTAAAACAGGACAGATCCAGCTTATCACGAGTCTTAGATCAACCAAACTTGTATGTATCCGAGGATGGCATGCTTACTGCAATTCTGGTGTGGATGATCTGAATCATACTTCATACTCTAGTGACCAGGTCAGATAACTCCAAAATACTTTAACCATGTTTACAATACTTTTGAATTGCACTCAGTCTGGCATTAACTTTTGGCCTATATTTCATGTAAAGTCGAGAAAATTGAACGCAGATAACTTTTGTACTATCAATGGAAGGTCATTGATATTTCATACATATATTCATCGTACATAACCTGCTTATTGGTTTCGCGATATAACGCGAAAGTTTCGCGTTATAACGCGTAAAATTCGCGTTATAACGCGTAAAGTTCGCGTAATAACGCGTAAGTTTCGCGTTATAACGCGAAAGTTTCGCGATATAACGCGTAAGTTTCGCGTTATAACGCGTAAAGTTCACGTAATAACGAGTAAGTTTCGCGTTAAAACGCGAAAGTATCGCGATATAACGCGTAAGTTTCGCGTTATAACGCGTAAAGTTCACGTAATAACGAGTAAGTTTCGCGTTATAACGCGAAAGTTTCGCGATATAACGCGTAAGTTTCGCGTTATAACGCGAAAGTTTCGCGATAAAACGCGTAAAATTCGCGTTATAACGCGTAAAGTTCGCGTTATAACGCGTAAAGTTCGCGTAATAAGGCGTAAGTTTCGCGTTATAACGCGAAAGTTTCGCGTTATAACGCGTAAAGTTCGCTTTATATCGCGAAGTTTCGCGATATAACGCGAAAGCTTCTGCACGTTTATTTTCGCGATATTACGCGAAAGTTTCGCGATATAACGCGTAAAGTTCGCGTTATAACGCGAAAGTTTCGCGTTATAACGCGAAAGTTTCGCATTATAACGCGTTAGTTTCGCGTTATAACGCGTAATTTTCGCGATATAACGCGAAAAAATAATTTTCTCAGCTACCATTTGAGCTCAATAGGCTTTCGTATTAACTAACCTCATTTATTTTTATGATAATTTAGAAAGAAATAATATATTTAAGGAGGTATTGAACACTTGGACGCCAAATTTGAAATTATATATTTCTTGTCTGTCCTTGACTATACAAACTTACATTTGATTCTATCCACAGGAAAATTTTCTCGGAGACTTTGAAATATGAATAAATCAACGTTTTCGTGAATTTCTTGATGACGTCATAATATTGAGTCATTCCAGTTCTCGTAAAGCTATTGGAAAATAATTTTGAATATCTTCCAAAATATCCATAAATATATTGCACTTACATATGGAAAAGATAATATGAATTGTGTTTTAAACACAGGCAGGATACTTGAATAAAAGGTGACACTGTCGCTAAAAAAAATTGCAATTTCGAGCCAATTTACTGTAGCTGCTAGTTAATTAGAAGGAATCCTGTGGATGAATCTTTGTCAAAAACTATCAAAATCATAAGGAATGTCAAGAGATGATTTCATCATTAAATGGGAAAAATTGAATTTAGGATTTAAATATTACAAAGCTTTATATTTTCAAATTTTTTCTTACAAAATCGTCCAATTTCAATGAAGTGACATCTGCTTTCCTGTAACGTAAATTTATCAACGAAAACACAGTGGTGAAGATTTAATTTTCTATTTTATACATGCTAAGTTTCAATGCAATACGTGTAGTAATAATGTTTTTATTGTATTTTGAATGCGAAGGTTTGTATTTTTCCCGATAACGTCGAAATGACGTCGTAGTTTGCTCATGGATAAAACTCCAAAAGTCCTAAATTTCGAAAATCACCATAATTTCTTCAAATAACGCCGGAAATTATTCAAACTTCATTGGCATACTAAAATGTGTATATCAATCAGAGTATCAAATGTTTAAAGGCAGTTAAGACTGTACTTTTCATAGGAAGCGAGAAAACAAATAATGCTGCCGCAACTTTAAAATTGGTGTTCAAACCCTCCTTAAATAAACAGACTTTCAAATATATCGTTACATATTTTTTTCCAAAGAAAAGTTTCTTTCAAGCAACCGCTTTGGAAAGTTCTTGAAAGAAGCGAAAATCCACTTGGACATAGTCTTTTAGGTCCAAAATCTTCATTTAAATGAAGGGAGGGGATCTCCAACCA
The DNA here is from genome assembly GCA_028142955.1 of Pinctada fucata. Taxonomy (NCBI): domain Eukaryota; kingdom Metazoa; phylum Mollusca; class Bivalvia; order Pterioida; family Pteriidae; genus Pinctada; species Pinctada fucata. Next base: position 83,780,463 of record AP027102.1, read on the forward strand.
GACTTTGTTGCAGTACCAACAGCACAACACCAAACACCCGATGCAAAAACAAAAAGATGAGCAAATCAAAAGATGGAAAAGAGACGCACGACACAGAAACACCAAACACAAAAGACTACACTTAAACAAACGAGACCAATGGGTATCCGGTGCCGACTTAGAACCTTTTTTGACATGTGATCACGACATGTAAAGTACGACACTTGCGATTGGACGTAAGCCACTCGTCAGTCTGCTCACATGATCACCGGTCCTATCGCAAAGCTGTGCGTAAAGTTTTACGTACTTTCCCTACTTTTTTTCCTATTTTGCGTGTGTTCCACTGTGATCACTACAACATTGCCTTGATTGGGACCTGTGGTTTATTTTCAAGTAAGAAGTTTTAATTATTTGTACTTAATTCTGACGAAATATAAAACAACATCACAAAGCTCACCTCAAAGACAACACTACTTGACTTTCATTTAAACCATGTTTTTCATCGTTCGCTATCAAGGATAGCAGAATCTATCATTCGGAGCTTGAAATCAAAGAAACTACAGTGACAAATAATTCAGCATCCTTTTTGGACATAATGTTGCCCTACGACACTGATTGTCACATGAACACCTCACTCTATGACAAACATAACGACTTCAATTTCAGCATTACAAAACTTCCTTTTCTGAGAAGCATCATCCTTTCATCGCCTGCTTATGGCGTGTTCATATCATAATTGATACGCTATGCCAGAGTAAGTAACAAATATACAGATATTGGTACTTACTCTGGCGTTATTACAGATTACATTATTACAGATATTTGGTACTTACTCTAGAGATATCAATTTTTATGTCATCATAATGTTCCTCAATCTGCTCCAGAATGTACTTTGACTTCAAAAATAGTAACCCTTTTTTCGTCCACCATATTTATTCTGAGGAAGCTAGTTTAATCAAAAATGCCAAATACATCGCAAACACATTTTAACAGCATGTCTCATAATGCTACCAAGCAAAAAACTAAAATATGAAAAAATCCGAAAAGTTCATATCTAATAATTATGGTTCGAAATTCATTCAGAAACTCTCAGTTTATATAACAGATGACTTCAGGAACATTGGAGTCCCTCGTTTTCACTTTGAGAGCAGTCATGGATTCCCCATCCATCGTGAGAACACTCAGCTAAACATGGTTCGCTTCCCGTGCAACCGACCTCGTCTAACCAGATTTTCCCGACTCCTCCGTTCAAATATGTCCCGTATGTGTAGCTTTGTCCTGTACTGAAAATACCACATAAAACATCCATTAATAATTGCAAAATAAATAACTGCATAATTTTATCCCGACAAACGCTTTGAATGATATGTTTTTCTCACATTGTATAAAGAAAATGTTGCACATGCAGAAATCTTGGGAATTTAGATGGAATACTCACGTATATCCCAGACTTTTACATACTACAGAAGCATCTAGACTGGTAAAACTGTCCTCACATACGGTACCCCATGTGTTGTTGTAATAAACCTCCAATAAGGCGCTTGATTCATCAGACAAACGAATTGTTCCTTAGTTGCTTTATATTCTTATAACTGGTACTTTAATGAAGAACAGAATAAGACTACGGAAAATACTTCCAAACATCCTTGAAGTGCAACAAAAATTACTTCTGACATGGGCGTAAACGGACATTTTGGTGATACTGCAAATCGTATAGTTTTAAAGCATTGGAAACCAAGCATCAAATGTTATAGTACAATCTATGAATTTAACAAAACAAGAAGAACGTCAAAACATTATTAACAGATGATTGTGACATGTTGCTAGGATTGTTTCAAAAATAGCCATGTACTTTGTTTTAAGACACATGTTCATATTGAAAATGCTTTATTTGCCAGAGAAGAGTCTTTCTTTGGTGACAATTCAATCCAATGACAAATATGGATATGGCCCTGTATACAGCACAAAATCGATAATTCAGAAAATCAGAAACCGAAGGCATACAAAATCGGGATAAAACAGGAACTTAAGCAAATAAACAAAAAACCTCCACCACATGAAAATAAGCGATTTCGGTAGAACTGTCAAATCCGGTAACTTCCATTTCGGAAGACATAGAGTACAATCTTTGGTTGGATGGTTCAAATGTTCTATGAAAGAATATCATCCACCATTCTGGAGAGTGGGACATCATAGTGTATGACGAGTTCCTCATATCGACCATAGAAATTCCTCAGTGACGATGTTAGTCGGTCACAAACATATCCCTGACTGAGAAGCTTAACTGAAAGACGCCTAGCTCTCAGAACAAAATCTGTATATTTGGTACTTGCTCTGGCATAGCGTATCAACTGAGATATGAACATGCCATAAGCAGGCGATGACGGATTGTTGCTACTTAGAAAAGGAAAGTTTGTAATGCTGAATTTGAAGTCGTCACGTTTGTCATAGAGTGAGGTGTTCATGTGACCATCAGTGTCGTAGGACAATATTATGTCCAAAATAGGATGCTGAATTATTTGTCTCTGTAGTTTCTTTGACTTCAAGCTCTGAAGGATAGATTATACTGCTCAGGTAATCCGCGAATTTTGGATTATCGATGGACAACACATTGTCTATGTCTCTGTAAGTGAAGTTGAAGTCAGAAGCTAAGTATCTTTTCCCTTCAGAGACCAAAGATTGAATGAATTCAGCTTCGTAGGAGTAAAGGAAAATGTCGGCAAGGAATGGGGCACAATTGGTCCCCATTGGAATTCCGACAATTTGCTGGAAGACATTTCCTCCAAACACCACAAAAATGTTGTCGATCAGAAAGTTTAACATCCGAATAATATCTGTTTCAGTGTACTTATTTTCAGAATCGGACTTTTCTTTTTCAAAGTAGGTTTTGTCATAATTAACAACAATAAATTTGTATTTGCGATTACCGTTCTTACTTGTAAACGGATTACTTATAATTTTTGCGAGTCTCTCTTTCAATTTAGAATATGGAATTGTAGTGTAAAGTGTCTAAAAATCAAAGGCTTTGATCGAATGGACTCTACTAAAATGAGTGGATTTCATATGATCTAAAAGTTCCTTCGAATTCTTTAAAATCCACATCTGGTTGATTCCACTGTGAGAATATACTGTCGAACAATATTTTTGAAGCCCAGATTTGATTTCAGATAAAACTTTGGTGAGTAAGATCGATACAGATTTGGTAGAACATTTTGAGGAACCAGCGATGAAACGTTGTTTGTACGGATTCTTATGCATTTTAGGTATGCAGTATAAGTATGGTAAATCTAAATCTAATTTGTTAGTGTTGAAGCCAAAGGAAGCAAGAGCTGATTTGTGGTTATCTATTATTTCAGAGGCAGAAAGGTTTGTTGGGGTGTAAGTGGGATTTGCAGGTGTCGAATTTAAACCCATCTCTTTAACTAGACTGTCGAAATAGTACTTTTTGCAAGCAAATGTGTAATTATTTGAGGCTTTGTCCGATGGTGTGATGACATAATGTTCTTGGAGGTAGGTAAGCTCTGTGATAACATCAGGGTCTTTAAATATAGACTCGAATCTGGTGTTCACAGTTGATTTTAATCGGTTAATTCTAGATAAAAGTAACCCTCTGATGGATTTTATCCATTAGGAAAGGGTGTCGAGCTGTACATCCTCTTTTTTTGCCCAACGTCTTGCATATTCATGTTACATTTGAATATCCGTTCATTCTGTAGCATCATTTTAATATAGGAGGTCAACACCCTTGCATAATTACTCCGATGGTTATGGCAACAATTGTCGTTCAAAAAATAGATATCTGAAATTCTTAATAAACATCAAAGAAGTTTCCATCAGTTCTTCGGTATTAAAGTCGAGTAGGCAATGCAAAATTATTAAAATTACCATCGGAACAGTTGCGAGCCGCGGAATAGACAATACATAAGTAAAAAAAGGGGCGCCAATCATAGTTGTTTTTGTTTTTGTTTTGAACTTATGAATCATTCTGGCTTAAGTATCACTGATGAGGATTCGTTATCCGAACCATTCATGTCTGTTGTACCACATTGATGTTCTGACCAGACGGATGCTCTCTACATGGGTTTCTATGGCTTTGTAGGTAAGATAATTCTAATAATATGAGCCCATCCTCGATAAAGAATTATTTGTTAAAGCAAATTGTCCTTTTATATGTATAAGAAGTGAAACGATAAGCCAAAAGTAAATTGCGATATTTTATTAGCTGTATTGCGATGTACTGGTACTGTTTCTTTTCATTTCTATGGTTTTTATGTAAAATCAGATTTTGTCTTTGTATGTTTGTCCATTTTATTCATAATTTCTTTTACTGAATTTCACATTGTCAACATCATTTGCTTGAGAGAAGCACAAGTCATTTGATTGTTTTTGCAATAATTCATTATGGGTCGCTTAATTTTAATCAGACTAATTTTAAAAATCAAAAGGAGATGAAGAAGTGATTCAATCATCTATTCATATAATCTATATGGCCACATTTTTCGTTCTCGTAATAGAAATCTGTAATTCTGAATAAACATCAAAGAGTTACCAATCAGTTATTCAGTCTCGAAGTAGAGAATGCAAGGCAAAATCATTAGACTTTGCATCGGAACAGGAGTAGGCAACGGAATAGGCAATACAGATTAAAATCAAAATGAAATAAAGAAGTGATTAAATCATTTATTCATATAATCTGTAAGGGCGCGATATATTGCAATACGCATTTTGTATCGCGATGCGATACAAATTTATCAAATATATCGATATATTGTTACACCCCTAATATGTATGCAAAGATGGTCAAAGGGTCTCGCTGCAACAAAAATGTTCAGAAGTTTCGACATGTTGCCAAGACCCCTCCCACGGTAAATATGCTCTCTCCTTATTCTCTCTTAATTTAACTGAACGAAATTTTAATGTTTCTGTGGATAACCTGTCTTCCTTTACAATAATAAGATCAAGGAATGAACTTTTATACCCTGTTTACAAATCACAGGTGAAGGTATTTGCCATTAATTTCATGATGACTATTGACAGCGAATCGTTATGTAGAATTTTTTAAATCGACTAAATAGATTGAATAAATAACATGGAAAGTTATGAATTTGAAGTATTCTAACAACTCCCTCAACTATTTGTTTCATTGCACCTTTTCATTCTGACAATATTCCGTTTTATTAAGATCAATTATGGTGTAGATTTCGAGTTACCGGAGATAAAAGAAAAGAGCGGATCTCCAACAAGACTAGGTTACAGCAGCAACAGCACAAATGAGACATCAAAGGGACAAGGTAGACCAAACACCAAATACTACAAAAACAGTAAACACATTCACTAACGACTATCTATAATCATTGTAATCATAATATTATTATCCGGACTACGTGCGCAAAACCGTTCCATTTGTACAGTTATCCAGAGGGGTCGAAGAACGCATAATCATTGTGTATAATAGCCTCCTCACGATGAGATAACAATACATTTAACAAGATAGGTCAGACAAGACAGCAAAATATTCGAGGATTATTATAAGATAACGATTATTATAAGATGACGATACAAAGAAGACAGCTCAAACAAGGCAGCAAAATATCTATGGATTACTATAAGATGACGATCCAAACAAGACAGCTCAAACAAGGCAGCAAAATATCTATGGATTATTATAAGATGACGATCCAAACAAGACAGCTCAAACAAGGCAGCAAAATATCAATGGATTATTATAAGATGACGATCCAAACAAGACAGCTCAAACAAGGCAGCAAAATATCTATGGATTATTGTAAGATGACGATCCAAACAAGACAGCTCAAACAAGGCAGCAAAATATCAATGGATTATTATAAGATGACGATCCAAACAAGACAGCTCAAACAAGGCAGCAAAATATCAATGGATTATTATAAGATGACGATACAAAGAAGACAGCTCAAACAAGGCAGCAAAAGATCTATGGATTATTATAAGATGACAATGCAAACAAGACAGCTCAAACAAGGCAGCAAAATATCAATGGATTATTATAAGATGACAATACAAGCAAGACAGCTTAAACAAGGCAGCAAAATATCAATGGATTATTATAAGAATACAATACAAACAAGACAGCTCAAACAAGGCAGCAAAATATCTATGGATTATTATAAGATGACGATCCAAACAAGACAGCTCAAACAAGACAGCAAAATATCAATGGATTATTATAAGATGACGATACAAAGAAGAGAGCTCATACAAGGCAGCAAAATATCTATGGATTATTATAAGATGACGATCCAAACAAGAAAGCTCAAACAAGGCAGCAAAATATCTATGGATTATTATAAGATGGCAATACAAACAAGACAGCTCAAACAAGCAGCAAAATATCTATGGATTATTCTAAGATGACAATACAAACAAGACAGCTCAAACAAGGCAGCAAAATATCTATGGATTATTATAAGATGACGATCCAAACAAGACAGCTCAAACAAGGCAGCAAAATATCAATAGATTAATATAAGATGACGATACAAAGAAGACAGCTCATAAAAGGCAGCAAAATATCTATGGATTATTATAAGATGACGATTCAAACAAGACAGCTCAAACAAGGCAGCAAAATATCAATGGATTATTATAAGATGACAATACAAACAAGACAGCTCAAACACGGCAGCAAAATATCAATGGATTATTATAAGATGACGATACAAGCAAGACAGCTCAAACAAGGCAGCAAAATATCTATGGATTATTATAGATGACGATACAAACAAGACAGCTCAAACAAGGCAGCAAAATATCTATGGATTATTATAAGATGACAATACAAACAAGGCAGCTCAAACAAGGCAGCAAAATATCAATGGATTATGATAAGATGAGATACAAACAAGACAGCTCAAACAAGGCAGCAAAATATCTATGGATTATTATAAGATGACGATACAAACAAGATAGCTCATACAAGGCAGCAAAATATCTATGGATTATTATAAGATGACGATCCAAACAAGACAGCTCAAACAAGGCAGCAAAATATCTATGGATTATTATAAGATGACGATACAAACAAGACAGCTCAAACAAGGCAGCAAAATATCTATGGATTATTATAAGATGATGATACAAACAAGACAGCTCAAACAAGGCAGCAAAATATCTATGGATTATTATAAGATGACGATACAAACAAGAAAGCTCATACAAGGCAGCAAAATATCTATGGATCATTATAAGATGACAATACAAACAAGAAAGCTCATACAAGACAGCAAAATATCTATGGATTATTATAAGATGACGATCCAAACAAGACTGCTCATACAAGGCAGCAAAATGTCTATGGATTATTATAAGATGACAATAAAAACAAGACAGAAAAATACGCTCGCATTGTTGTACATGTACAATTTTTTTAAACAGCACAGACATGTTAACAAAACATATACAAGGTCATGTTTCATAATATAACACAGAAAATAGATGAGACCCGTGGTCCTAGTGGTTTTAACCAGGAACCCTTCGGTCACTGGCCCGACACCCTATCCACTAGAAAACGCGTCGACATTATTGTGCAATTTTATTACAATTTTTTATAAAAAAAAAAGTGCCCAAATACGCTGAAAGAGAACCTGTCAGTGTTTTGGATAGAAATTTTGTGTTGGTTTTTAAGCCACTATGACTCTCTTTGAAGAAAAAAATCACTTTATTCTGAAATTTAAGATATCAATGAATACAAGATAATGTATATCTTGTTTCAATGTGTATTGATTTATCGATACCAAGTGAAGTAAGCAGTACTTTTACAATTTACGTTTAACATTTATCAATTTGGAAGTTATTCGGATCTATACATGCAACAGAGTACATTACTATGGGTATAACACAACCTATCTTTTATGGTGATATGACAAACAAAATAAAAAGGATCAAAAGTAGGCAGCATAACCATCGAAAATGCGTCAGAATCATCAAACGCCTTTTATACCGTGGATATGATCCTAGTGTCACCAGACGGACACTAGGCTTGGTACTTGACCAATCTACAGTCTTGTACAAGCGCATCCTTGAGACTTGCACTCTGACTGACTGTGACGACGGGACTCCTTCACGGGCCCTGTCCAAACCTCTTTAGAGAAGACAGGGCCCCGACCACCTGTCCTCTCTGAATGTCAGTCGGACTCCTCGGGTGATTACATACATGAGCTCGCTACAGCCCTCAGAGCATGGACTGTATTACGCATGCCCTCTTTTTATATCCATTTACATATTCATCTGTGTCTCTGGGGCCTCTGCGTTTCACGGTCTTGTTTGTGTGATGTCATCTTACAGTGAGGAGGTTGTTTTACACCACAATTGTACGTTCTTCGAGACCTCTGGGTAATTGGAGAAGTGAGAGGGTTGTGCGCACGTAATCCAGGATAACCACACCATTTGCTACTTGCGTGACAAATGGCCGTCCACCGGTTGCCCATTGGTCTCGTCGGTTTATGTGTAGTCTTTTTATGTTTGATGTTTACATGTCGTGTGTCTCTTTTCCGTTTCGTGCTGTACTCGTCTTTTGTGTTTTTGCATCGGGGTGTTTTGGTGTTTTGCTGTTGATGCTGCAGCGGGGTCTTGTTGGAGATCTCCTCCCTTCTTTTATTGATGAAACGGTTTTCTCTACCTAAATGATGTGAAAATTTGGAAGTTATTGATGAAACGGTTTTCTCTACCTAAATGATGTGAATTTGGAAGTTATTGATGAAACGGTTTTCTCTATCTAAGTGATATGAAAAGGGAACGTTTCGTGAACAAAGGAATGGTGTTCTCCCATTTAGTTTGCATTCCTGCTTTATAGTTTTGAAGTCTAATATCCAGTTGTTGACCTTTCTTTTCTTTTTTTCTTTTTTTTCGTTCCATTCACTTTTCTTTCAATCATATTGTTAAAGGAATGTTTCCCCTTCGTACGATATTTTGATATCCATTTATTTGGTTGTTATCTTAGATAAGGATACTGTTTTTATTGTTGTTTGTCACCTAACACTGTGAATGTAATTGTTAATAGAACTATGTTAAACGTCTTTAAATTCAATATCTAAGTGTCATTAGAATTCTGTACGGATGCGTGAGAGAATTGTGAGCATGTAATCCGGAGTTATAACAGACACTATATAGCCTATGGTCGCTCAAAGTCGACTTACGACGGTCATCCGCCAAAATAGTAGCAAATGGTATGCTTGACCGGATTACTTACTTACAACCCTCCCATTTTCCGGATACCAAGAAGTCTAGAAGAATGCGCAATTGATGTGTGTAATAACCTCTTCACTGTAAGATGACCACAAAATCAAGACAGCAAAACGCAGGGGCCCAAACAATACACAGATAAAAATGTAAATGGATATAAAAAAGAAAGGGCAATTATTGGGCGATTGTTGAGTTTATCGTATAACAAGTGCTGTCTCCTATTTTTACATATGAGTTAAAGAAGATCCTGACGATAATCTCAACAGCACTCACAATAGAGCACTATGTTGAACATCGACGGACCCCTAGCAAGCTAGAGGTGGGATCAGGTGCCCGGGAGGAGTAAGCATATGTGACCGACTCATCATCAAATGCACGTTTGCGACCGAATCATAATCATTTATAGAGTATTCGATACAGGATTTTTTTTTCACTATTTATTTTTTCTTTCACTATTTATTTTTTCTTTTACATATTTTTTTTCATTTGTTTGTTTTTGAACCCAGATGATATTGCCTCCTTTTGCATTTCTGACCATTTTAAGTTTTGTACAAAAATCCAACAGTGACACCTACAAATATTAGGAGGGGATATCCAACAAGACCCGGTTGCAGCACCAACAGCAAAACATAAAAAACACCTCAAGCGAAAACAAAAAGACACACAACAAGAGACACAAAAGGGACAATGATTACAGCAAACAGGAGATCACACCAAACACAAAAGAACACTTAATCCAAAAGACCAATGGGCAATTAGTGCCGACTAAGGACGGTCATCTGCAAATGGTGTGGTTATCCTGATTATGTGCACACAACTCTTCCACTTATCCGGTTACCAAAAGGTAACGAAGAACGCACAATTGTAGTGTAAAACTAGATGGCTACTGTTGCAAGCAACAGACGGATTCCTCCTTTATTAGACCTTCCTCGGAAGTGTTAAAATCCGAATAAAGAAGATGGAAAAATCAATAGTTGCTTTTGTACCTTATTCACTTCAGCAAATGAGTCTCAAGAGCTTTAGTCTTATTTGGGACTCTCATTTATTTATCAACAAAATAGAACAAAAAGATAATAAATACCTTTTATGTTTACGAAACCTTTATACTCCATGATCTATCAATTCTAAATCCTTTAAATTTAATATCTCAAAACAGAATTGCACAATGATTTTGCAATCATGAGAGCATTTCTATAAATAGAAAATGACAATAGAATCAAAATACAGCCAAGTAATGCTACTAAGAAAAAAAAAACAGAGACCAAGAGTAAAAGAGTTATGTTTCTTATACTATGTTATGTTCAAATAAGAAAAACTACTTGTGTGAAGAATAAATAGCGTAGGACAAAAACTGCTAATTCTACAAGAGTAAGTTTGTTATGACCCTGAGAATGATCATTTGACCGTGAATAAAGGTCAGGAAAAAAAGGTAAGTATTTGAGGTAATTCTTTTCAAGATTGATCTTCCTCTGATCAAAGCTCAATATTTTATCAACCAAAGTATGTTGTGACCTTGAAATCGAAGTAATGACCTTGGGTCAAGGTCAAGGTAAAAGGGCTTGATGCAAGAAACATTTGTGTTAAGTTTGAACTCTTAAGGTCAAATATTCTTTGTTCTATAGGCAAAAGTTTGTTGTGACCTTGAGAATCAAAATTTGACCTTGGGCCAAGGTCAAGGTGAAAGAGCTTGGCTTAACGATAATATGTATGAAGTTTGAACTCTGAAGGTCAAATAGTCTTTATTCTATAGACAAAACTTTGTTGTGACCTTGCGAATCAAAATTTGACCTAGGGTCAAGGTCAAGGTGAAAGAGCTTGGTTCATCGATAGTGTGTATGAAGTTTGAACGCTGAAGGTCAAATAGTCTTTGTTCTATAGGCAAAAGTATGTTGTGACCTTGAGAATCAAAATTTGACCTTGGGTCAAGGTCAAGGTGAAAGAGCTTGACTAAACGATAGTATGTATGAAGTTTGAACTCTAAAGGTCAAGTAGTCTTTGTTCTATAGGCCAAAATTTGTTGTGACCTTGAGAATAAAAATATGACCTTGAAAGTTGGTCAGCATTAAATGTCTACCTATAAGTAACCTACCATCCAAGTTTCAACTCAAAATCTCAAAAAATGTAGAAATTGGCACTGTGCCAATTTAAAGTTCTCTTTTCAACTCTGAATAGCGCGAAAACCGTAAATATTTTATCGAGCATGTAAGTGTAAAAAAGTTTGCAAATTTCCCAAATAACATTTTAAAATAAATTTCGTTCAAATCGTACGGTTAGTTTAGGAGTTACAAGAGTTTAAAGATTTGACCTTTGGTGACCTCTAGCGGGGGCATATGTGAACTTTTCGACAACAAAAAAAATTTCAATTGAGATCTTTGTATATTCTTTCACATGGTACTATTCATTTTATCACATGATGCGGAACTTGTTTGTAAAGTGACCGGAACGATGAGGAGGTAAGAATAATAATAAGAATAATAATAAGAAGAAAGAAAAGACAATACAATAACAGAAAGGATTCCGACGGAATAGTCGGAATCCTTAATAACCTCCTCACAAACAAGACAGCAAAACGCAAGACCCTAGCAACACACAGATAAATATGTAAATGGATATTAAAAGAAAGGGCGTACGGTACAGTTCTTGCTCTGCCGGCTGTAACGAACTCATGCATGTTATCATCCATAGAGTCCGACCGACATCAGAGAGAGAGTCCCTGTAAAGTGCAAAACGAAACAAAAAATAAAGAACTTGAGAAAAAATTATGTAAATACAGAGAACTGGCACGTGACGTCAATATCTGCATGTATCATTGCCTTCAACCATTAGTTCTTGCGGCTGGAGGGTTTATCAAAGGGTCAAAGTTTACGATTAAAACATAAATGTACGGTAAATGCCACAATTGCATTTTAGAGGATTAAAGGAGAGTGCATGGGATTATAACCTCGTCATAGACAGATAGAAAATATTGTTCAACAGGGAGGAGTCTAGTACAGAGAAGACGGGAATGTTCCGTTATGTGTATTTGAAAACTGTATCAAAAATGAGAACAAAAACTGATTAGGGGGGCACATTTCGTTTGAATAAGGATTTTTTAAAAATTCTGAAATGTCACCCCAAGGGTTTTATATTCTCACTACGGCCCCATAGCATGGTTTTCTAACCCCTCTCCTTTATTCCTCTTCAATACATAAATGACATTTGGCATTACATTTTTTTATTGTCAACTTTGACTCTTTCAAGAAATCCTCTCGGCTCTAGTTATAAATTGCTGATCTTGTCTTTAAAAATTCGTTCTCGGCGATTTTCCTCTTTATTTTTTTCTCATATTCTTAAGTTTTACGTTTTGTTTCGTTTCGTTTCGATCTGTTTCGTTTCGATCTGTTCCATTTCGTTTTGATTTGTTTCGTTTCGTTTTTGTTTTGTTTCGCACTTTACAGGGGCCCTCAGAGAGGACATGTTACATTGGATATTCCCTTTATTTCGTGTACACTCGAATTTTTCTTACCTGAACAAGGATTTGTAGCGACATCACTTATAGATGCCAAGTACCGTTCCCGTCACAGGACACAGCACACGATGCTTGTAATGCCTGACTTGACACAGTATGGGCAGTAGAGCCTACAACCAATGTCTCGTAACTAGTAAAGTTGCTCCAAATCAAACTGTATTCTTTTTTATCAGGCGTGTCTCTCACAAACGCAGAAAATTAAAACAACGCAGGGCAGGAGGGCGGTAGGGATACGTGTCCCTGACCCAAGCTTGGGGAACATATGGGATTTGTCCCAGTGTTGTATGATTAGGTTAAGATGTCCTTCAGAAATTTAAGCTTCCGGCATAGTTATGAAATAATGTTTGTATTCAATCGAAACTTAATTGATATATTGAATAATTCAGTGAGTGACAGTCAAAAACAAAAGCCGAAACCCTTTACAAATACCACAATCGAAAGGCTTACAAATTCTGGAATAAATACTAAACAGAACATTCCAACGCGAAAAGAAAATAGAACAAACAGACAGAAAAACGAAAGACAACCTGTCGAATAAACCATCTCCAATGCAAAAGGAAGGAGGGGATTTCCAACAACATCCGGTTGCAGCACCAATATCAACACATCAAAACACCTCAAGTAAAAACACAGATAAGACACACACAGCAAGAGAAACCAAATGGGCACAGCAAACACGACATCAAACATCAAATAAGCAATGTATGAATTAAATGGATCGAGTTAAAATGGAACATTCTTTTCGTGAAATGTTACGTGATATTGAAAGATGATGCTAGGACATTTATACTATTTGGAATGATAAATCTAGAGTAGAAAAAAAGGGTAATAAGAGAGTGCAAATCTATAACTATCAATATGCAATCATTTTGATACGAAAATTGTTGTTCTAGATTATTTCTTTAAACCGATTGTATTTTTACAATTTAAAACCTTTTTTCAGCAAAAAGACAAAACAAAACAAATTTAAACAATAAGATTCCATTTGCTCGAGTGGAATTCTGAATTTAAATCAATGAAATCATTTCTCTTGCTGTTGTTCTAACTACAGCATGAAATAAGCATCGCAAAATTCCGATTTTCAGCGATTTTTCATTCAAAATTCATTTTTTCCCCATTTTCGTACTTGCAAATTGCAAATCTGATACTTAAAATGAAAGGCAATACATTTCATGTGCGTTTGGTACCAAAATTGTTATTTCATCTACAGTATGAAAAAACATATGACATTTTCCCAATTTTCAAGTTTTTCCTCGAAAATCCATAGTTTTCCCCATTTTATGGACGAGTAAATTGATAAACTGACCTTAAGACTTAAAGTCAATGGCATTGCTGTTTTTTATACCAAATCTGTTGTTCTAGCTACAACATGGACAAAGTAATTGCGTTTTTCCAATTTTCAACAGTTTTTCTGTGAAAAAATCACAATTTTTCCCAAAATTTCGAAATGCCCAAGGATGCCAGAGTGGAATCGGCCGGATTATCAAAGTAGAGGGTATTAACATCACTTTCATGCAAAAACATTTTGTGCGAAACATTTTTTTGGGGTTCCCCCCAAAATAGCAATTTGGCAACTAGACTACTATCAATTTCCATCCAAATGTGTTACGAACAAGCTTCAAGTTTCATTAAAACAGACAAAACAGTATTTCCACTAATCTTCAGTTTTAGGGATACAGACTTTGTACCACGTATTTTGTTTAAGAAAATTAACAACTAGCTAGCCGTGGTTTATTGAGTCAAATGAACCAATCAAATTATCACCGAGCCGCGAAGTGACGAGTGGAATTACTGGACAATAAATCACGGCTATCTAGTTGTTATTTCTATTCTAATTTAGCTCGTGAATGGGTGGAGCTTAGCGCAATGGAAGTTTGTTGGAGATTTTACTTCAGGCAAGTTCTATGGTACATATAGGGGCAAAATTTCAAGTCATATTAGAATTGCTCTTAAATGCATATATCCACGATTGTAATTGTTTTATGAATTGTCAGTCACGTGAAGAGATGTCTCTGACTAAAATCAAAGTGATTCAATGTGTTACAAAGGCAAAAACAAGGAAGATGAAATGTTTTTTAGAATTTAATTAATAAGCACAAAATAATCAACAACATTTCACAAATTGAAATTTTCTAATAAGTGTAAATAATATTGGAATTTCAGGTCATCTGATATGTGGCAGCCATTTTTAAATGAATAGTACTTGTTTTGTACTAAATACTGTATATATTCTTTAAGATTTAGGCATGAAATAAAGTATACAGTGTATGTTGAACTGAGACAGATAGCTCACTTGAGTTAGAATGATTATAATAACAAGCATGATCGAGATGTAAATAAATAATGAATTTGCCAAAATCCATTTCTGCAATTCAGAGAATGGAGAATGATACAGTACTTTTGTATTTACTCATGTACCTGCTTTGTTTCATGTTTCTTTACATGGATATGATAATGACATGAACAAAAAAGTTTTAAATTTTAAAAAAAAGATAAATATTCAAGATTAGATTTAATACCTGTACTTTTCTAATATATTAAGAATGCTTTGTTTTTGTGAAATGTATCACATGTATCTGAAACATAGATAACCTTTAATTTCTTTCATACTAGTTAGGCTCAAGAAAAAGAAAAAAGTGTTGACAACAAAATTATACAAACAAGTATTTACATTCATAGATTAGGATTTATCATGCTTATTCATAAAAACAATGTTGTGCAAGTGTAGCATCCCCTCAAATTTGCCTACAACTCATATACAGTAGCACATGTCTCTGACCATAGGGCTTAAACACTTTGTCTCCATCCTGATACTACCCAAATTGCTTTAAAGGTGCAACATGCTGTGACCTTGACCAATGACCTTGAAATTGATAGGTTTCTTGTCATGATTATGCTTTATCACAGATAAATATATTTAAAAGCTAGTCTATTGAGGCATGACCTTTGACCTTGAAATAATTCAGGTAAATTGTCCTCCATGAAAACCATGATAGGAAGGTTTGATGAGCTGTGATCATTATTTAGTTTTAAGGAGTTCTGCACTATCATCAATAGTGACCTTGACCTTTGACCTTGAAAATCAATATGGCTCATCATATTCCAGTGGGAAACATTGAAAGGTTGATAGTAGAGACACATACCTACACTCTGAAATAAACATTCAGATGCAAGGCAGCGATGCTATCTTAGACCTTATGCAGCAAACCTTTACAAATTGTTGCGATTAGTTTATAAATGATGAGACAAATGTTAAATCAATCTAAAACATTAGTCACATTATTAAAACTTTCAAACTAAGAATATACTTTTCTTTGAAATAAAAAGATTTGAGCAAGTAGTATGTTTGAATACAAAAATTAACTTCAATTAAAATCCCCTATATGAGGAAGGCTATTTGTATAGTGAATAGCTATAGTGTTCAAAGAAAATCTGTGTTGCCTACTGATTCTTACCATGTCCCTGATTATAACAGTATCACACATATTTATAATTACAACTAAGTGTCAAGTTTCATTCTTGTAAAAAAAAGAAACATTTTAAGAAAATAGTAAAATTAGCCAATAAGATGAATGTACCATTTAAATTGCAAGACTAAAAAAAAAAACACCGCTAAAGACGGTATATGGCCTGATTGCAAAGTAAGTTTTTGTAACTAACTGGGTCAAGGTCACTAGGTCAAATATTACGACATAAATTGAAAGGTCTTTTCAGAGGCAACCTACCTGTATAATATTATGTTTCTACTGTGTATATACCTTAGTTCCTGAGATTATGCGAGAAACTTAACCAAAATCTTTAACTAAGTCAAAGTCCAAGGTCAAGGTCACTAGGTCAAATGTTACCATATAAACTGAAAGGTCTTGTCAATGAAAACCTACATGCATGTATAATATAAAGTTTCTACTGCATACAGTTCCTTAGATTTTGCTTCAACCAGAAACTTTAACCAAAATGTCAACGACTGATGGACAGACACATGGACATTGTCAATCTATAGACTGGAATTGCTTTGCAATCCGGCCAATTACTGAAAGACATAAAGGAAAGACAGACAGTCAGACACTGGAAAATGATCCCTGCATGTGTACAATGTACAACACATAGATTGATGCTGGGACTATTGTTTTCAGAAATATAATATACATGTATGTCAACAGATATATATTATACACAAGATAACAGATGGGACTTTTCAACATAAAACTTCTTGTATAATAAGAGGATAAGTATAACAAATAAAGATACACTGTCAAAAATTAATTAACAATATATATATATATATGGATAAAAATCAAAAACTGGCAATACAAAAATCATACAACTTGTACAAATATTTTGATTAAAAGGCAGAACAATGATGTGGCTATATATCGTATGTATATATTATAATTTGAATGTTGTAAGCATTGCACTATATTCAAATGTCGTTTTCAAAATTAAATGTCAATAGCATTTAATGCCCTTGTGTACAGAATTTTAAATTAAAATCCCCTCTTTTAAACAGTCATAATATGCTTGTCTATTGAGAAGCATGAGGATAAAGGGGGAGGGAATCTAATGTTAAAATGATTGATTCTTATAAACATATTAGCATTTCTATTTAATTTTACATATATTACATACATGTATATGATGAAACAAAATATTAAATCGAAAAACAAGAGGCCCGAGGGGGCCACATCGCTCACCTGAGTTGCAAACAAAAGAATGATAGTGGACAATTCGGTGTAGGCCCTGTAAGCCAATCAGCACAAAAACAAAAACTTAATTTGTAGAGGATCATGTCAGTACTTGCTTCCTGTAAAGTTTACGAAACAGTCTGTGCAGCCATATCAGAGGATAAGTCAAAAATGTGTCAGCCAATCAGAGCCATCGGCGGCCAAATTTATTGAACAATCAGCACAAAAAACACAAACATGGTATAGGACCTTGAGTACCGAAAACGACTTTTTATTAGGGAGGACTTTATTTTCGCACAATTTCTCTAGCTTGATCAAACACAAAAACAAAGTCCTCGCTAATAAAAAGTCCATCCAAAAGATAAAAAGTAGATCAAATTTGACAGCTATATTGAATTCAAAAGTGTCTTATTTTCCCTTTCCATTAGAATTAATTACCTTAGGTAAATTAGACAACGGACAATCACACAAGTCGATGTTTAACTCACAAACATAACAATTAATCAATTAGCCTTAATTACCCAGACAAACAAAAAACTAAAGGACTGTAAAATCTTTCAGAAGAAATAATCATGACACATTTCTTTATATTTTTAATCATCCCGTTTTCAATAAATTTGTAATAAGAGATGAAATAGTAAACAAATGATGTGTTCATAAGATTAGGTAACACACAGATATGACGATATGAAACGTCTATAATTTCAGCTTATTAGAAGTAAGCTTTTCAGAAATTAAAAGAGGGTGATAAGGGAATGAAATATCCCTTACCAAATTTCACAAACCTCACTCACATTTGATTCACAGGTTTGATTCAAACTTTGACTCTCAGGTGAGCTCACATGAGTAATTTAACATGCAAATTAGGTTTGAGTCACATTTGAAAACCAGGTTTGAAAAAAATCAAATGTGAAGAATATGCAAATTAGGTTTGAGTCACATTTGAAAACCAGGTTTGAAAAAAGCACATGTGAGAATCTCACATGTGAAAAAATCACATTTGACTCAAATATGAAAATTTTCAATTTTTATTATTTACGGTACATAAAAGAGAAGCATGCATATTTCATTCAGTTGAGTACAATATTTCACATTTAATTGTAACAATGCAGCAAATCAATTTCTAGGAATCTCACTGGTTGTTTTTATAGCCATAATTATAAGACTACGTTACCCGTCTGCAGCAGTAAATATGGAACATTAAGGGATGTCATGATAACCTATTGTTTCTTGATGTCATAGCAAACATTTCTCGTAAAAACATTCAAGCATTTCAAATTTTCTTCTTGAATTTTAATCGTCGATCTTTGGCATTTAGGAACTTAGCGACGTCCAAACATTTTCTGATTACGATGCCACTGATGTCCTCAATTTTAATGTTCTTCTGCAAGTATTCTACAAAAAAAAATCAATATTATAATTATAAAATATCATTCTATATTTGCACCTTTTTTTCACATGGTCAATAATTTTGGTATACCAATAAATTCCTTACAGCAATGATCATGCTACCAAGCTGATTGTTGTATTGCGACGTGATTTGCGTAAGGTCAAACGCATGACATTGATCCGTATGAATGGATGTTGTTATGGAAACAACCTTGCCTTGTCAGTGATGTCATGTTTGACCAGGTGACACATTACCGGTAGAGTAAACTTACAACATGGCGCTTGAATTCGAAAAGACAAAATGGAGGCAAGTGAAATTCTTGCCGCATCATTAATGGTAAAGCTAAATAACAAGATAAAATATGAATTTTTTTTATGATTGCAGATTGATCGTTTCGTTTTGCTTAATCATTTGAGTCAGACATAGACAGAAATCCCCTGGAAAACTTGCCGATTTGTGTCTGTTTCTAATTTATGAAACATAAATGCCTGCAGCCAACACACCCCACCCAAGTGTCGTTGGCTGTTTTCGCTCAGTGAATCCAGCATGGAATACAATAATGATTCACCTACCGAACAGTTAAATCTATCTTTACAATATGGAACTGTAACTCTACTGGTACTGGTACATCGACTAAACATGGGACACAGTCCTGGCTGGCATATTCATGATCCCCTCAGTCTCATCGTTGACAGTCATCATCTTTTCGGATAAACATCTTCAAATTTTGTGCCATGTGACTTATCGACTGCAAAATAAAATAGATTTGAAGGCATTTTAATGACATGAAGCACTGAGAATTGAGAAAATTCATAGAAGTATTAGATCTCGATCCTTTTCGATCGTTTGGCTCAGATTTCCTCTGTCGGCAACAGCGACTCGCACTTTCGAAATTATTTCAAAGAGAACACGTGTTATTATCGTAAACAGGAAAACATGTATCAAATCACAGCCTACCTTAATCCTTGTCGATGCTGCAATAGTCTACTGTAATCTCCAAATTTCGAAATCATCGTGGCATTCGACTTTTCAAAATTCGTTGTTTTGATTGGCTGTCTTACACTCACAGTCGTTTCGTTCACAAACATTTCAATCAAAAAGACGCTAATTCCAGTGCGTTAAGTTTACTTTCAGATCTCTTCTGTATGTTTAATTTGATTTTTTATCCATCCCTCTTTGTTTTAAAATTAAGGTAATAACTATACAGTACCGCTTCATTAATTAAGCTACCGATTCATATTAGATTCTCGTTCACTCTAAAACGTTTTCGCACAACTGTGTTACAATATATTCAATACAAAAATTGTGTCATCATCTCCGATATTCAGAAGAGTTTGAAGAGAGTAGACCCATTGACTTAATTATTTTTTATAACCCCTCCCCCCCCCCCCCCCGGCTTCCCCTAAAAACGACAACAAGCAAGCAATTTCCGATCAAAATACATTAATGATGGAATAAATAAATGATAATAAAAAAAAATATATGCATTGAGATTACATACCGTGTAAACCCCCTCCCTTTAAACGACCGGGCATCCGATCATGTACACCCTCTCCTCTTTTCACTTTCAATTCAATCATTTTATATTAATTTTACCAAAAAGTTGGTATACGCACATTACATTTTTATGAGAATTTTATGAAAACACGGTCCGTGCGAAATTCCGTACGAGTGTGAAAATTTATATCAAGTGAAAACTGGACGGTTTTTGTGCTAAGTTAGAAAGGGGGCTGGGATGACAGCAGGGGGACGGGGTGCAGTGGCGGATCCAGAACCTCAACCGCTTGGGAGGGGGGGGGGGGGCTCAAAACTCATTTTGGGATGACTTGCGATGCCCGAAGGGCTGAGAGGGGGTGGGTTTAGGGGGCATCCTCGAGAAAAGTTTGAAAAATGGAAGCAAATTGGTGGCTTTTGGGGGCATATCTAAACTGAATTTATAAGGGATTTATAATAAGTGATTCAGTGTGAGGAAACAATGAATTGTGTACTGAACTGAATAGGAGCCCTTTTAGCAGATCAATTTTGGAAGTTTTCGAATCCTAAATCCCTTTTTTTTCGGCGTGTTAATGTTGATATAACAGTTAACTTCAAATTTCCCTCGGGGGGAAAATATAAAGAAAACATGAATTTTTGAGAAATTCTTGGGGGATTCAACTTTTCTCTTGAAAACCGGAAAACAAAAAAACCCATTCCCAAATTACTGGAAAAAACCCTGGCCCCGATATGTCTATTTGTGAAATAATACTAGTAGACGTTTTTAAAAGCTTGGAGTTTTATTTTGCATAGTACTTTTTTCCAGATCAATCTCTATTAAAGATGAAGAAAATATGCTATGCATCTATATAGTTTTTTGTCGTGTGTACATGCAGACGGCCGCCCGCATTTTGTTTGCGATCGTCGTGTGCATAAATCATGTAAATTCGAAACAGACATATTTCTACGTGACCACCGTGAAAATTTTGAGAAATCTATTCAAATCGATCGGCGGTTAAAAATTTCTGTTGTGTCTTTGGAATGATCTTTCTGAAAAATGATCTTTAACAGATCGACTTTTATGCTGTAGAAATATTATTTAAATATGGAAAAAAAGGTCTCCGCTGCCGGGGGGGGGGGGGGGGTGGCGCTCAAGCCTCTAAAGCCCCCTCCCTTTAAATCCGCCACACAGGGGGTTTCAGTCTATAATCTGGAAAAGAATGCAATGAATCACAGGGGAACACTCGCTGACTCAGCATTTTTTTCATATTCAATGGAGGGGTTTGTAGTCAGCTGACTCCAACTCTTAGGAGAGGACCGGGGAAGTCTGAAGGGATCCAAAGGTCAGGGGGTAAAAATACAGACGGGGGAGAATAAGATTGAAAAAAAACAGGCTGCAGAGTTACAATAGCGATTTATGGTATGTTTGTAAGTTACATGACATGTTGCCTATGTTCAAACTATAAATACGTTACAAATTAAAACGATAACGTCTAGCTCTTAGTTTGAATTGACCGACAAAAAGAGCAGTTATTTATAAAAATACTCAGTCTGTCTTAAAAGCAAATAAGAACTAAAAACACGAGTTATTTTTAAAGATAACTTTTAAAGATGAGTATATATTCCTGGCTGTTGTATGTTGTCCTCCAAATCGTGTGGAAAAGAGTACAACTTACATGATTATCCATTTTCTTGCAATGAATTCAATTTTTAAAAGTTCCTAAATTTTCTGTATGCGTGGATCTAGAGGGGGCGGGGATAGGGGATTCTGGAAAAAGTGTGTACTTTAAATTTCTCGAAATCATAGGCTGGACCCCCCCCCCCCCCCCACCTCCCCTGTAAAAATATTTCGTATGTATTATACATTACCGACATTGAACTACAGGCTGAAATGTTCTAAGACAAAACTCAAACGTTGACTCGATCGCATGTGACATCTAGACTTAGTTTTGTACGAGAAAACGAATATGTGTTCAAAATATCAAAGTCGTAAATTCAAAGTTTGAGTCACATGTGACTTTTGACTTAGTCTGATTTCAGAAGAAGCGCAGGACTTTCATAATAACAAAGTCCTAACTCAAAGTTTGAGTCACATGTGGAAACTGAACTTAGTCTTTTCTACTCGAAAATCACGAACTCTCAGGTTTGACTCTCACCTTTGAGAAAGTTCAAACATGAGAGATTTAAGGCAAAGAAGACACTCAAACTTGAGCTAATCTAATCACATGTGAGAAAACCCTGTTTTCTGTAAACTCAAACTTGATTCAAATGTGGATCAAATGTGAGTCAAATGTGAGGAGAAGAGAATTTTCTGTACGGGTATACCAGTCTATACAGAAAAAAGGAACTAAAAAAATCAGATGATGAGCTCACGAAATTAAAGTCATGTGAATTAATCTGTCGTCGAGTTGTGGTGAAAAAATAAGGTCGTTTACAGTACTTGCTTTCTGTAAGATTTCATGAAATTCTGTTCAGCAGTTGCAGAGTAGATGTTGAAAATGTGTCAACCAATTAGCGCCCTCGGCGGCCATATTTGTCAACCAATCGGCATGAAAAACACAAACTTTGTAGAGGACCTTGAGTACTTGCGGCCATATTTCTTGACCGATCGGTAGAAAAAACACAAACTTGGTAGAGGACCTTGAGTACTTCCTTCCTGAAAGATTTCGTGAAATTCTGTGCAGCGTTTGCAGAGAGAAGTCGAAAATGCGTCAGCCAATCAGAGCCCTTGGCGGCCATATTTGTTGACCGATTGGCACGAAAAACACGAACTTGGTAAAGGACCTTGAGTACTTGCTTCCTGTAAGGTTCCATCAAATTCTGTGCAGCGGTTGCAGATGAGATGTCGAAATTGTAAAAAGTTTAAGCCGGACGGATGCCGGACAGCGCGCTATGACAATAGCCCACTTGAGCTTCGCTCAGGTGAGCTAAAAAAGAGTATATGTATTCAAAAATTTAGAGGACTCTTAATGCTAATGAATATATATGGATTCCACTTAGTTGTACACATATAAACCTATGGTACATTTGTATAGCTTAATGCAATGAAATAAGGAGAGAGCTAAAGTCAACATCTATGATTTTTTACAGTATATGTAAACTTGGTAAGCTGAGTACATACTGGCCCTATAAATCTAATGAATTCATTGAGATGTTTATGTTCTTACATTACAGCTATGTGCACTAAATGAGCACCATGTGAGTATATTTCAATCAACAGAAGGCTTGATGATTCATGCGTAAAATGACCTCACCTGTCCACAGTCTTTATTTGTGTATATCTGTCCTTAAACATGTCATAATTATGATTGTTAACTGTACCATATAAGAGCTTCATATGTCAAAATATTCATAGTACCATTACTTTGTTTTATGTCATATACGATTGATTGGATACTACATACATATGTAATGTTCTCAATGTATCCAGGAGCAAATACCTTTACAATGCTTTAAAAATGACGCTCTAAAATTTGTCATCCAAATCACCAACTTGGTGTTCATTAAATGCACTGGGCTGTATAATATTAACCTTGCCTCTCTACTTTCTTTCCTCTAAATGAAGTAAGAATGTAAGACATAATTAAAATAATGATATCTAAGCCATGCATACATAATCATGTAAATATGAACATCAGAACAGACATATAGATAACACGACAAATAAATCTCTCCATTCCACTTTGCAAGCAACATGAAATAAGAATCATAAAGACTGTGATACAGTGAGGGGGACAGAGCTAAGGACAAATATAATAACAAAAACAATTTTAATGTTAAAAAGAAAAACCTGAATCCTTTTGATAAGGAGTTTCAAAACACAAAAATTTAATGCCCGATATATTTTTTCTTAATTTGCAGTGTGCACATTGCACAAGTTCTTATAAAAAGTCTCTATAAGAATTTAAGGGAGACAATTTAAAGACGAAAGTTAAATGGCTCAGCTAGGAATAGCCATAAATTCCTCATGTTTAAATTTAGCATAAAAATATTCAATAAAACTTTATGTAATTATGATACTTTGTGCATCTTGCATTAAGAATTGTCATATTTATATATATTTTTCTTAATGATTTAGCTATTTAAACAACAAATTGAAAATTCATGTTAAAATAAATTTTGATGTAATGTCATTAAAATATTACATTGAAATGCAATAATCTATTAATAAAATGTTCATACATACTATATATTACAACAATTCATGTAAAACTATCATACACAATAGAATATTGTTAAATATTTGTATGCATGCTATTTGTTTTCTCACAAAATAGGCAGAATTAATCTAAGATATGAATTGTTTCTGTAACAATTTGGCAAACGTTTATTGTAATGGCAACAAGAATTGCACCATTCTAAAATATTAATATATATAACTGTATATGGGTAATGCCCGTCAAATGTGACTAAAACACATATAAATCATAAAATAAAAACATCTGCTTAAGAAAAAAATGAAAATTATAATGCCGCATCTGATAAGAAACAGAATTTTTTCATACACATTCATATCAAATACCTTTAAGTCCGCAAATATCACAATTTTTTTTTTTCTAATTTTTGGAAAAGGCTGCATTTCAGAATTAAAGTTATATATCATAATACATACAAAAACCATACAATAAATGATTCTGCTACATTGAAAATTAATGCCGCAAAAATAACGGAAGATTTAACACGTACATTCATAGCATACCTAAGCAAATATCATAAAACTTTTAAAAAGATGTTTATTTTTAATCTTTCATCATTTTTTTCAGTGGCAGTGTAAAAGTTTAAATTTTTAAGCAAATTGCAATTAAAGTTTATACTATATGTACAGAATTTATGGGACATTCGTTGCCTGCATAATTTATCAATAACATTTCTAAATAATTTCAATCACTTTTTTGAAAGATCACTACTGCCAGATTGAATTCAAATGCTATCATTAAATGACACAAGACAAATAAAACAATTGCCATCTCAATCTTTGAATTGCAGACAGCAACATTTTTCTCTTGAATTTATTTCATTAGTATCTATTTTAAGCTTCTAAGATTCCCAAACACTTTCATCCTGTAAAACACATGAATAAACAAATATGCTTTATATCTACATGCATTTCTAGTTAAACATATTAGAGTTCTATAAATTGACTAGCCATTATAAATATAGTCTATTGATTGTCTGAACTGAATGAGCTTATCGCTTATAATTAAGACTACATGTATATGATCTTTGTAATAAGAAGGCACATATCATATTATCATGTTGAATATTCACATTTTAGTGCAGTAATGTAAGGTCACTTTAAAATTCTGTTTAAGTTAAGAAATTTATCTTGTAAAATCAATAGATAAAACCTCCTAATAGAAAAATTTAATCCAATCTTGGCAAACTTCCAATATAGGTATAAATGATTGTTAATTGTTTTGTTTGAACATTTGGAAAATATATTGTAACCTTGACATTTGAAATAATACTTTGAATGAGCTATGTTCAAAAATATGGATCCTTGTAAAAATAATACTCGTTATAATTCTTGTGTTTCTGAAGTTCAATGAAGAAGTAATACTATTATATCTTTTAAGAAAGGAATTTTAAATAACAAACTACATGTACATGAATAATTCTTACTATATCCTATAATGTGACCTTATGTCTGCTATTGCAGGTGCCCATAAATTATTCCTTTAGCGCACCTAGTCCTTTGTAACTGTCATGAAATGCTTTGTTCATTTTATAATTAATTGTTTTGAAACAAATACACGAAAACATGTATATAAATTCAGATTATAACAATAATGTATTTGAAATTGTTTTTATGACCTTAACTCAATCTTAAATACAAATGTAGTTAAAAAAATCTACTACATACAAGTCAGTTAAATAGCCTAGGTAGCCTTTGATGACAGACAAGATATGTTGATATGCTACACTTAATGTTTAAGAGTGACTTTCAAGTATAATTATGGTAGGTATTAATAGAGAATGCTGAGTTTATAGGTGTTTCATTTGATTATATGAGATTTTAAAGAACTCAATGTTTCAACAGCAATGGTTAACAACTATAGAGCTCCATTGGTAAGCATAAAGGGAGGCAGGAGTATTTATAGATGTGCAAAAAACAACCAAATCACACTATAGAAGCATTTAAATGAAAACATATCAAAGCTTTTATCTGATTGTCTTCAGCAAATATTCCTTAGCTTTTGGGCTTTTTAATTCCAGAAAGTCACACTAGTAGTATTAATTGATGTTCGATTATTTTTTGCATCCAACAAAAATTCGATGTGAAAAATGTAAAATATTGGTTTGGATGTAAGGCATCAATTATGTGTTCACTACTGATAAGTCTCTTTTGGCATACATGTATATCATTAAAACTATAATAAACAAACACCACTTTTTCTATTAATTAGTGCAGATCCTATAGTCCTAAAAATAGTCAGAATTTAAGAATTCAATAATACAATGGTAGATTTTGTTACACTTAACACATAAACAATTTTTTTATGGGCAAATCAAACTTAATAGAGTGGAATTGAATATCATTTAATATAATGATGCAACAATATATTTGTTCATATTACCTTCAAAATATGACATTGACGTTATATAAAAAGAACGAAAAATGGAAAAATGAGTCCTCCTTTGATAATGAGCAAGTTATGTCGAGTGAATTTTAAGTGTTATAATTGAATGTAAAAACATACTTGAAATATGATGTGGCATTTATACAAAACAAAAAATTCTGCTCTGATATTTTAAAATTTACCTTGGCCTATGGCACAAAAAATAAATGGGCTTGTACTTATCTTAGATCACGGACAAATTTATGTGTGATTAGTACCATCGTTGTATTGATATATAGACTAATACATAGCAACACGACTCTGGAAACATTTGAAAAAAAAATTAACAATGAACCTGAATTTGTACTACAAAACATTTTTCAGATGTATTTTAAAACTAATAACATAACCCTAACAGAGAATTAGGCATATAAAGTAGATCATGAATGAACCAATACTCTATAACAATGTGGAGCTATATCAAACAAAGGAAAACTTAAGTAACTTTCTATCCTTGAACAGACAACATTGAAGAATCACTGAATTTAAGAAGAATAGGCTGGCAAGTTTCGTTGATTGATCTCGAGCATTTCTTGACACAAGGACACATTGTCTAAGCTCTCTGAGTCTGAGGGTGGGATAAAACAGGAGTCTCCCATCATACATGGCACCTCCTCTTCTGTTTGATATCTGTGACGGTCAAATTTGTTTCTTCCATAAAGCCCCCTTTTATCTAGGGCCCCATTCTGTAGATTCTCAATGTGAACATTACCATTTCGATGGAATTTGAACTGAGTAGGACTGATAGGGTTGGCATGACAACCATTTGAGAGTGAGTTAATTATTCTTGCCTGGCCACCTGATCTATTATGACTGAATTGAACTACTGGCTCCATGGAGACCTTCATCTTGCCGGAATCTTTCTTCCTTTTATCCATTCCACAAGATGGTGTTCCGTTATGGCATCCCATATTCCTGTCCGTAAAGGAATAGTAATGTAGTAGATGCCTTTGTATATCTACAATATCAGTTATGTCTGTACCATTAAAACTTATTTCATTTTTTCTGTCTTCGTCTCCCTGAATGTCTTGAATTAAGGTACTAGTATCCTCCTTCCTTAAAACACATTGTATATCATTCGCCTGTCCTTCTACTATTATGTCTGACAGAATGTAAACTGACCGTTTCTTCAATCTGTCTGAAGCGGAAAATCGATGGAAAAATGCATTATCTACCTCTGAGAATACAGAAAGGAAATGCGGCTGCTTGAAATTGCTACCATTGCCTGAAATTGTTTCAATTAAGTGAAGAGCTGATGTACATTCCTTGATGTTGTTTGCGTCAATGTTAAGGACATTATCCTGCCCGCTTCTCAAGGCTTCATAGATATTAACCAGACTTTCTGTTAATATGATTAATATTTCATATGGACTGTTTTGGCACATCCACTCATCACACAACATCCTTGCTGACTCATCAGATAGCATGCGAACCTATAAAATAAAGAATGAACTTTGGAATTTATCTCCTGCTCTGACCTTGACCTTTTATCTTGAAAATGAATAGGTTACTGTTTCCTTTAAGCATGATCAACTCACATGCAAGTTTGATCCTCCTACAAGGTAATACATGTATGTGATTTCAAGAATGTCCACATGATTTCCTCATGGTCTGATCTGACCTTGACCTTTAACTAGAGAACTTTAAGACCTTTTCTTGGTAAGATTTGTCAGATCACTTTTTATATTAAACCAGAGGTTTCCAGACACTTAATTCAATATTCTGAGGTTTCCATACACTTAACGTAGCTCGCGGGGAAGCTTTCATCACAATCAAATGTGTACGCAGGTTTCACCCTCGAATTTTTTTATGTGCACATCTACGCTATGACGTCATAAACCTTACTTGATCGTAACGTCACGTTACGTTGCGCGACATATATCGTTAGGGCGCAAATAATGGCTTTTTTTTTAAATACTTATATTTTCTAGTAAGCGTAGCGAGCCGAAATTTTTAAACATAAACTTTACATTGTGTCTAAATTCAGTCAATGTATTTAGACACGCTTGCACTGAGAACCGGAAACTTTGAGGGATGTTTGGTTATATTTTGACTATTTCTAGGGAATGATATATGAATGCAATTTTTTCTTCAAATAATACGTTGGAAATTAATGTTCTTTCATTCGTCCTCCTCCATCCTTATCTAATTTCTTTATTGTACCATATATAGACGGACGGAGAAGGCTTTACTTTTTTATTGTTTTTATTCACCACAACTTGTATGCTGACATAAAAATGCACATATCTTCTATAGATAATGATAACATAATATTGCATATACATGTAAGACATTTTATGAAATATACAAGGTTAAACGGTATTGTATATAATTTGGTTTCATCTCAGGGTTATACAAGAGTATAATTATCCTTAATATTTCTATCGTGATTTCAAAAGCTGTCGTGATTAGTTTTCAAAAATCAAATTTAAACTTTCCCATCTGCTTTTAATTCGTTTACTCTTTTGTTCTGACATAAGGTACAATGAATATAATTCCAAATTTCTATAGGATCTGGTGAGGGCTTTACTTTTGATCAGTCTTTTTCTCGCTCTCCTTCTTGCTTGTTTCTCAGTGTGCACAATCGGGGAAAGCGGGGGGGGGGGGGGGGGGGGGGGGGGGGGGGGGGGGGTTGTCCGACAGAAAAGGAGGAGGGGCTGCCTTATAAAATAAAATTAAACTTCTCAATACTTTTTAAATTATATGCAAAGCGGTGATTTACTTTAAGAATTTAGGAATACATAGTGTCTGAAAGTTCGATTATGACGTAAGACAAAGATTTGTATATATATATCAGAAAGCACAGCGAACCGGAATTGTTTTGTAAGGGTACGACCAATTTGATCCTGAGGGGGGAGGGGGGCAAATTTTTTCGGGTCAGATTATTTATTTTCAACGCAGGGCCGGCCGGAATATTTATTTTCCAGTAGATAAAGATCAGAATATTTATTTTTAACCCGTAAGAATCCTGAAAAGCCAAAAAAAAAAAGGTCATACTTAGGAGTCAAGGTCAGCGTTAAAAATTTGCCAAAGAGACTACATATGTGCAAGTTGTTTGTTTGTTTGGATTTTCATTTTATTTATATTCATTTATTAATTTTTTTGTTATCGGAAAAAAAGATACCGTACTGCCTTCTTGAGGAATTCCTTAACTCGGAGAAATGGAAATTTCATTTTAATAATATATATAACGACAATCGAGGCGGCTGAACGTAATGATAGAAAACGAGCATGAAATGAAAATCACAATGTATATCTTTTATGGACCGCCCCTCCCCAACCCTTTTCCGATATTATAAAGTATATGTACATATAAACAAGAGGGAATTTTTTGTATACCCCGCCAAAAGATATCGGATTAAATAGTAATGAGCATGTCGTCTGTTCCGTATGATGTTTTCAAATATTTGAAGAAAAAAATGTCATGTACGGAGAATTTTATTTTTACATTAAGATATAAGGTCTAGTTCGAATACAGCCCATGTAATTGTTGATTAATTATCTTTAAAAAAAGGGGGGGTTTCTGGATGCTTTAAAGAAGACCATTACAGAGAATCAAATATTCCGCATACTCCTTGACGTCATGTTGACATATGCGATCTGAAGACGCTGTGACTTTGACGTTGCGAGTAAAATTGACGCCGAAGCCACGCAAAACAAATTTTCAATCTTAAATTGCAAAAAATCTGCCGAGAAGACCTATCCATGTTTTTATATATTCGAATTCAGCTCATTCTCTTCTTTTACGTGTAAGAAGGGCTTTAAGGACCTCCACAACTTAATGAAGAAAATGATAGTGAAGCAAGCCGTGTTTTGCCTTTTGAATGAGTGCGGATTTTTGAATGATAAGTTGCAAAATGACGATAAAAATTGCAAATTTCCCCTTAGAGACACAATAATCCGTAGAAATACAATACTCAACATGGCAACAATATTTTTGATCTCCCTTTTCACCCTCCTTGGTCAATTTTCTAGATTAAAATTATTTTAGTTCAGAAAATGCATATTTTCGAATTAGAACGTCAATGCCGTCTTTGAGGCTTAAAATCTCGAAAATCTTCGTGAAATAGTTACATGAAAATTATATCAAAGATTGATCAAATCTTATATTTCATGTAGACAAATTTTCAGGCTATGTCTTCTCGCAAAATTTTCCGTGCCGTAACGCCGCGATGTACCTTAAAGGAAAACAATCACAGGGAATCAATTAATTTGTTGGATATCACTTTTACACCAAGAAATACAGGTCATTTTCAAATATGGGTCATGGAGCTCAATATTGTGCAGAGTTTTGCCCCTTGAAGATAAGAAAAAAAACCCAGTATTTTGTGATTTCAAAACATCTAAAAGAAAACCCTCACATAGAATAAACTGATCTCTAAAATTTAGATTTTATACCTAGAAATTTAGGTCAAGAACCTTATAGGCTATATGTTGCTCAAATTTGTAAGGTGTTATGTCCCTTGAATCAATGTTTTGTGGTTTCCTGACATTTAAACATGTTAAAGGAAAACTACCTCAGAAAATTAATTCATTGTTATAGATATACCCAGTAGTGCTGGTAGCATAGTGGTCCGTGCGGTGGACTACGAACCCATAGGTCATGGGTTCGAATCTCACCGTTACCGGACATTGCAAAACCATTGTAACCAAGGTAAAGGTCATTAAGTCAAAAGTCAAGGTCTCAAATGAAAGGTTT
The DNA here is from genome assembly GCA_028142955.1 of Pinctada fucata. Lineage (NCBI taxonomy): Eukaryota > Metazoa > Mollusca > Bivalvia > Pterioida > Pteriidae > Pinctada > Pinctada fucata. The sequence continues at coordinate 83,812,033 of AP027102.1, forward strand.
GATCATGAAGAATCTGCATAAGCATATAGCCCATCGGTTTACTCCTGGGTAGAGAGAGTGCAACGTAGAGTTAAGTAACAATAGCTTTAGATAGGGAGTTTTCTATGTTAATTTTTGCGCGACGTGGCCTATGTTTAACACTAAACGTCACGCTAAAATTAACATAGAAAACTCCCTATCTAAAATTATTTTCTTTCACTGTGAGCATTGTGTTGGTCATACAGACATACCGGTATATCACACACCATTAGTCATGTGAGTTTTAGATCTATCCACCTATATAAATTTTAATAGCAAAAATTGCCGACAAAGTAGAGAAAACTTCAATTTTCCGATTTCTGAAGTGAGCTGCACGGACAGTAACTTTCTATGCATGATATCTGGTTACTTAAAATACCCCACCAAGTTTTCTTAATGCTCAAAAGTTTCAATGTCTCTACTTTAATATATTATGTTTCACTATTTTGAACTATCGGTGCTTTTCAGGATATAACTGTTTGAATTTCAAAGAATTTGGTGGTCAAAATTACAAGTCTTTTGCTTCTCTTTGCTTAGATCTATGTTTGAAACTGAAGAAAGTTATAATTTCTTTTTAATGATTTAACATACCCAACATTTTTTTTTTTGAAAATGACTAATTTTATCTTATTTTTCTTCAATGAACTCCTCATCCTTAGCAGAAAACTTAGGTATGCTGCAAAATTTCAATACTTTTTCATATCAGGCCTTTTTGAGCAAGGTTACCATGGATACGAAGAAATTTGTGAAATATTTTTTACTGTAGTTTGAGGTCTTATTTAAGTGTAAAAGTATGTGCAAAATTTCATAAGAAATGGTGACATGTTGTTTGGTTGATATTTTGGTCGTCTCAGAGAATTCATATTAAATATCAGGGTCAGAAGCAGCATGTGTACCAGTACATTCCAGTAAGCATCCTCAGATGCATTATATACACAAGTTTGGAAGACCTATGACTTCTTATAGGCTGGAAATAGACCTGTCCCATTTTACTTAATCTGTTGCTCAAGTGTGAAATATGGTTCAGATGCAACCTCTGTACCATGCATTGCAGTATCCATCCTCAGATGCATCATCCTGGATTATGCATGCAAGTTTGGTTGATGTTGGACTAATAGTAAGGCGGGAATTGACCAGTGTCCCATTTTTCCTAACCTGCTCACTCAAGCATGAAATGTCGGTCAGATGCAGCCTCCATACCATGCATTGTGGTAAGCATCCTCAGATGCAGTCATCTATGCAAGTTTGGTTGATGTAGGACCTATATTAAGGCGGGAATGGACCTGTCCCATTTTACCTGACCTTCTCACTCAAGCTTGAAATATGGGTCAGATGCAGCCTCTATACCATGCATGGTAGTAAGCATTCTCAGATGCATCATCCATGCAAGTTTTGTTCATGTAGGACCAATAGTTAAAGGCGGGAATAGAACTGTCCCAATTTTTGCTTAATCTATAGTGTGGATGCCGATGCCAATGAGAGGGTGATAGCACAATTAAGCTCCCTCTACTTTGTCGAGGTAAGCTAAAAATTCATGAAAAATCAGAAAAATAAAATTTTCAACCAAAATCAGCATAAACCATTGAATGACTTACATATGATAAGTATGGAGTGAATATTAAAGTGCACAAAACCACACATTGACATAGTTATTCGAAGAAACAATTCAAAATTGACATTTCTGACAAAGTCTGAAAAGACATAAAAAATTCGTCAAAAAGGGACTTCGAAAAGGAAAAAATTTTGTTCTCTTGGCATTGAAACATTTAGTCTTTGATAACTTTAAAGCAGACGTACAGATGGCCCCAATTAATCATACAGAGGATAAGGAATTAATCTTTATTTTGCTAACATTGATTTGAACCTTCGGTACTCTTCAAACCATTATAAGGGAATCAATCCAATCTCTGCTTCTTGTTTTCAAGTACAAACAATGCATACAATACATTAAGAATGATAATAAAAGAATGTTGATAAATGACGTACCTTTGAACCATGTACCTTGTGGAACAGTTTCCTTAGTGTCTGAACAGCACTCACTATATGCTTGTTTTCTTGCAAGTATACTGGAACAACCATTACTTCAGATGATGCAGCATTATCTCCTTTAACACAAAGAAAATCTGATTCCTTAATAGATTAAGCTGACTTCAAATGTGAAGAAATTTGGAAAAGAATTTTCTGATACATTGCCACGACCTTAAATACTTATATATGATCCCAATGTTAATATTGACATGAGAAGCTTATTGGTTAGTGACCATCTACACTTATGAGCGACCTGAGATCTAGAGTGTTCGGAAGGCGCAAAAAGTGTGTGCGTCATTCTAAAGCTTTAGTCATTAAACTTCTAAAGAAGTTTAAATAACTTTATGAATCAGACCTTAGTCTGAGCTAAAAAACCTCCCTGGTCATTCCTTCGAATACAAAACTAAAACTGTATATTGGAACCTTTATACAAGGTTTTTCCACTAATTTGTGTTGTGACCTTGACTGATCACATTAAAATTAAAAGTGTAGCCCTCGTATCAATACCCCTTGATAACAAATAAAGTATTCTATAACCTAGCTTCTTTAAAAGTGTTTACAAGGACAGTTTCTGTACTATCTCACTGATGTGACCTTGACCTATGACCCAAAATACTTAAATACAGTAAGTAGTCATCTCACTGAACTCGTGGTTTGATGAGCATCATATTTTATATCACTTTTGATATATCTTCAGTGAGGACAATTTACCTGCTACTCCTGATTTAACATTGTTAGGAGAAATATCAGTCTGTGTTGTAGCTTGATAGTTGTTTTGCATCATTGCACTCAAATGACAAAACTTCAGTTTATCTGAAATTATAAACATTATAACTGTGCTGTGAAACACTAGACAGATGCTTCTAATTTGGCAAGCAAGGAATATATATTTTTTATAGAAAGTCAAAGCCATGCAATTATGTCAAGGTATCAGGTAAAAACATTCTCGAAAGTTTCATAGTTGGGTCGGTAATTTTTGAAATATAGGGAGGAGTTGCATTGATATAAAAATTCCCAAAACCCATAAAAGAGAATCTTTTTAAGACATCCATAATTTATATATCGACAAGAAAAGCAATTAATCAGTATTCTTTAAGGAATAAGAAAAGCTACAAAGGTCAAACTTTAAAAACAAGGTCCAGAGGCCATGTTTTGTCTCAAGGAACATAAAAGTGAAACAATAAATCTTCATCATGTATCTATCAAACACTATGTTCAAGTTAAATACTGTCACATGTAAATAGAGAATAATAACGTTTACAATTGGATAAATAGCATAGTCTGAACATGTGAAATGAAAATATCATTAAATATCTTTGTAAACCCAAACAAAAAAATATTGAAAACACAAAGCATACAATTCCCTTGCATGGCATATACATTAGTTTTAAAACAATTCCTTATAAACTGTTCTTTATCGATCTTTCCCTTGATTTTTGAAATATGTCCTTGAAAATCAATAGGATTCTATTTTGCACAAGAAAGAAGTATACCAAGTTTGATTAATGAGTTTACAACCAAATACACATCCTCAGTAATATAATACAAGGATTGAAACTACAAATAAGTTTATTAATGACTCTGACCTTAGACTTGTGACCTTGAAAAACAACAATGCTCATTATTTAATCTTACAGAAAAGGATAATTTGATGAAACTCTGTTATAAAGTGTACCTTAGAGGGCAGCTATGGATCTTGACAAATTCCCATTGGTAACTTTGACCTTTTAACTTCGAATGAGTGACTTGGTGTTTGACCTTGGGTTACAGTAAACAGCTTTTTTCATAACGTCATCCCTTGACATGCACCCTTAACCCAGCGTCATATAATACTATCATGAAATACATACCTATCAAAGTATATATATGGTTAAAAAATAAATCTGACACTTTATCATGCTTGCACAAGATTATACCTACAACTTAGAATAGGATGTAGAAATGTGCTCGACAAAGGGAAAAATAGTAGAAATTTGACAGTACCGCGGGACAACTTCTATAGCGGAAACAACATCGTTCCGTAAATATTTTGGAAATAAAATTTATATCAAAGAGAGAGTGTATCTATATCAATAAAATATGAAAGTGAAGTAGGGATTGACCATGTAGTTAAGGAGAAATCAATATGACCATCAAAAACACTGAAAATCATGATGTCCCTTTTGGCGCCCCTTACTGTGGTAGACTCCCTTAATGACCCCCAGCTTATTGCCTATGAACACGTGTTTCAGAAAATTAAAATTTCACATAATCTTGCAAATATCTTACAGATTTTAATGATACCTCATAATTTGCCATAATTTCAATTTTCATGCAATTACAGTACGAAGACCAAGGCTCAGCTATTTCTATAGTTTAGTTTACTATAGTTTAGTATAGTATAGTTTTTCAGCTTAGAGATTATGTGAAACTGTTTATTGAAATCATAATGGTTCTTCACCACACCAAAACCAACAATTTTCCATAGTTTGATTAAATCTCTATAAAGCAATATTTTTTTGTTGTACTAAGTCGATAGTAGTCAATTTTAATCAAGTGTTCTTTTTGCTGTCTTGGCTAAAGGCCTTTTGTAAAGCATAAGGTTGGGACTACAGGTAGATATAATTTTTTGCTATTAAAGATTCAAGCATCAGAATATATACCATCTATTAAACTTTTTAAGAAATAAATCATTCAAAATGTTTGAGAAAAAATTGCTGAATATTCCTTACATGTAAATTATTGTGCTATTTGCCATAGCAACTAGCAATATCATATTTATAAGAAAATACTGTCCTTAGAACTGATTTTTATTTTTCAAAATTTTTAAGTAAATTTATACACAAACTTAAAGAATTCAGAAAAATAGCAATTCAAGGAACCTTGTGTCGCCTGCAAAGTGGGAAATATGAAAGCCCTATCACTTACCAATTAAAAGTTACGAACAAGGTTATAGTTTTTGAAAAGTAGATCAAACCCAATGTTCAAGGTCACAAGGTAAAAAAAATTGATATCCATGGAAAGGTTTTGTCACAAGGAATACACGTGCAATATATGAAAGCCCCATCACAGTTATGATCAAGGTTATAGTTTTTTTTTTTTAAAAGTGGGTCAAACTCAAAAGTCAAGGTTACAAGGTCAAAACTTTTGGTATCCAAGGAAAGGTCTTGTCGCAAGGAATACACATGTGAAATATGAAAGCCCTATCACTAATACTATTCCGAAGTTATGACCAATTGCAAGGTTAAAGCTTTTGTGACTAACAGACAGACGGATGAAAGGACAGACAGACAGACTGACAGAGACAAGACAGACAGACAGACAGACAGACAGACAGACAGACAGACAGACAGACAGACAGACAGACGAACTTGTTGAAAGCCATCAAAACAAAATCAAGGTCATCAAACCAAGATCAAAGCTATCAGGACAAAGCTGGCTAACCACAAGAAAAGTATTTTCACAAGGAATATTACACACCAATCACTTAATGCTCAGAAATTAAGTGCATTAGCTAGGTTCAAGTTTCAGAAATTAAGACATAAACAGACAAACAGCACAAATACAATATGCCTGTCAGTCTTCAATACAGAGGCATAAAAAATGGCAAGTATGATATGCCTGTCAATCGTCAATTCCTGTACGAAATATTCCGCCCTGACTCTAGGCGTTATATTTTCTATTTTCCAGGCGGATTCTGTGTACTCTCCCTATATTGCACACATTATAGCATAAGGCGGTTTCCGCCCGGTATATGGCTCGAAATATTTAAATGAGGACGCCTAAGATTAGGCGGATTCCGCCTTGACCTAGGCGTACTCCGCCTAATATTATAATTAGGCGGAATACGCCTTATTAGGCGGAATACGCCTTTCTTCATATTATTCACTATAGAGTGAATTTAAGGCGGATTCCGCCTATAATCAAACACTTACACATACAACCCTCTTTGTATTACATTATCTTGATGGTAAAACTGGGAATCCTAAATTACACATGCATGTGTATCATCTTTTTCTGAAGTACAACTCAGGGATAGAAAAAGGTACAGAAAAGAATAAATATACTTCTTTATTATCTTTGTTCAACATATGTTCTATAAGTGCATTATTCAGCAGCTTTCAAAAAATTTTTATGGTGCCAAATTGTAAATTCAAATATCAAAACCTCATGAGAGAAGAAAAATCTAACGTGAGAAAACAAAATCACATGTGGAATTGTGTTAGCTTTTACAATTCTTACAAGACCTAACTTGCTGCACATGTGAGATTTTGAAACCTCACCTATTTGCATACAGATCTAACCAATTTCTTATAAGTTTCTTATGAGATTCTCATGAGAAAATGTTAGTTTTTTTGGTACGGGATAATTCAGAGAGTGTCAGTTTTAATTGTTTACATTTTGAAAACATTTATATGTTTTACATATTGAAAATAACTATACATCTGTTTGAAGTAATTTAAGTAACCTACCTCTATTATTATACATGTATATGACCTGTAACTTTTATAAAAATTGATGATTTGAAGTTGGTCAGAGGACAATCAGGCTACTTTTTCATCTTAATAATTGTATACTGAAAAATTTGAGAGAATTCATGCAATTTACATCTTGCAAAGACTCTACAACTTATTACTTACTGTGTGCATCACTTAAATTCCAAATCTATAGTGATAATATTGGAAGTCATTTTACATTCTTCTTTCCCACATTTTCTTAGGAACTTATAAATTTGAAATTTTATCTGATGAGTCAGATAATTTCTCCCAAGATGCAACGATTTTCCCCCTAGTTTGTATTAGACGGAATTTCTTTATCTACATTTGTAAAAGTCCGCCCTAGCCCTAGACGGAATCCGCCTCTATACCATGTACATTGGGCAGAATCCGTCTAAGAGAGCTTAGGCGGAATTCTTAAGAAATCCTGGTACGTCTAAAAATTGCTAAGACATAGCTGGTTTTACCCAGAATCCGCCCAGATTCTAGACGGAATCCGTCTTAATTTTTCGTAAGGGTACAAAGGCATAAAAAAATCAATACCAAATTACAATTTGTCATTATTACCTTTTCGAAAATAGAATACAGATGTTGCTATAGTAACAACAATCAGAATGATGGGTACACAGATGTATGCTCCAATATTGGAAGCTGATGACGGTGATTCCAATACAGCTACTTCCTGTGGACAATCTGATTAGGAGAAAAAAAAAATGTTCAAAGCAAAAGTCTTCTTAAGTATCTTAATGATATATATCAATAGTTCTCAAATTGACAAAGTATAGATTTGGAAGAATCTTTACTTATGAGTGCATAAGGCCCATACAATCAAATGCAAACATGGATTAGTGCTTTTAACTATGAGCTTTTTCAGTCCTTTTCCAACCAGCCTAGTGACATGCTGATATATGGAAATGTGATAAGCTCTGCATGATCTAAACATTACAATAACAATCTGTTGACTTTGGTATAGCAACTGGACAGTAATGGTAATGATCGATGAGATAATGAAACAAAAACATATTATTTCGACCTTTGACCTTGGGACATGAAATATTAAAGGTATCTGATGATCCTCATATTATTGTACCATCACCATGAACCGTGGGGGCCTAAAATTTAACGTCACCAAACGTGATTCAGAAAATAAGAATGAAAGTGACAGTTCGTTGTGGGGCATATGTACAAATAATACAGTATATGTCATAATTTGTGTTTTAATACAGGTATGCAACACACGTCAGCAAAAGCATTTATTGCATGAGATGCGCAAACACAAATATTGTACAATAAATGTGCTTGCTTTAATTGTGTTGCATACTTGTAACATTAAACGACAAGTTAATTATACACTTGTTCATTCTATCAGAGACTTGATACATGGTTTAAGAGAAGATAGAGCAATTGTAACAGATGGATGGACAAACTTACAGACACAATTGCAAACAAATCACATAGCAAAAAGCAAAGTCTCCTTTTTTTAGGGAGACACATGTAATAATTGAAAAAATCTTATATGTCTGAAATCCAATTCATATATTCAATCAAGTATTGAGACCTAGATAAACTGTGACAGTCATCAAATATCATTCCCATAGAAACACCTTTTAAAGTACATAAAATAAAGTACAATAGGTGTCCTTGAAGCTTGTGTTAGAAAGAAAATAGATGTATAATAAATGTGTCTCAATTTTCTAGGTAACAAAATGTACGATGGGTGGAATGTTGTTTATCCTTGAGATCAGTAAAGTACATGTATGTAACATTATACATGTTAATTATAATACCACATGTAATATGACTGTTGCCCATCATAACTTTTTCATCAGTACATCAATACCTCAGAGGCTGATTCAGACTTAACCTATGCCTTAGAATAAATCAAATTAATGACTAGGATACACTTAGGTATCTGAGATACTTGTAATATTACCTTCCTGATTTAGATGACAGAATCACAATTAGAATTTCTTTAGTCTTTATATATACAAGCACAATAAAACTATATTATATAGCTGCTCCATGAATAAATTCAGAAAAGCTAAATAAGAAACTGCTATTTTGATCCTCAATGTGATGAAGGTCTTTGAAATTATTTCCATAATTGTATTCAAATATAGCACAATAAATCTCAGGTTCAATTGACTTCTTAGATTATACATAATATCATGTGTAATATCACATATTTAACCATTCTTATCTCACATTTTGGGCAATGGGTCAGGGTCAAGGCCCATACCTGGGGGAAAATAGAAGATACATACAATATGTAAGTTTGGTACATGTAGCACTTATACTTTGCTCAATATTGGCTTTTAAAAGCAAAATCACTCAAGTGGAAAAGTAGGTCAGATGCTGCATCCGATGCATGGGTCCATCTCGGTATCCAAAGATGAATCACTTGTGCAAGTTTGGTTACTGTAGCATTAGAACTTGGTCAGATACTGAGCTACCCCAAACTTCTTAACCAAGTCAATCAAGCGGAAAATGTAGGTCAGATGCTGCATCTGATGCATGGATTCACCTCAGCATCCAAAGATGAATCACTTGTGCAAGTTTGGTTACTGTAGCATTAGTACTTTGTCAGATACTGAGCTACCCCAAACTTCTTAACCAAGTCACTCAAGCGGAAAATGTAGGTCAGATGCTGCATCTGATGCATGGATTTACCTCAGCATCCAAAGATGAATCACTTGTGCAAGTTTGGTTAATGTAGCATCAGTACTTTGTCAGATACTGAGCTACCCCAAACTTCTTAACCAAGTCACTCAAGCGGAAAATGTAGGTCAGATGCAGCATCCGATGCATTGGCTCACCTCAGCATCCAAAGATGAATCACTTGTGCAAGTTTGGTTACTGTAGCATCAGTACTTTGCCAAATACTGAGCTACCCCAAACTTCTTAACTGGACGCGGACGCGGACACGGACGCGGACACGGACGCGGACACGGAAGCGGACGCGGACGCGCGGGGATATAGCATAAGCTCACTCAACTTTGTCGAGGTGAGCTAAAAATAGCAATCCAAGGAATGCTTGTGTCGCCTGTGAAGCGGCCTATTTTTAAAAAGTTGATCAAATATGTAGGTCAAGGTCACTTGGTTTAACATTTGTACATGTATCAATGGGAAAGTCTTGTCAAATAAACTCACATGTGAAATATTAAACCTCTTACTTACCAATGGTCAATCTATTACTTTCAGAAAAGGTCAATCATCTAGGTGAAGGTCATTAGGTACAAATTTTTGGAAATAAAAGAAAAGACTCATCATAAGAAATACATGTTTGAAACATTAAAGCCATATCACTTATCAATCAAAAGATATAGCCAATCTTAATTTTTTTTTAAATGTAGGTCAAATACCTAGGTCAAGGTCACTAGGTAAATAAAGCCTGTGTTTGTGAAACACGAAAGCCCCCGGTGGCATCTTTGTTAGTATAAACGCCATTTTCTGTTGAGTACGTGAAAGGTCAAAGTCAAGGTGACAAAGTCAAAATTTTTTTGCTATCAATGAAATGGTCTTCTCACAAGGAACACACATGTGAAATATGAAAGCCCTATCACTTACTATTCAAAAGTTATGCCCAATGTTAAAGTTTTTCAAAAGTAGGTCAAAGGTCAAGGTCACGAGGACAAAACTTTTGGTATCAATGGAAAGGTCTTGTCACAAGGAATACACATGTGAAATATGAAAGCCCTATCACTTACCATTCAAAAGTTATGCCCAATGTTAAAGTTTTTGAAAAGTAGGTCAAAGGTCAAGGTCAAGGTCACTAGGTCAAAAATGTTGGTATCAATGGAAAGGTCTTGTCACAAGGAATACACATGTGAAATATGAAAGCCCTATCACTTACCATTCAAAATTAATGCCAAATATTAAAGTTTTTGAAAAGTAGGTCAAAGGTCAAGGTCAAGGTCACGAGGTCAAAAATGTTGGTATCAATGGAAAGGTCTTGTCACAAGGAATACACATGTGAAATATGAAAGCCCTATCACTTACCATTCAAAAGTTAAGCCAAATGTTAAAGTTTTTGAAAAGTAGGTCAAAGGTCAAGGTCAAGGTCACAAGGTCAAAAATTTTGGTATTAATGGAAAGGTCTTGTCACAAGGAATACACATGTGAAATATGAAAGCCCTATCACTTACCATTCAAAAGTTATGCCCAATGTTAAAGTTTTTAGTTCGGACAAACAGACAAACAGACAAACAGACAGACAGACAAACAGACGGACAGGCCAAAAACTATATGCCCCCAAATCTGTGATTCCGGGGGCATAAAAAAATATGGTATACTGTGTAGAAAGGTCTCATGACAAGGAATACACATGTGAAATATTAAATCCCTATCACATACCATTCCAAAAAAATAAGATACAGCTAATCTTATTTTTTTGGAAAAGTAGGTAAAATATCTAGGTCAAGGTCACTAGGTCAAAATTTATGGTATGTGTATTAGGTTATGTCATAAGGAATACACATATGAAATATCAAAGCCCTATCACTTACCAATCAAAATATATGGCCAATCTTATTTTTTTGGAAAAGTAATTCAAATATCTAGGTCAAGGTCACTGGGTCAAAAATCATGGTATGTGTAAAAAGGTCTCATCACAAGGAATACACATATGAAATATCAAAGCCCTATCACTTATCAATGAAAAGTTATGGGGTGTGACAGACAGACAGACAGATGGACGGACTGTCTGACTGACGGACTATGTTTAGCAGGCAACACAAAAATTGCCCATTTCTTCCTGTTATACAATGGAACAACCTATTCTGAGTAGATTCCGATGAAATATACAACATACACAAATGAAATATTAGCCATATAAAGATGTCTATTTCTACAGTGTGTATTTCGCGCCTGAAAGCTTATAATGTGGCTGTTTAGTACAAAATATAACGGTTTTCAGTCTCTGGATTGCATATTTTAACGATTAAATTGACATACTGGTTTCGAACTTACTATTTTCTTTTTCATTTTTAAAATAAGAGGGGATGAAAACATATCATACTGAAAATCTATGTATAAAATGTATTTTTTGAATTTTTTTGTTCGCTATTTGACGTTTTCAGAGATTGTTACCCCCTACCTATTCAAGCTGTAATTATCAAATCTTACATCAATTTTTTAAAAATAAAATACTTATGAGAAATCTTCTAATATATAATATTTTTCTACTGAACAACCTTTTCCTTCAAAGAAAGGAAAGCACACAAATAATAATCGAATGATTTCCGTGCTAAATAAAGCCCTTATCATTACAGCTCCTTGGATGAACCTGAAAATCCTTCCTCTCCACAGTCTGATCAAAGTGTATATCATGAAAATCTGTTGACGCATACCCAAGTTATTGCATTCCATAAGCGGACAAACAGACGGCTAGACAGACGGACGGACATCACCATACCATAATATGTCCTGTCAAATGATGGGCGTATAAAAATCATTTATATATGGAGAAATTTCTCTGACATGAAGGGAAAAATATATACTCCAGGGAAGGGGAATTGGGGCTGATTATTGCCCTATTTTTTCCTGAAAAAAAACCCACTGTAACCAATATTTATACCTGTCAGTAACATGTAATAATTGCTGGTTTTGAAAATAATTGTTGAAGAGCCCAAAATTAAATGTTTATATAAATCATTATTAATTCAAACCAACAATAAACCAACAATAAAACAAAATCTGACACATACTTCGAATAAATAATTACCTTTAGTGTATTTAAACACAATCTGACACATACTATGAATAAATATATATACCTTTAGTGTATATACAACACAATCTGACACATACTTTGAATAAATAATTACCTTTAGTGTAAATATCATGTAGGGCTTCATAGTTGTGTAACTCTTGTTTATGAATGTCCAATGGGCGGATCTGAAATGAAGCAAATCAGTGAAGAGTATAATGTTTTTCCAAATTCACAGTAATTTTTTAAAATGTGACCGTGATAAGCTTTTGAGTAATCACTTCAAAGACTTTACATGTATTTCAAATGTACTATTCCTATTATTGACCTTGACTTTGACCTATTAATAGCCATTCTCTGTAAGGACCAAAATCGCTCGGCACAGCATGTCATTGATTTTGATGATTTTCGGTATAATGGATATATATTTAGTACTGACCATGAAAATAACACTCTTCAGCCAATGTGACCCCTGGTTGCCATGGTAATTAGGTCATTCTATTTATAGCACTTTTGGGACCATGAAATAAGCCAGCTCTGGAGACTTTGTTGCCATGTATACCACTGTAACAGCTTGTTCATCTTTATATAATCTATTCTTCCTTACTTCCATTCTTACTTAGTACACTTAGATATGTGATACTTATTACAGGAAGCTTATTGTATTAAGCCAAAATAAGTCAAAATGAAGCCAAAAATAGAGGTGAAAATAAGGGCCAATTTAGTGTGTTTTTGACCATTTTCAATCTTAAATATCACAAAAGGCACCAATAGGAGACTAGTGATTTTCATCAATGGAAATGTATGTTTATTGACAAATAAAATGAACGAAAAATTGGAGTGGGTATTTAAGAGTTTTACCTAAATTCTGTCGTCAAAGACCGTTGCCATGGCAACATTAGACCTTTTTGCTTGTTTCATATTATCTTTAAAATTGATTTTATTCCTCTTTAGAGTTACATAAGATTGTCAAAATGTATGCTTGTATAGATATGACTTATATCTTTTACATAAGAACAATTAAAATGTTCAAGGTCATTGGCTTGCTGTTCAAGGTCATTTATACTTTGAGACTGAAATTTTGCATAAAATATTGATTTTTTAATTTTTTTGTTACCGATTTTAGTGATTTTTTATTAAATATTTTCATAGGTCATATATATTATGAAAGCACATTAAAATAAAAAAAAAAACAAATCTTAGAATTTATTGAATTGTAGCTATTCAATAGGAAAATATTTTTCTGTCAAAAAACAAGAAAAATACAGATTTCGTCCCTTTTTTATCAAAATACTCACCAAGAATTTAGATATTCGAAGATGTGAATAATCGTAATCAATAGTTCTAAGAAATAAGTGATACATTTATCATTTTATGGCAAATAACTGTTAAGTTCAATATTTCAAGGTTTCTAAAATATTGACACCTTCATTTTATGAAAAATCAGGATTTTTCGTCAAATCTGGTCACTTAAAGTTTAATGACCTTGAAAATTCAGTGGGTGACCTTGAAATATTGTCAAGGTCATTTTTATATCAAAACGCCTCTGATAGATGTATACATGAACTTCTGTTCCAATATCATGCGTAGATAGTTTGATAGAGGTTGTGTTTAAATTCATCGTATTGAAACCTTTCAGCCGAGTGTTGCCATAGCAGCTAAATTTGATGCTGCTTTGCATATAAAAGGACAAATTAGCCCAATTAATTTTTTATATTCATGTAGAGTTCAAAGATGATACTAATTGGATAACTAGAATTTGGACTTCAATAATTAGTGCTTTTATGAAATTTTCAACCTTGTAAAACAGTAAAAACATGCAAAAAAGGGTCTTTGAGTGCCCAAAACAAAGCCTTTTGATACACTGTTTTGGCCCAATTTTTCATCTTGTATACATAAGGCATTCGAGATGAATGTAAAAAACTTTACAAATATGCATAATAATAAGGATTAAAAGAAAATAATCAAAGCAATTTAAGATTTAAAATGTACCTGTTTCCATGGTAACGAAGCCTACAAAAATGCCTTGTCCTATAGATTTTGCCGATTTTTGAAACTTCAGACACGGTTACCATGGCAACGACAACCTTTTTGAAAAAATAGCAATCCAAGGAATGCTTGTGTCGCCTGCGAAGCGGTTTGATTATTATTCTAGAAAGTGGATCAAAATTATTGGTATCAGTAGAAAAGTCTTGTCAAATGAAATTCATTTGAAATATCAGACCTTTTAATTACAAATTAAAGGATATGGTCATTCTCAAATTTTCAGAAAAGAGTGCCAATCATCTAGGTCAAGGTCACTACGTAAAAATTGGTAACAAAAAGGTCTCATCATAAGAAATATTAAAGACCTATCACCTACCAATTAAAAGATATATACAACCTTAGAAAAGAAGGTCAAATAGCTAGGTCAAGGTCAAAAGGTAAAAAATTATGGTGTGTGTATAATGGCATTGTTACATGGGAAATACATGTGAAATATCAAAGCCCTATCACCTACCAATCAAAAGATATAGCCAATATTACTTTTCTTGAAAAGTAGGTCAAATAAAATACTAGTATTATGGTCTTTGTAGGAAGGTCTTGTCACAAGGAATACACATGTGAAATATCGAAGCCTTATTTTTTTTTTAAAGTAGGTCAAATATCTAGGTCAAGGTCACAAGGTCAAAAATTATGGTATGTGTAGAAAGGTCTTGCCACAAGGATTGCACATGTGAAATATCAAAGTCCTAACTCTTACCAATCATAAGATATATCCATTCTTACTTTTTATCGAAAAGTAGGTCAAATATGTAGGTCAAGGTCACTAGGTCATAAATTTATGGTATGTGTAGAAAGGTCTTGCCACAAGGATTGCACATGTGAAATATCAAAGTCCTAACACTTACCAATCAAAAGATATAGCGAATCTTATCTTTTTTTCAAAAGTAGGTCAAATATCTAGGTCAAGGTCACAAGGTCAAAAATTTATGGCATGTGCAGAAAGGTCTTGCCACAAGGATTGCACATGTGAAATATCAAAGTCCTAACACTTACCAATCAAAAGATATATCCATTCTTAATTTTTTTGAAAAGTAGGTCAAATATGTAGGTCAAGGTCACTAGGTCAAAAATTATGGTATTTGTAGGAAGTTCTTGCCACAAGGATTGCACATGTGAAATATCAACGCTCTATCACTTACCAATCAAAAGATATAACGAATTTTATCTTTTTTACAAAAGTATGTCAAATATCTAGGTCAAGGTCACAGGGTAAAAAATTTATGGTATGTGTAGAAAGGTCTTGCCACAAGGATTGCACATGTGAAATATCAAAGACCTAACACTTACCAATCAAAAGATATATCCATTCTTAATGTTTTTGAAAAGTAGGTCAAATATGTAGGTCAAGGTCATTAGGTCAAAAATTATGGTATGTGTAGGAAGGTCTTGTCACAAGGAATACACATGTGAAATATCAAAGCCCTATCACTTACCAATCAAAAGTTATGGGCTGTGACACCCAAAGTGTGACAGACAGACAGACGGATGGACGGACGGACAGACGGACGGACGGACGGACAACGGACAAAGTGATCCCTAAGTGTCGCTATGCTTTGCAGGCGACACAAAAACTGGGGTTGATTTACATACTAGTACTTCATATTGAACTTCCATACCAAAAACCTCAAAAATCCATGACATGCCGTGCCAACATGTTTTGAAATTCAAGATCAAAATCAATTGCAGGGCTCTCAAACCCATTTTTAAGGAATGGTGACAATCAGGCCCTTGAAACTGGGAAAAACAGTGGCAGTTTCTAAAGAAAGTTTCTAAAAAACAAGAGGCCCAAGGGGGCCACATCGCTCACCTGAGTTGCAGACAAAGGGTTAAAAGTCACAAAAATACTTCTACAGATCAAAGCCCTTGACAGCCATATTTGTTGCCCTATCGACAAGAAAAACACAATCTTGGCAGAGGACCTTGAGTACTTGCTTGCTGCAAGGTTTCGTGAAATTCTGTGCAATGGTTGTAGAGGAGATGTCGAAAATGTGTCAGCCAATCAGAGCCCTCGGCGGCCATATTTGTTGACCGATCGGCACGAAAAAATACAAACTTGGTAGAGGACCTTGAGTACTTCCTTCCTGTAAAGTTTCATGAAATTCTGTGCAGCAGTTGCAGAGGAGATGTCGAAAATGTGTCAGCCAATCAGAGCCCTCGACGGCCATATTTGTTGACCAATTGGCACGAAAAAACACAAACTTGTTGGAGGACCTTGAATACTTCCTTCCTGTAAAGTTTCATGAAATTCTGTGCAGCGGTTGCAGAGGAGATGTCGAACAAGTGTTGGCCAATCAGAGCCCTTGGTGGCCATATTTGTTGAATGATTGGCACAAAAAAAACCCCAAACTTGGTAGAGGACCTTGAGTACTTCCTTCCTGTAAAGTTTCATGAAATTCTGTGCAGCGGTTGCAGAGGAGATGTCGAAAATGTGTCAGCCAATCAGAGCCCTCGGCGGCCATATTTGTTGACCGATCGGCACGAAAAACACAAACTTGGTAGAGGACTTTGAGTACTTCCTTCCTGTAAAGTTTCATGAAATTCTGTGCAGCGGTTGCAGAGGAGATGTCGAAAATGTATCAGCCAATCAGAGCCCTTGGCGGCCATATTTGTTGACCGATCGGCACGAAAAACACAAACTTGGTAGAGGACCTTGAGTACTTCCTTCCTGTAAAGTTTCATGAAATTCTGTGCTGCGGTTGCAGAGGAGATGTCGAAAATGTGTCAGCCAATCAGAGCCCTCGGTGGCCATATTTGTTGACCGATCAGCACGAAAAACACAAACTTGGTAGAGGACCTTGAGAACTTCCTTCCTGTAAAGTTTCGTGAAATTCTGTGCTGCGGTTGCAGAGGAGATGTCGAAAATAAGTCAGCCAATCAGAGCCCTTGGCGGCCATATTTGTTGACCGATCGGCACGAAAAACACAAACTTGGTAGAAGACCTTGAGTACTTCCTTCCTGTAAAGTTTCATGAAATTCTGTGCAGCGGTTGCAGAGGAGATGTCGAAAATGTTAAAAGTTTACGCCAGACAGACGACGGACGACGGACGGACGACGGACGGACGACGGACGGCGCGCTCTGACAATAGCTCACTTGAGCTTCGCTCAGGTGAGCTAAAAACATAGGGCCATCAGAGATGACATTGCTCATCTTGACAGCAACATTGTTACATGACCAGCATCCGTACCTATATTACACAAAGTATTTCATGAAGCATCAACCATACCAGTTTGGTTGATAAAGAAATTAAAGACTCCTGGAAATGAAGATTCTAATTTTACCTTACCTGGTCAATCAAGCATGAAATATAGGTCAGATGCAGCACCTGTCCTCCTCACCATGCATGTTTGTAAGCATCCTCAGATGCATCATTAATGCAAGTTTGATTGATGTAGGACTTATATTAAGGCAGGAATAGACCTCTCCCATTTTACCTAACCTGCTCATTCAAGAGTGACATATGGGTCAGATGCAGCACTTGTACCATGCATTGCAGTAAGCATCCCGAGATGTATCACCCATACAACTTTGGATGACCTAGGACTTACATTAAGGTGGGAATGGAATCATCCCATAACCTGCTCACTCAAGCATAAAATGAGGGTGAGAAGCAGCCTCTGTACCATGCATTGTAGTAAGCATCCTCAGATGCATCATCCATGCAAGATTAAATGATGTTGGACTTATGGTAAGGCGGGAAATGACCAGTCCCATTTAACCTAACCTGTTCACTCAATAGTGAAATGGGGGTCAGATGCAGCTTCCGTGCCACGCACTGTAGTAATTTAGCATCCTCAGATGCATCATCCATGCACGTTTGGTTGATGTAGGACTTTTAGTAAGGTGGGAATGGACATACCTGTCCCATTTTACCTAACCTACTCATTCAAGTGTGAAATTTGGGTCAGATGCAGCCTCCGTACCATGCATTGTAGTGAGCATCCTTAGATGCATCATCCATGCAAATTCGGTTGATATAGGACTTATAGTTTAGCAGGAATGGACCTGTCCCATTTTGCTTAACCTGTAGTGCGGATGCTGACGCTGACGACAGGACGATATTATAAGCCGCCTTAACTTCGTCGAGGTGAGCTAAAAATGTAAAAAGATTTAGATGCCTTTTTACTTGAAATTTAGTATTTTTCACTTTTTTTTTTTAAGTTTTCAATGAGGTTTTAAATTGGGAAAAACTTGTGAATGAATTGGGAAAAAAATCTACTTTGCATTGGGAATGGGGCCAATTATCAACCCCAATTTAATCAGGCCGATTGAGTGCCCTGATTAGACTCCATTCCCCCCTCCCCCCCCCCCCTTTAATAAGTAAACATATATCAAGATTGGGTTTGGTTCTGGATTTATAATAATTATAGGGAACTAATTTTTCCTAAGTGACCAGTGGGAAATCAATAGGCTAATTCAGCTTCTTTGCCTCCTGATAAGTCTTAGCAAATATATAAATTTGTTTATGATAGGATACAATCTCAGGATTAATTCTTGAGTTTTCATCTAGAAACCATTACTTTAATGTACTCTTCCTAATACTGACCATGACCTTTGACCCATTCAGCCAAAAATTAATAGGCTTCTTTCCCATAAGATAAGTAAGCATACATCCATATTAAGATGGGTTTAGTGAAAGGATTCTAGAGTAAGATATCTTGAATGAAAGTCATTGAATGAATTGAACTGATGTTAAAGGACAGAATGATGGACAATTAAGTGCAAGTCTATGAGAAAGTCTTCAATTTCCAATTCTTTCATCATAAATATTTACTACAATGACTTTTAGAAATTTTTATAATGAAAGAATAAAATTCTTGTATGGAGTTGGCGTGCAGTGCCACCTTTTGGTAGAATAGCCTAATACATGTGAAAATCAAGCTGAAATTGTCATATTTTGTCAACAAAAATTCAATTGCAGTACAGTAAAATTAATTATTAGTAAGTGAATTGGTTAATTAGTACCATATAAAAGCTGAAGCAAGCCGCATGCATCTATTAAAAATCTTAATCTGAATATTAATCATTTATTGCTGCTCCTCATGCAAGGCGTTGACTGACATTATTTTTCTTGACAATATTTCACAGCATTCATTATAACATACACTATACATTTCACGGAATGCTCTAATTATACTTACCCACAATGATACATTCTTATCACACGGTACACTGTAAAATGTTACATTCTGATTTGGCTGAAATGAACAAAAGGTTATAGTAAATTAGTGACAGTAAGTAGTCACACTCCATTATTACAAAAAGATATTTTCGTTTCCTATAATTATTCTGATATCAACAGTGTATGGGGCTCCTAATCTGGATATAGATATATATATATATAAAATATCAATGATGGAACTAAAACAATAATAATAGTACCATATTGATAAACACAGGTAAATCACTGATTATGAAGCTCACCTCATGTAAGTTTGATCAAAGATACAATTCCATTATGCAAGTTCGGAAAATGTAGCACTTACACTTTGCTCCATTCTGGCTTTTAAAGGCAAAATCACTCAAGCGGAAAAAGTAGGTCAAAGACATTTTATGAAAGTTTGACCAAAGATACATCCACTATGCAAGTTTGGTACAAGTAGCACTTAATTATACTTTGTGTCCAATATTGGCTTTTAAAGGCAAAATCACTCGGCGGAAAAAGAAGGTCTGATGCTGCATCTGATGCATGGGTTCACCTCAGCATCCCAAGATGAATCATTTGTGCAAGTTTGGTCACTGTAGCATCATTACTTTGTCAGATACTGAGCTAACCCAAAAACTTTAACCAGACACGGATGCGAGTCACTGAACCGGAAACTGTAGGTCAGATGCAGCATCTGATGCATGGGTTCACATCAGCATCCCAAGAATAATCACTTGTGCAAGTTTGGTCACTGTAGCATGAGTTCTTTCTCAGATACTGAGTTACCACAAAGAATTTAACCAGACGCGGACGGGTATGCAATAACACCTTGGGTTTAGCATAAGCTCATCTCAACTTCGTCGAGGTGAGCTAAAAATACATCTGATTAAATACTTATAAATTATTTAGTTTAAACACATACCACTTTCAATAGCGCCTTGCTGAGTGTTTTATGACTTTGAAACCTGTTGACCATTACTTCTTCTACCATTAAAATCTCATGATAGGCTGCTCCATCAAACATCTTGTTAAACATTACCAACATGGACCTGTTACGGCTTGTTTCATGAATGTAATAGTGAAGTGAAGGCCACCATATTGCTGTCAAGTAATAAACAATTATTTTCAGTTTAAATTTTGAATGTCTTATTTTTGCATTTAGAAAGAAATCAGAAACGAAACATGGTAGAATACTAATGAAACCTTAGCCTAAAGTGTAACTTTCAACATATTATAAAAGCTTACAGGCAGAAAATTCAATCATGTGACTATGGCCTTGAAAATCTTGATAAACATTTTACAACATAATGTAGTGTTTCTTTGCAACTAATATAATACATGTAAAAGAAATTCACAAATTGTCACATAAATGAACTTAAAGTACCCAGTACACAAAAGTGAGATTGCATGGCACCTTCTAACTACAAGCATTAGCTTTTACAAAAAGCTTGCCAGCAATTAGCTGACATTAAATGTTGTAAAAAATTAGTACAGTCAAGCTAGCCAGTACAAACGATTTTTTTTCTTGTTAAACCAATCGCACATTTCCGGGCTTTTCCGTTTTTATTTCCGACCCATCTGAGGATATGTGATTGTTGTAAGAAGATCGGTACAAAGACTTTTCGATGCACCTTTCGGAAGAAATGCACTGATACAATATGACTTTCATTTGTCACGTCATCTAGACACTTCAGCCAACCTGATGAAAGTATCTTATGCACAGATTCTAATTAAATAACCTTGAAGATTATTTGATTTTTTTTATAATTGTCCACCAATCATATTGCCAAGAGTTATTTTATCCTTGCAAGTATATGTCACGATTGATGACAGTATACCGGCAGTCATGACTGCCGATAATGATGCCAGATTAAGGGGTTAAAAAAAGAAATCAATGTATGAAAAATTTATGCCCTAATTCAACGGGCCTCTTTGAAATTCAATAATCAAAGGGTTGAAGGCCCTGAAAGATACATAAATTTCAAACAGGGGGCAGAGCATGTTTGCTCAATAATTCAAAGCCCTTACAGATCAAAATTAAGCTATGGACAAGGGTAACGTTTTTCAAAAGTAGATCAAGCTTCAAGGTCAAGGTCACAAGGTCATAAGTTTAAGTATCCTTAGAAAGCTCTTGTCACAAGAAATACACAATTGAAATAAAGTTAGCAGGCCCTATCACTTGTATACTAAAATTATATGGCCTACATGGTTAATTAGCTTTTACTACAGACAAACAAACACAGAAAAACAGACTTACATGCCAAAAGCTTTATGCCCCCAAATCTCCATTTCAATTCCCCACAACCTGCTAACCTTTAAGACAAGATCACTCAGGTCACAGTGAATTTTAAAATTCTAAGTCAATATCACACAGAAATTCAATGTAAGTTTGATACTCACGTATGTCATTCATTCTATGAGATATGTATCTCCTTGTTATGTTCTGGGTAGGTTTTGGTGTACTGTTGATGTAAGCATTGATAACCAGAGCTTTTGGAGACTGAATACAGTCAAAATGGAACACCACATTCTATAATGATAAAAGACAAACCACACAATGAATATTTATACTGTTTCCTTCAAATAGACAAAAGCAAAGAGAAATTGAAATATTGTTGTTATACAATCTTATAAAGGCAAACAACTAGATTGGGATAACAGTTTGATGCACATAGCATTTCAAGTACTATACATGTAATACCTGAACTTATTTTTACTCAATGCAATCAAGTTGAACAAGTACACTTCATTTTATAATAGCTAGAAAATGAGATTTTAATTAACAAATCAATATGTTTGATGCATGGAAAGCATCTGCTGATACATGTACGTATCATTTGTTCTGTGAAGGTATATTAGGTTATAATGCCTCTGTCATACCTTGCTAGAAAAGGTAAACGGACGACTGATGTACGTACAGCAAAATTTCTATCCATTGGACTCCATTTGCATCCGCTACCCATATGTAAGTCATCTGTTACTCATCCCATATGTTAACTTGTCCATTGAATCTTTGTTCTGTACCATGGAAAGTTTTGAGAATGTCGCCACGTTCAAAACTTTCCAAAGGATAAAACAGACTACTTAAGGCTTCCATTACGTGTGTGTTACGTATCCGTTCTGCCCTTTACATATATCTGATAGATCTTTGGTGGCTCAGTTACTAAGGTGGCTGTTGTTGTCTGTTGATGTATGGTATACTGAGTCATGAACAACACCTTCCATAAATGACCTACCAGAGGCTAACAGATGAGAACAAATGTCCCTTCATCTTCTGTTTCGTCATGAGTACTTGTAATTTGTATTTCTGTTTCATTCGTTGCTTCTCTCACAGTTACTCTATATACAGTGAATCCAAACAAGTCCATTACTTTCCGGTAGATCTCTGATGTTCATACGGTATTTATCCCTTCCATTAATCTCAAGCAGTATCAATAATGGGCTTCCACTGACGCGAATGCAGAGGTGACAGAGCTACGATTAGTTGATCATGATTTTGCTTAATCGCGGGCATTCTTGTCTCATCGTGTCATATTCTCCTCTGTTGGTTGCATCAACGCAAATGTTTCAAACTGTTTAAAACATTCGTGTCTGAATTCTTATTCGCCTCACAATCGCGGGACATTCTCATCCATTCGTAGGACATTCTCCTCACATTCGCGAGCATTCTTGTTCCCAAGGTGGAGGAGAATGAGTCAATTTAGAGCCCTGACAAGAAAGAATCTGACACAAATGTGATGCTAATGCGCCAAGAATGTGATGCGAAAGTAAATAAACTTAAAATGCATCAAAGATGCAAAGTGCCGAGTTGCAAAACTTGAATGTAAGTACGAATATGCGGACTTAAAATATATATGAATTGTATAACTATATGCTCTTGACAAATGGGAAACATTTCTGGCATGTTTCAGCTTGATACACATTCATATAAAGTTAAGACACCATTTTCAATTACCTGAGTCCTATGAATTTGACCTTTGATCTTTTGATCCCAAAATCAACAGGAGTCATCCTTGATTCATGGGAAACATTTCTGGCATGTTTCATGGTCATAGGTGCAATACAGGCTAAAATATGGTCCAGAAACCATTTTCAATTATCAGAGTCCTATGACCTTGACCTTGACCTTTTAACCTCAAAATCAAGAGGGGTCATCCTTGATTCATGGGAAACATTTCTGACAAATTTCATGATTATAGGTGCTTTACAGGCTCTAATATGGTCCAGAAACCATTTTCAGTCATCAGAGTCCTGTGACCATGACCTTTGACCTTTTGACCCCAATATCAATAGGAGCCATCTTTGATTCATGGGAAACATTTCTGGCAAATTTCATGATCATAGGTGCAACACAGGCTCTAATATGGTCTGAAAACCATTTTCAATCATCTGAGTCCTATGACCTTGACCTTTGACCTTTTGACCTCAAAATCAATAGGGGTCATCCTTGATTCATGGGAAACATTTCTAGCAAGTGTCATGATCATGTCTGCAATACAGGCTCTAATATGGTCCAGAAACCATTTTCAATAATCAGAGTCCTGTGACCTTGACCTTTGACCTTTTGACCCCAAAATCAATAGGGTTCATCTTGACTCATGGAGAGTAAGTGTATGAAGTTTCATTGCACTAGCATGTTTCATACTTGACTTATAGTCAGAAAACCAATTGTTGACGCCCACCCAGACGCCCACCCGCCCATCTCACAACTCAGCTAAAATTCAATGCGAATGTCAGCGACCATAGTGACATGATATTGCCACGAAAGTACTACATATACACACGACAGTAACAAGAGTATTTTTTTTTCAGAGTTGATGTAAGTAATCACTCAGTCACTTCACAGATCAATATTTTAAAAACTTTGACAATGCCTCCAAAGAGAAAAAAACCTGGAAAGAGGCCAAAAACCAAGGGTATTGAGGTTTTATGCTCCTGGATATGTCAAATGATTTTGGTTTTGTTCATGTCATGATTGCAGTGCTATCAAATTAAAGTCGTGCATTCCCCTCTCATTCACCTCAGTGTCTTTTTAACGTGACTCATTCATGTCGCATTCTTTTCTATTCTTATCACACTTGCCTCGCTATCGTAGCAGACTCATAGCATATTCTTGTTGCATTCGTGGTGCTACCGTGTGCCTATGACGCAAAGAAATACTTCGTGGGAACAGATAAGAATGTGACACAATTGTTCATTGGCCTCTGATTCCAGCTCTTTCTCCTTTACATTCGCAACAGTGGAAGTCCGGCCTTCAAACAGACAAACAACAGACTCAGGATGTCTGCACTTATTAATCCGTACAATCGTTCGCATTTTCCTGTAAGGTGTGACACTACCTGGGTGCAGATTTATACTTTGACAAACCTAAAAGTCATGACAAAAATGAAGCTCGATCCCTGACTCATGATGAATCATGAAATGTTATAGCCTTACAAGAGTAAGAGCTTCTCTGAATATCGGTATTGAAATACTGAAAAATATGTAGTAGCTGTAGAGTCTAGGTTCAAGGATAAAGTACGAGGGTTTATTGATATGTTACTTAGTGAGCCTCGGTATAGAAGGTATAGTCTGCTGATAGATTATCTACAAAAAGGACAAGCAATCAATGGCACATAATATGCTTCACTTCAGACACAGTTACCGGAAAATATACTTAAGCACCATGGAAAGCTCACTAGTTTAAGGACTGTGTTGTTCCATCAGGATTAATGCACCTGTTCACAAGTCTGTCACTGTCATGGCTGCCATTCATGATTGTGGCTTTAATTTGATTGAGCATCCGCTTTATCCAACTGATCTTGCTCCATCAGCTAGACTTTCATCTATTACCAAAAGCTGCAGCTATTTCTGGCACCCACTTTCAGTCTGATGATGACATCATACAATTTCTAACAGTCAAGATAAGGAGTTCTTTAAAAGTGGTATTGAGACCCTTACACACAGGTGGCAAAGGTGTATAGATACTGAAGGGGATTATGTAGAAAAATAATGCAAAATGTGTGATAAAATTCAAATCCTTAAATATGAGGTTCACAACATATCAATCAGCCCTCATATGTCATGTTATAAATCTATATGTCTTGTTATTGGTACCCAATATGTGAAGATCAATTAAGCTTGAATCTAAGTCTTTATACTAACTCAAATTTCAATAAAGCAAAATGTTGACAAACAGATTTACCTTGTTGTCAATCTATTGCTTTATCTGATAAAATGATAATTATTTTTTTGTAAAATGAGAGATCTGCAATATTTACAACATTTTAAGAGGTAAAAAAGAGTATTTCATTCAGATTGGAATATCGAAAGTACACTTTTTAGAATAATTTGCAATCCTGTTTATTACAGAAAATTACATACTTTGATGAAATGAGTTCTATTTTTTACATACACCATCATTCCTAATCCATGCATGTTACCATATGGCCTTTTGAACACATACTTCTACTTTGAGTATAGTTTCAGTGTATATATTTCTGAATGAAAGCTAGCTCTTTGCAAACATGACATAGCTCAATCTGACTTACATATTTGTCTTTGACTTTTGTCCAATTCCTGTTTGTTAGGTTAGCAAAAAAGCAATGGTTGCCAAGCGCACTGTATGCTTGCCATGCAAGATGGATCTCAAAACCCCTCAGTGTCTCTATTGAAGCTAGAAATACATTTATTAATCAGTACGTACATTACAAATCCTTTGAACAGCAGGACAGTGTACTGGATAAACTATTAAATGCATGCAATTAGCTATATAGTTAGTAATTCAAAACTGATAATAAATGGTCATAAGTGGAAATCCTAAAGGTTGAGTTGGGTAGCAAACCAGCATTTTGATGCCTTATATATAGGTTATAATTCTAAAAGCTGAACTATAAGGAGGTACTGATCAAGGCAATTTTATGTACCTTTTAAAAATACATTGTAACATGCATATCATGATTGCTTCTTAAATTCATAATTGGACTAATGCTGTAATATTGCTAAACAAAAAGAGGCCCACCTTGGCAAATATCACTTACCTAGGGGTGATAATGACATTGTATTAGTATTGCTATTACACAAATTACTATTGTAAATATTACTGTGGTGACAAAACTATTGCAATATGTATTGCTACAATGCAATGGTATAGTCTGTATTGACAGAAAGTTGAAATATTGGCGTACAGGTACAAAATACTCCCAGCAATAGTTTTGGTAAATATTGCAGCCCTTAATTCTATTAGGTATATTAGTAAGGAAACACAACTTTCTAACTTTGACCTTGACCCTATTTACCTTTTTGCCGATAAAATTACATCCCTGTATAATGACACATGACTTGAGTTGTTGGCAAAAATGTTTTGTGGATATTATGACCTTGACCTTTGTTCTTTTGACCAAAAAATCTAACATTCCTCTATAGATTTCTGGTATTTTAAGTACATGTATTCAATTTCATCTCTTTATGTGAATAGCTATTTGAGTTACAATTTGGAGGGGGGAAAATGTTATTTATAATGTGGTTATCCATGTTTGACCTTGACCTATGACCTTTCAATCCCAATGAAATAACCCCTTTCCTCATTGGACAATGTGTATTAGTCATCAATGAAAATGGCTCGGGAGGAATAAAAAAAAGGTTGTATAAAGCAGGAGGTCCTTAAAAAAGAGGGTCATTTTTTGGGGACAGGTTTGACTGTAATTCAAAGTTAGATGATCAGTTATGCTGCAGAAATATAGGTTTTACATGGATGCCAAGAGATCCTCTATTCCTCATAGAAAATTATGAGTGAAGTTTCAATACTGTAGGTACAGGAATTAACCAATTTTTTTTTCAGAAGATCGAGAGCTCAGAAATCATGCCCAGTAGAAACTGCCTCTTTTCTAAGTCAAAGGGCAATAAATCCTTCAACAATAGTAAGATCTAAATCAAATTCGAACTTAACCACCATTGTACATGGATACCAATGCTTGAATCCATCAAACCTCCAATGAGAAAATGACACATAATTCAAACTAGAATAACCGAAAACAGAATGTAGGAATTACAGCAGAGTGTAACGTACATCTCCATGGAATCACAGAGCATAAAAAATGACTTTTTAATTTATTGTCCCGGCGTTTTCGCGAAAGAGCGGGGACATTAACATGGATGCCAAAATTTTTGACCTTGTGACCTTGACCTTGGAGTTTGACCATAACTTTTGAACTATAACTTTTGAACCATAACTTTAACCGTTGACCATTACTTTTGAATCGTAAGTGGAAGGGCTTTCATATTCCACATGTGTATTCATTTTGACAAGACCTTTCCACGGATACCAAAAATTTTGACCATGTGACTCTTTACCTTGGAGTTTGACCTACTTTACAAAAACTTTAACCTTGACCATAACTTTTGAATGGCAAGTAATATGGCTTTCATATTTCACATGTGTATTCATTGTGACAAGACCTTTCAATTGATACCAAAAATGTTGACCTTGTGACCTTGACTTTGGAGATTTACCTACTTTTCAAAAACTTTAACCATGACCATTACTTTTGATTGGTTAGTGATTGGGTTTTCATATTACACATGTGTACATATTCCTTGTGACTTGGGCTGTCACGGTTAACCGAAAATTCGGTTAACAGCAGTTTAAGCTTGGTCGGTTCGATTCCTACTCTACGGATTTCGGTTCGGTTCGGTTCTTTTTTTTTTTTTTTTTTTTTTTTTGTTATATCTGGCATGAAATGGGAATAGTGTATAGATTTAGCTGATCATAAATATTTCAAAAATGTCAGACTTGTTCATAAACACTTTTGATTGTTCAACATTTTTATAACTTCATCATTTATATCCCTATTTTGGAATACAAATAATTTTGCTGAATCACATACCACAATTTTCTCTACTCGAAGCACTCAGAGTCTCATTGAATGCAATGAAAATCATTAAAACTGATTGTCACACTTGATACCACAATGGAGAAATGTTGGCAGTTTTAGTGTATACATGACAATATTGGATGTGAAAAAAAGAGCAACAAGAAGTGTAGCAGTATATTATGCTTTCTTACCTGCATAATTGACACTTAATATATGTATAAATTATGATCTGACCTTTGACTTCAACTTAAGTTAAATATTAAGAGTAATCCAACCTTATCCCTATGGTCAACATTGTATTATACAGTGACCTTGACCTTTGATCTCTTACATTGAATGTAAACCAACACGGCATCCAAACTATGGCATATCCAGAGGATGAGATTTGAGTATAATTATCCAGGAATCAGTCATCTGAGTCCTATAACTATATATAATTTCTATTTTAAAAACTAGAAGTCTCTGACGAGACTGAAGCTCTCCTGGTTGTTTAGTAAAATACATACATGTAACTAAATGACACAACTATTTTCTAAGACCCAAGCGTAAGGGGCTAGATGCGCAAGCGTATAAACATTAAGCGTAAGTCTGAACATAATGCAAAAAATCTTTTTATCAGTCATACTTTTTAAGTAATGGTGTTCAGAAGATTACATAGAGTTGTATACTAGAAAATGACCACATCCATTTTCCAAGAACATGGAGGTCAGGGGCTAAAACTAATTATCAAGAGGATAATCAAACCACATACCTTTCACATATGTATTATGCAAAAAGAATTTATACTCTATCAACTATGCACTCTGATAATTGGTTTTCACAAGAAAGCATAATATATATAATATGTATAGGAGAAAATGACCACATCCATTTTCCAAGACCTTTCAGGTCTGAATCTCAAACAAAACATTAGGTACATGTACACAACTAGACCATAGACCCATCATGTTGCAAAAAGAATTGACTTGGATCCTTTATACTTTCTGAGAAAAGATGATCACAAAATTGCAGAAAGTTATATACATAGGAGAAAATGACCACATCCATTTTCTATGACCCTGGGGGTCGGGAACTCAGATGAAATATCAGGTGCACAACTAGATCATAAACCTTTTATATTGCAAAAAGAATTAACTTTCTATCATTTATACTTTCTGAGAAATGGTGTCCACAATATTACATAGAGTTATATAGGAGAAAATGACCACACCCCCTTTCTAAGACCCTGGGGTCAGGGGCTCAAACAAAATATATTCTGTACAGCTTGATCATAGATATATAATATATAAAAAAGAATTAACTTTCTATCATTTATACTTTCTCAGAAATGGTGACCACAAGATTACTTAGAATTATATAGAGGAGAAAATGATCACACCCGTTTCCTAAGACCCCAGGGGTCATGGGCTTAGATGAAATATCAGGTGCACAACTAGATCATAGACCTTTAATATTGCAAAAAGAATTAACTTTCTATCATTTATACAATGGCCACAAGATTGCATAGAGTTATATTGAAGAAAATGACCACACCCATTTCCTCAGACCCCAGGGGTTAGGAGCTCAGATCAAATACCAGATGCATAACTAGATCATCAACCTTTAATATTGCAAAAAGAATAATCTTTCTATCATTTATACTTTCTGAGAAATGGTGACCACAAGATTACATAGAGTTATATAGGAGAAAATGACCACATCCATTTCCTAAGACCTCAAGAGTCAGGGGCTTAGATGAAATATCAGGTGCACACCTAGATCATAGACCTTTAATATTGCAAAAAGAAGTAACTTTCTATCATT
The DNA here is from genome assembly GCA_028142955.1 of Pinctada fucata. NCBI lineage: Eukaryota > Metazoa > Mollusca > Bivalvia > Pterioida > Pteriidae > Pinctada > Pinctada fucata. Next base: position 83,842,106 of record AP027102.1, read on the forward strand.
TATACTTTTTGAGAAATGGTGACCACAAGATTACATAGAGTTATATAGGAGAAAATGACCACACCCATTTTCTAAGACCCTGGGGGTCAGGGGCTCAAACAAAATATCAGGTGCACAACTAGACCATAGACCAATCATGTTGCAAAAAGAATTAACTTTCCATCATCAACAGTTTCAGAGGACTGGAAACCACAAGAAATGTTTAACGGACAGACAGACGGACGGACGCCGGACACAGGGCGATCGCATAAGCTCGAGTGGTCATAGACCAGTAGAGCTAACAAAGGTTTCTTGACCTTTGACTTAAACTGTCATGGCATTTTCCCTTCGGTTGAGTAATGTTGTACATTCTTTAAAGTGGAAGTGGTATTTAGGAAAGAAGGAAAGAAGAAACAGGAGTGGCTATCCGGAAACCGAAAGTATAACAAAAGGTGAAGCCAGCATTATAGTGAATGTATGGAAATATAAATATAGAGGACTTACAGTCATATGGAGGTTTCCATGTAAAATTAGCATACTGTGTACCGTCTCTGTGGACAGTTACAGCATGGAAATCTCTAACAGGTCCTGGCCAGTTATTGCCATCTTGTACTGAAATCAAAGGGTGTAAATAAACATAGTGTAATCAAAGATTACGAAGCTCACCTCGCGACAGCAAAGTTCAACTTAAACATATCTCTAAGTACATGTATATTAAGAAAATCACTCAAGTGTAAAAAAGTAGGTCAAGGTCATTTCATGAAAGTTTGATCAAAGATACATCCAATATGCAAATTTGGTACATGTAGCACTTATACTTTGCTCAATATTGGCCTTTAAAGGCAAAATCACTAAAGCGGAAAAAGTAGGTCAAGGTCATTATATGAAAGTTTGATCAAAGATACATCCAATATGCAAGTTTGGTACATGTAGCACTTATACTTTGCTCAATATTGTCCTTTAAAGGCAAAATCACTCGAGTGGAAAAAGTAGGTCAAGGTCATTTTATGAAAGTTTGATCAAAGATACATCCAATATGTAAGTTTGGTACATGTAGCACTTATACTTTGCTCAATATTGTCATTTAAAGGCAAAATCACTCAAGTGGAAAAAGTAGGTCAAGGTCATTTTATGAAAGTTTGATCAAAGATACATCCAATATGCAAGTTTGGTACATGTAGCACTTATACTTTGCTCAATATTGGCCTTATAAGGCAAAATCACTCAAGCGGAAAAAGAAGGTCAGATGCTGCATCCGATGCATGGGTTCACCTCAGTATCCCAAGATGAATCACATGTGCAAGTTTGGTTACTGTAGCATCAGTACTTTGTCTGATACTGAACTACCCCAAAAACTTTAACCAGACAATGACAAAGTCATTCAACCGGAAAATGTAGGTCAGATGCTGCATCCGATGCATGGGTTCACCTCAGCATCCCAAGATGAATCACTTGTGCAAGTTTGGTTACTGTAGCATCAGTACTTTGTCAGATACTGAACTACCCCCAAAACTTTAACCAGACATTGACAAAGTCATTCAACCGGAAAATGTAGGTCAGATGCTGCATCCGATGCATGGGTTCACCTCAGCATCCCAAGATGAATCACTTGTGCAAGTTTGGTTACTGTAGCATCAGTACTTTGTCAGATACTGAGTTATCCCAAAAACTTTAACCGGACGCGGACGCGGACGCGGACGCGGACGCGGACGGGGACGCGGACGCGGACGCCGGGGTTATAGCATAAGCTCATCTCAACTTCGTCGAGGTGAGCTAAAAATTCTTTACACTTCAATTGAATTCTTATCTTCTTATAGACAGGAGTATATAAAGCTATAGACAATTATTATAAGGTATCATTTTTCCAGCTGGTCATGATGTTGCTTTAATTAAGAATAAAAAAAAACAAACAGGTGTCACAAATGTGACCTTGACCCTCATTGTGTTGACCCGATATTTACTGTTGTTTCGTTTTTAAAACGTAACAACAGTAACAACAACTCGCGAATGCAGAGGCGATAGAGCTACAATTAGGTGATTTTGTTTGATCGTAGCGTTTTCTCCTCTCAATAGCGGGCATTCTTGTCTCATCGTGTCACAATCGTTTCATATTCTCCTGCATTCTCCTCTGTTCGCGGCGCCGACGCGAATGTTTCAAACTGTTTAAAACACTTGCGTCTGAATTCTTATTCGCCGCACACTCGAGACACATGCGCAGCGCATTCGCGTTGCATTCTACTCCATTCGCAGCGCGTTCTCATCACATTCGCGTGCATTCTTGTTCCCAAAGTGGAGAAGAATGAGCCACGATAGAGCCCCGACAAGAAAGAATCTGACACAAATGTGATGCGAATGAGCCCAGAATGTAACGCGAATGAAAAAATCAAAGGTCTGAAGGCCCTGAAAGATACTCCACATAGAATTTGCAGTAACATATTATTTCACTGCAAGTGTTGATGTTATAATATTTGGATACACTATATATGCACATGTAAAGTGTTCATACTTATGTTAGGTACTACAATGTGTTATACTAATAATTACATTGATGAAAAAATCTGAAAGAATTCTGGGACAAAAATTGAAAAAATTCAGAGACTCATGTTGTCATGTACCTAATCTAGTCTCGTAATCCCCGTGTCTCGTGGCGTATAAGCATTAAATTTTGCAAGCAATAAAGACTCGTCGTTTTTTTTTCCGGGTAGGTCCGTTTAGTTGGTCTAAATTCGATACATCTCCCGAAGAGCGGAATTTCATTGCATGAAAAGTCGAAAGATGTAGGTTAGCATTAAATCACTTCCCAGTTTTATAGCTTACGTTTCTCAGCGGTTATCGGCGCTCATCCTGAACGTCATTATGATCTCAATCGATTCGGAAATTTAACAATTAATTCTTTTAAAATAGTGTTTGCATAATTACCATTTCACGTATAGAAAAAGAGACTGACAAAGAAAAGTATACAAACTCATTTTATCAGAAGTATATGCCCATGCGAACAGACCGGCCTGTTAATTTCTCAGCGGCACGTGCCCGAGCTGTCAACGGGTACAATTGTTTTACAGTTTCGTTAAAAAATATTTACAATGCGTGAATAAAGTCTTAGATAGACATTCATTTTTATTTTTCCACGGACTAGTTCGGACCAAATCTCGTCACGTGCACACAGTCTAAATTTCTGTAGACCGTCAACAATTCCGCCATTGCCGTATAAATGAATTCGCATTTAAAAGGAGTCATGAAACGCCAATTTCCTGCAACAAAAAAAAAAAACTTCTTTGGGCTTGATCTCTGTAGACCCTAATGTATACCCTGTGATTAGCCGTTATCGTAAAATTATGCGTAACGTCACGCTTTCAATACTAGACCCAGGTGTGAATACTGAAATATTTAAGTTTTTAAAGATTTTTTTTCCCTTAAGATTGATAAACAGATACATTATCTTCAGCGATCGACTGTTACCCGGGACATGAGGCGCGGCGGGTATTTTTATCAGAAAAAAATTCTCGTCAGCGAAAAAATCAAAATGGCTTTGCTCTTTATGCGATTTGATGTGTAAGTGTGGATCCAGAAAGGGGGGGGGGTGTCCAGACCACCTCTGGATTAATTTTTTTTATGAATTTACATACATGTATTTCATTTTTGTTCTTAAAAAAAAAAAAAAACTCGGGACTTTAGGACCACCCCTGAAAAATATTCTGGCTCCGCCCATGAACTTTATATGCCTTATTATTTTTTTTTTTTACATGATACATCTTTGTCTGGATACGCGTCCTTGATAAATCGATTTTTTTTTGCGGACCTGTTTAGAACCGTTTGAAATACCAGAACAAGGCGCTAGCATTTTTTGGCATTATATCGGATGTCTTTGTTTATCTGAAAATCTAATCGTAAATGACTATTATTTTTTCCGATCACATGACTTCATAGGAAATGTACTATACAAGAAGCCATATTTATAGTTTTAAGAGCTACGGAAAGGAGTTGTATATTTTTATTGAAATGTTGACTCTTTACTTGAGACTATATTTGGTTAATGCGTTTGTTTGAAAAAAAGAACACTTGTAAAATAATTGGAAAAAAAGAAACTAATTAATGAACACATGAACATTTTATAAAATAATCAACTACTTGTATCTAAAGTGGCACATGTCGTTATATTCGTCTTCTCGCTCTCGCGGGACAGTAAAAATCGTTTGCCTATATGTATATCACAGAGAGAGAGAGAACAAAATTCATTTTATTTTTCGATAAAGGCCGGTTTGTTTTGACGGTGAAAATGCATAATTCCTATGTTGATTGAAGTTATTCGTTGGGGGCCAAAAATCTTTTCTCATAATAAATTTCAAACTGAAGTTTTTCTCTGATCTACTTTCTACCTTGTAAACAATAACGTATTGATAAACATATAATTTTCCTAAATTGAAAAAAACATATCTATAACAAAAAAGAAAAAATACCCATCAAATTCAAATAGCTATGAAATATCCATACTTCTGAAGTCCGTGAGATAATGATTGACAGCTGACCCGAATCGGAAAAAGGCGGGGCTTATAGAATTGGGCCTTTTTATACTTACGAAAAAAAGTTAGTTGTTGAGTCAGATGTTGTTTTAGTATCTGATGAGAACATAGCAGTACTGTGTCGGCATTACAATATAATACGTATTGAAAAATTCAGAATTGTTGCGTATCAATAAATATTTACCTTGCAAGCTAATCACAGAACGCGCGCGCATGAATGTCAAACGATGGGCGGAGCATGTTCGATCGATAGAGCGCAGATGTAAAGTAGTCCCAAGTCGATAACAATTCAAAAAATATCAAATTTCATCTTGAAAATCTCAACTCATCTTATTTTAATTCTATCATTCTATCAAAACAATCGATTCTGATATAAATTTTCCACATACAAGTTTTAATGTCGAGAAACTGCTGACACAATCTGGCACTATTTCTCGCACGCACCGGAAGACGGTACCTCGAGACGACTTGAGAATCGCGAATACAGTAAGATACTCCTTCAAAAGGAGTATCTTAAAAACAACGCGAATGAGCCACGATCTTGACACGATAATGACCATTCGGATCAGCCTCGACCTTTTCCTTCCTTTTTATGCCGTTACAAATAAAGGGCGAGGGGATCCGAATGGATAATGACACGATATTGCCACGATAGTACTACATACACACACGACAGTGACAAGAATAATTATCTCAGAGTTGATGTAAAAGTGTGCGGAACAATATTTTGAAAACTTTGACAATGAGAAAAAAAGCTTAGAAGAGGTCAAAGTCAACAAAGGATATTGATGCTCCTGGATCAGAGGTGTCTGTGTAGCGGTAAACACTAGCTACGCTTCTGATGCGTCATGTGCATGCATATGACGCATCAGAAGCATAGCTAGTGTTTACCGCTACACAGACACCTGTGTCCTGGATAGGTCAAATGAGTTTGGTTTTGCTCTCGTCACATTCTTGTCATGATCGCAGCGCTATCGGGTAAAAGTCGTGTCTCAATCTCCTGCATCACAGCGCTATCGTGTTAAAGGCGTGTCTCAATCTCCTGCATTCGTCTCTCATTCGTCATAGTAGAGATGGCCGAGTGGATAAGGCGTTCAACTCTCACGCAGACGACCGGGGTTCAAATCCCGGTGCGGTCACATAAAAGTTGAAAGTCATATCCATTCGTTCGTCCCTACCAAGTCTCCTGACCAGGGGGAATATAAAGGGTCCGGTAGGGTACCAACGTTCATGTTGCGGCAAGGGTATCCAGGTGTGGTTGCACCTTCTAAAAAGCCGTTGGAAATACGGACCATCCAAGCAGTACATAATTATACAACCCTCCTGCATACATGCATACACCACATACACAAGTGGAGGGTGGGCATTAAATGGGGTAGTACTCCGCCCCCTAAATAATAGAAGGGGATATGAGGCACCCAAAAGGGGAATGGCCTGGCGTTAATACTCTGTAACGGGCAGTTGGTCAATGAGTTCCCCGCAAAGTAAGATCAATTAAAAAAAATGTTTTTCAGAAAAAACAAATGTCTCCCCCTCCCTCTAAGTTACTTTGACCTTATGCCAAGATGATATGAAACCTTTGATTCATGGGCAATATCATACTAAAACATGAAAGTGATTCATTATATTGATTGAGGTATAGCCTAGGGCTGGGACGATACATCGATTTATCGATAAATCGCGATACGGTCTTCCACGATACGCGTATCGATACGTTGGAGCTATATCGCGATATCCGGAGCCATTTTTAACTCCATTCAAAGGCACGAAAACGCTCGGTAACTTCGTCGATTGAAAGCTTCGGGCTAACTAAAACGTGTGACTTGTTGACTTAAAAGGGTAAAGATGTTTTTCTTGACTAATCTTCCTATGTTTGCTCCGGATAGTATGCAGTTTGCACAATGCATTACAGTATAATTGTCAATTTTGTTTGCGGTACAGGCGGAAAGATCGCCTTGATATGCGTATGCGCTTCTAAATTTTTTTTAGAAATGCATATGCATATCCAGCCTGTGGTTTGCGGGAATCTAGCCGCAAAAACGGCCAACGACACTTGGATATTTTGTTGGTTTGTGAAGTTGTCCGTTTCCGCGGCTAGCGGGAATCCTACAGATATTCATGTTCGTTTAAAGGGGCGAAAGTAAATTTTCAGAATCCGTATCTAACGCGATCTTGATATTTACAATTTTGTAATATACTATTGTCCAGAGAAAGTACCTGATGTCTGCATGGATCATAGAGTGGGTGAGAGTGAGACCGACGTGAAAATGGCATGAAATAACTTATGTCCAGTAGCTTTTCATGCGTGCATGATCCATTCATTTCTCATCGATTTTTTTTTAGATACTGGCGTTCGACCTAAATCTTTTCAATTTAAGATGATTTCATAAAAGAGTTCTGAAATCGTAGTTACTTATTTTTAAATTTTTAATATAAAACCGACTCGTGTCAATCCTTGATTGAACGTCGGAAACAGCCGTTTGAAGAAGAAGGGAAAAAACGTCTGTCTACTACGATCTTTATATATCTATTATATTTTCTATTCACGACAACTTTAACTCGAGAATAAAATCATAAAAGATTAGTAGATACCTCCACGTGGCTAACGCACATGCTCTCTCTCTCTCTCTCTCTCTCTCTCTCTCTCTCTCTCTCTCTCTCTCTCTCTCTCTCTCTCTCAAAATTTTGTTAATACATGTACATAAAATAAAACGTACAGAGACGGAAAACCGTTTATCCTAAAAAAAATCAGAGTGTAGGATGAATCATTTAATTTCCATTGTTATTATTAAGAAACGACGATTCTGATTGGCCGAGAAATTTTGTTGATACCTGTATCAACACAAAACGGAAGTACGCGCTTGGCAACGTCATAAGCAACGTCGTTAGCAACACGATTTCAAAGCTGCAAATAAACGTTAAAAAGCGTCGAAATGAAATGATAAGTAATCAATGTAATATTTTTTTGGTTGATCGAGGTATCAACACCAAAAATTGAGGGAAAACTTAAAGCATCCTGCGCTACGCGCACGATGCAGTTTTCCCTCAATTTTTGGTGTTGATACCTCGATCAACCAAAAAAATATCACAATGATTCCTTAAATCCATCGAATAAAATCATACACATTTAAAGAACAATTATTGTAGAGAAAGGAGCGTGTGTTATGATTGTTATACTTTTAAATAAGATTTCCTCATGAAAAAAATTCAGTCTAGGATTATTCAAATAGGAAGGGGAACTGAAAAGAGAGAAATAAAATGTAATTCCATGTATTGAAAAAGGGAAAGGGGGATTACATAATTCATGAACTTTTCATTTTCAAACCGAGAGCACGAGACCCTCTTATTTACCAATTCATGGATTGTCTTGTTGATGCAGTTATTGAGAAAATGAACATACAAAAAAGAGTATAAATTCATGTTAGTTGAAAACATAATTGCAAAGGGTACAGATTTGTTCTTGCAGCTTGACTTGTAGCTAACTAACCTCTGTCTATCAGTAATACCTTGTGATGTTATTGTTCAAAGTTTGAAAAGTTTGTTTAATTGCTTGGGACTTTTTTAAATCTTGATCATTCCAGGATCTAGAAAAATATAGTCTTTATCAAAATATTTTACTGTTATACTTGAGAGTCATTCTATACAGCCTGGATCCTCATTATAGCAATATACATAAGAAATATCGTGATAATATCGTATCGTAGGCACTATATCGTGATACGTATCGATACGCTCGAGACCCGTATCGTCCCAGCCCTAGTATAGCCCAAACATGATTAGCATATATAATTTCATTAAAAGCATATTTAGTGAAATTGACTTTGGTCACATGACCTTGGATATAGGTGATCTGAAACGTACATTGTATGGATCATCAGCAACAAAAAACTGAATTAGTAATTGGATACACGGTTCAAAACATATAGCCTGAGCATAATAAGCATAGACAATTTCAGCCTGGACATGATTAGCATATACAATTTCATTACTAAAGAAAGAAGTGACCTTAATCATGTGACCTTGTGACAATTCGATAAGAAACATTAAGTCCTGAGACACAACATACTAAAATATGAAAACAATTGTCAGAAGAGTTCAGGAGATATAGCCCAGACAAGATTAGTACGTACAATTTCATTATAAAGAACTTAATGAGCTTGACCTTGGGCACATGACCTTGGGTCAAGATGATAAGAAACCCTCAAATCCTGAGCAACAGCATACTAAAGTATCAGAGTGATCCAGTATACGATTCCAGAGATATAGCCCAGACTCAATAGCATTTACTATTTCATTAAAGAATATAATACTTGACCTTGACCTTTATCATATGACCTTGGATCAAAGTGATGTGAAACCTTTGGGTCATCAGCATCATCATACTCAAATAAGAAAGTGATAAAATCAGGGTTCAAAAGATTAAGCCTGGACATAATACACGCAACATATACAATTTCATTTCAAATATACTACTTGACCTTGACCTTGGTCACATGACATAGGGTCATCGTGATGTGAAACCTTTGGGTCATGAGCAAATACAAACTAAAGCATGAAAGTGATCTGATAAACAGTTAAAGAGATATAGCCCTAAAAGAATAGCATGTACAATTTCATTAAAATGTACTCAGTGACCTTGATCAAATGGCCTTGGGTCAAGGTGATGTGAAACCTTTGAGTCATGAGCAAATACATACTACCTGAAAGCAATCCAGTAAGCGGTCAAAGGGATATAGCCAAGACAGGAATGTATGTACAATTTCATTAAAAATGTACTAATGGACCTTGACCTTTGTCACATGACCTTGGGTCAAGGTGATGTGAAACATAAGCAAGAACATACTAAAATATAAAAGGGACCGGGCAAAAGGTTCGAGAGATATAGTCCAGACGGGAATCTATGTACAATTTTATTAAAGATGTACTAAGTGACCTTGAGCTTGGTCACATGACCTTGGGCCAAGGTGATGTGAAACCTTCAGGTCATAAGCAACAAAATACTAAAATATGAAAGTGATCCAGCAAACGGTTCAAGAGATATATCTCGGACATATTGTATGCATAATTTCATTAAAAATGCACTAAGTGACCTTGACCTTGGTCACATGACCTTGGGTCAAGGTGATGTGAAACCTTCGAGTCATAAGTAACAACATACTAAAATGTAAAAGGGATCAGACAAAACGTTCAAGAGATATAGCCCGGACAGAAATCTATGTACAATTTTTTCAAAGATGAACTAAGTGACCTTGAGCTTGGTCACATGACCTTGGGTCAAGGTGATGTGATACTTCAGGTCATAAGCAACAACATACTAAAATATGAAAGGGGTCGGGCAAAAGGTTCAAGAGATATAGCCCGGGCAGGAATCTATGTACAATTTTATTTAAAATGTACTAAGTGACCTTGACCTTGGTCACATGACCTTGGGCCAAGGTGATGTGAAACTTTCAGGTCATAAGCAACAACATACTTAAATATGAAAGGGGTCGGGCAAAAGGTTCAAGAGATATAGCCCGGACAGGAATGTATGTACAATTTTATTTAAAATGTACTAAGTGACTTTGACCTTGGTCACATGACCTTGGGCCAAGGTGATGTGAAACCTTCAGGTCATAAGCAACAACATACTAAAATATGAAAGTGATCCGGCAAACGGATCAAGAGATATAGCCCGGACAGGATTGAATGCATAATTTCATTAAAAATGCACTAAGTGACCTTGGTCACATGATATAAGCAACACCATACTAAAATATGAATGTGATCAGGCAAACGGATCAAGAGATATAGCCCGGACACGATGTGTGACAGACGGACAGACGCAGACGGACGGACGGACGACGAAATCGAAACCAATATGTCTCCTTCCCGTTGGGGGGGAGTGGGGGGGGGAGACATAATACAGCCAACTGACCCAATAGAGGTCTGCCGGATGCCCAAACGGAAGAAGAAGAAGAAGATAGTGTCTTTTTATTGTGGCATATTCGTGTCGCATTCTTCTCTATTCTTATCACATTCGCCTCACTATCGTAGCAGGCACGTAGCATACATGTATTCTTGTTACATTCGCGGCGCTATCATGTGCCTATCTCGCCAAGAAATACTTCGTGAGAACAGACAAGAATGTGACATGATTGTTCAATCGCCTCTAACTATAACTATCAAACATCAAGGTCAAGGTCACTACAAATGTCGATCAAAAGTAAAGGTCACAAATGAATGGTCTGATAACAAGGTGTTTGCACATGAAGTATAAAATCCCTATCTCTTAAGATTAAAAAGATCAGTTTGGTCATGGTTAATGTTATTGAAAGTAGGTAAAACTTCAAGGTCAAAGTCACTAGGTTAAATATCAAGGTCTCAAATGAAAGGTCTTGTCGAGCTTAATCATTATGTATAATCAAATAATCATAAATTATTGTCGAATTTGCTTATTTCTGATTGGTGGAAGCGCCGTTTGATAGAGTGTACCTCAGAGTTGACAACTCGAGTTCAGTGACGTAATAATAACCAGCAAGTGTGTTGATTTTTGTAGTCTTCGCGTATCATTGCAATGCCACGTTTGCCCAAAAATTTTGACGTAGTTTATGTGTAATTCATGCGCAAGTGCTGTGTGACAGAGCCTTCATAGGAAAATTAACAACGGTTTTACATGTATATCATCTAAGCACAGACTTTTCTCTCTTCTTCTTCTTCTTCTTCCCGAAAAAGTTGAGAGCCGCTACTGCGGCATTATCTCACTCTTGTCATGAGAAATATAGTTGTCCGAAAAACAAAGTCTTCGTGAAAGAGTGGGTCGAGGTCAGAAGTCAAGGTGTCAAATAAAGGCTCTGGTCACAGAAAATCTGCATGACCATTTGTAAAATACCGAAGCCATATCCGTTAACAGAAGAACAAAAGATACAGAGTCTGTGTTCGGTTTGAATCTACAGCTCTATTCCTTATAATCAAAAATATTCAATAGCTTCTTTTTTATCAAAAAACTAATAGACGTCAAAAGGTAATCTAAGTCGGACAAAGAATTATGTTTCTATTCACTTTCAATTTTGATTCGATCAAAAACGTTAGCCACAATATTGACGGCGGATGGACGGACAGAGAGACAGACAGACAGAAATGGTTGTCGATCTGTATGAAGAGGTTATTGCTAAATTTCGCCAAAAGTTTGCTTATACGACTGAATAGTCGACATACTTGCTTGTTCATATGATGTACGCTCAGTTGAACCGTTTAAGACAAATTATATCTTAGCAAAAATATTGACTTTTGAATATTTCATCAAATGCAGCGCTCCGTGTACATGTAACAGGTGGTCGATGTTTTTACTTTTTACCCATTCAAAATGTCATGTTCTCTATTTTGTAATTAGATCTTTTGTGATTTTTCATTTACATGCAGATATCAGTATGACACCCAAGACAGACATTGAAAAGAAATTATATATAATAAATAACAATGAACACTCTATATCCACAAATTTTCGACCATTCGGCCTTTATCAAGTGGAAAAGCACGAATATAAAAGGATTCTACGTTATATCCATAACTTCTACCAGCAGTTATATTCATGCTTTTCCACTTGATTTAAGGCCGAAAACCAGCAATTATGAATATAACGTAGAATTCTTTTATATTCGTGCTTTTCCACTTGATAAAGGCCGAGTGGCCGATAATTTGTGGATAGAGTGTTCATTAATATTTATTAGAAATTAATATGCTAAAATTTATAGAAATGCGGAATCGCATTGCGTCATTTTAATAAAATATCAATGAGTGCAGTAAAGCCAAATTGTCCAAAATAAATGCTCTGAGGGTTACAAAAATCTGTTCAGTGAAGGAAACAAAAATCAGTGTACTTAGGGTAAATAAAAACCAGTACAGAGAAGGTCAATCGAACTCAGTAACGTGAACGTAAATTGAAATCAGTGGAGGGAAGGTAACAATAATCAGTGTAGTGAGGAAAGCCAAAATCAGTGTTGTGAGGGTAAACCGAAACCAGTGCAGTGAAGGTAACAACAATAAAAAAAGTGAGGGTACACCAAAATCAGTGCTGTGAGGGTAATAAAAATCAGCGCAGTGAAGGTAACCAAAACCAGTGTTGTGAAGGTACCAAAAGTGCAATGAAGGTAACCTAAATCAGTGTTGTGAAGGTAACCAAAATCAATTATGTGAAGGTATGAACCAAAATCAGTGCAGTGAAGGTAACCAAAATAAGTGGTGTGAAGGTATGAACCAAAATCAGTGCAGTGAAGCTAAGGTAACCAAATCAGTGTTGTCAAGGCAATCAAAATCAGTGCTGTGAAGGTAACCAAAATCGGTGCTGTCAAGGTAATCAAAATCAGTGCTGTAAAAGTTTAAACAGAAATAAGTGCTGGAAAGGCAATCAAAATCAGTGCTGTGAAGGTAACCAAATAAGTGCTGGAAAGGGCTGTGAAGGTATGAATCAAAATAAGTGATGTGAAGATATGAACCAAAATCAGTGCTGTGAAGTTATTCAAAATCAGTATAGTGAAGTTATTTAAAATCAGCACAGTGAAGGTAACCAAAATCAGTGCAGTGAAGGTAATCAAAAATCAGTGCTGTGAAGTTATTCAAAATCAGTACAGTGAAGTTATTTAAAATCAGCACAGTGAAGGTAACCAAAATCAGTGCAGTGAAGGTAATCAAAAATCAGTGCTGTGAAGGTATGAACCAAAATCAGTGCTGTGAAAGTAACCAAAATAAGCGCTGTTAAGGCAATCAAAATCCTGTGAAGGTAATCAAAATAAGTGCAGTGAAGGTAAAACATGCACCAAACAATTATGTTACAGTAAACAGTCTGCAAAAAGATGTGACAAGTGTTGTAGTAGGGATTGATAGAAGAGTAAGTCGGTGGGGGTAGCGCTGGTGTTTGGAAGGCTCGGAAGTGATAGGGTTGAAGTTAGGTCAGGTAACGTTGGGTGTCTTGGGATACGGACAGGATTAGAGATTGGATGAATTGGGATGTTGTTCACATTGTGGTTGGACGGCCATTTGGATATGGGTGTGATATTGGATAAAAGGCTGAAAATGGAGGGGGGGTATGAACTTTTGATGGAAATTTATTATAGATTATAGTGTGTGGTGGGTTACGCAAGTAAGGGAAGTCAGGTTTGATATTAGTTGAAGATCGGATGGAGATCGGGCTGGTGCAACACCTCAAGTTGAGAAAAGGTGATCCGGAACACCCTCTCCCTCTCCAACCTCTACACCCCCCCCCCCCCCCCCCCACTTTCCAATACCCCCGGATTTGTCGAACTGTCACTGGAATGAGTTAACAGATATATGCAAGAAAATACTCTGGTTTAATCAGACGGAAGATAACTATTTCTAGGAAATATATAAGTAGAGCTCCCATTTCGTGCACTTGGTCGATAAGTGCAAGTTTTCTCGGTACAAGCAATATCTGTCTTGAGATCGAGTCCAACCTTTATGTTTGTAATGAGTTTCACATTATCGCCATCTGGCGGTTTCTAAAATATTGATTATTCAAAGTTTTGATACTTACGTAAATCCCTTGTAACACCATGTAAACAATTGTCTCCCATACTCTCTATGTAACAAGGAACATCTACCTGTTGATGAGAAAGAAAGTTCCAAAATATTGCATATCAGGTGATGAGGGGAAAAGGTAACCCTCATCTTGACTGCATCTTTAATAGAACATGTCATTAGCAAGCACTTCCAAAATGGAAATCAAAAAGTAGTTTTTACGTCAAAGGTAGCATCCAAAGCATGACATGAGTGATGACTTAGAAGTACTTGAGATTGCATGACTATTAAAGTATCCGATGTACAATAGGGCATATTTCCATGCCTGGTAAGGTGCTATAAACTATATATTTTTTGAAAGGTTATAATGCCCACTGATCAGAAACAATAATTTTGGAGCCAGAGATTTTTCCCCTTTGATTTTTAAGACCTGGGAGTCTTATATCTGTACTTGGGGCATCGTTAACTTACCCTTCAGAAAATATATAGTTTATACATTTGTAGTACCTTACCAGGCATAAAATTTACCATCCTTTACAATGGAGACTGATTAAAACGCTATGTAAAATGACTCAATTGTACAAAGGATACCTTAAAGTATAGCGTTTAGCTTTCCTACCTGTACATGAACAATTTTTGTTTGTAATTCTATGGAAATAATGTATTACATGTATTTAGGAAAAAGTTAATAGTAAGTTCCTCATGTGTGCAAAAATAGAGGTATAAAAATAATCAATGCAAAACAAAATTGTTGTTTTAATAGTTTAAAGTACTGATATACAAGATGTAACACCAAATGTTGTTAATGGTCTGATACATGTATACATACGCTTGAATATAGTTCAAACACTTTCTATGTCCAACTTATCCTATATTGTATACATGTAAAAATTTATACGAAAGATAGCTTATAATGGGAAATGTGTCAAGGCCAAATCTTCACTCCGCTTGAAAACCAAATATATTTGTGACGATATAAGTGGCATTTCGGAGCTTTTAATACCAAGGTTAAACATAAAATCTAACTTATCAGTAAACCCTCCGCAAAGATATCCATCTAGAACTATTCTGTGTTATCAATGGAAACGGCACTTTTTTCAAATTATGTGTTAGTCTTCACTACTTTGGTCGCGTTCACCGATTTAAAAGAAAGAAACTAACAAGTCTTTTAAATAATAAGTCGATGTTGATGTTGGCTTAATTTACTTCATCACGCAATGACAAACTAAAGGTGAAAAAAAATCAGTAGAACGTACGTTTGCACCAAGTTTAAAAATGATACGAGTTATACACGTGTGACAATGGTGAAAATATTTCGAAAGGAAACGTATTGTGAAAAGTTCCAACCAATTAAGCCACAATAGAAATTTAGGATGAGAAAACTATGTCAAGACCTCAATACACGCCATGAGGTCCTGATGGATGGCGGAGACAATTCAATGCGAATCTATCAGCAGAATAGCATCGAGGAGATCTTAGAAAGACCACGTTGAACTGACCACAGCGGAATACATCCCCAGAACTGCAACACAAAAAGGACTTCAGACAAAACAACAACAACAACGAGACATTCAACACCCATATCAAACAGACAACAACAGTAAACGCAGACACACAAAAACCACAGGCACAAGATTCCTAAAGAGAAAATTATAATCCATCTAGCACGTTCTTTCTCTTCTCTTTATCCTTAAAGAGAGAGAAAAGAAAAGAGAAACGGGAGTTTAAGGTGTGGTTTTAATTTTTTATCTAGGAATCTGGCGCCTGTGACAAAAAACGTGAATGAAGGAATTAGTTAACAGCAATTCAGAGAGACCAATGTACACCCGGTACCGTTTTTGGACGGCCATCCTCCTTATCATAGCGAATGGTCTAGTTAATCGGATTACGTGCACACACCCTCCCATTTACCCGGATACACAGTGGTATTCCGACATGCACAACTTTTGTATAAACAAAAATACTTCTCGTTGTAATGTGACACCAAGGTCCATTAAGAGTAAAACACAGGTAATGCAAAACTATATGTAAATTGATATAAAAAAAAACATTGGACATACATGAATAAGACATATGTTGACTAGGTTTGAACAAATTTAATACAGTATGTTCTTATGGCATGGAGAAGGAAAAAATATAAGGCGGACGGTATTCAACATGCTCGAGGATGATGTGAGCCTAGTCCTGCTTACAAGACTCCGGTATACTGCTAACGCAGCGAGGTTGTATGTTATAGAACAAAATATTTCTATAGTCTCTAGAACTAGACAATTTATTTTCACAATACGTGTAGTCGTGCTTTCTGGAATATTGAATATCATATATACAACAATATAAAATGAGATAAGAGAGTGACAAAGAGCAAACAAATAAAACCGTATCGGTCGATTGTCTATGAAGTACATGTATTATGCTCCGTCCTTTCTATATCTTGTTATGATACAATTTTCACGTCTTTCTCTACGAAAATCACCCAATTAACAACAATGTGCAGATCTACAGTTTTTTTTGCGGGGGTGGGGTAGGGTTGATTCTAGCCTGAGTGCGGGGTGGGTAGGACTGATTCTAACCTGAGTGCGGGGCTGGGGTAGGGCTGCAGTCTATTTCACAGAAAAATCACGAGAAATAAGAATTTTCGTAATTTTGGATCGCTTAATACTTCTTTTAAACTAAAAATCATTATAATTTGTTTCTGAATTTATATTTAGTATGTAGAAGTGATACTTGAAAGCACACTGTACATTCTGATCTGAAAAACACTTTAAGCTTTTATTCGATGATGGAAATTCCTGAAATTTTTCGTAAGAATTCTTGTGAAACTGGGCACTGGTTAATAAGGTTAAAAAGTATATTCTGTTATCAAATCATTTGTCGTCGGGAAATTGAGAATCATTTTATTGAACACAGAGATCATGAACCTGCGAGAGAATAATACGAATATAAAATGCCACACCTAGGTTTGAAGGAATGTTGAAGCAAGATGGTAACTTCTATGGATCTAACCATCTTATTGTCCCCAGCTTTCGCGAAAGCGCGGGGAAATTAAAACCCGTTCGTCCGTCCGTCTGCCCGTCAGTCACAAAAACTTTAACCTTGTGCATAACTTTTGAATAGTAAGTGATACTTGTCCCCTGCTTTTGCGAAAGCGCGGGGACATTAAAACCTGTTCGTCCGTCCGTCTGTCCGTCAGTCACAAAAACTTTAACCTTGTGCATTACTTTTAAATAGTAGTAAGTGATACGGCTTTGATATTTCACATGTGTATTCTTTAAGACAAGACCTTTCCATGGATACCAAAATTTTTGACCTTGTGCCTTAACCTTGGACTTTGACTTACTTATCAAAAACTTTAACCTTGACCATAACTTTTGAATGGAAAGTAATAGGGCTTTCATATTACACATGTGTATTCCTTGTGACAAGACCTTTCCATGGATACCAAAATTTTTGACCTTCTGACCTTGACCTAGACCTACTAATCAAAAACTTTAACCTTGACCATAACTTTTGAATGGAAAGTGATAGGGCTTTCAAATTACACATGTGTATTCCTTGTAACAAGACCTTACCATGGATACCAAAATGTTTGACCTTGTGACCTTGGACTTTGACCTACTTATCAAAAACTTTAACCTTGACCATAACTTTTGAATGGAAAGTGGTAAGACTTTCATGTTACACATGTGTATTCCTTGTGATAAGCCTTAATGGATACTTAAATGGATAATGGATACTTTAATGGATACTTAAATGGATACTTAAATGGATACTTAAATTTTTGACCTTGTGACCTTGACCTTTGAGTTCAACCTACTTTTCCAAAAACTTTAGCCTTGTCCGTAACCTTTTAATGGAAAGTGGTAAGACTTTCATGATACACATGTGTATTCCTCGTGAAAAGATCTTTCCATGGATACCAAATTTTTTTACCTTGGGACCTTGACCTTGGAGTTTGACGTACTTTTCAAAACTTTAACATTGACCATAACTTTTGAATGGAAAGTGATAGGGCTTTCACATTTCACATGTGTATTCTTTGTGACAAGACCTTCCTGTTGGTACCAACATTCTGACCTTGTGACCTCGTCCTTGGAGGATGACCCACATTTAAAAACTTCAACTTCGACCATAAGTTTTGGATGGTAATTTAAATGATAGGACTTTAATATTTCACATGTGCATACCTTTTCATAAGCCCTGTCCCTTGGTAACAAAACAAAAGTTTGGACCCTTTGAACTTTTCTTGGAGTTTAATCTTTCATATTTAGAATGTTGATAATATATCAGATATATTATGAAAACTTGAGAATTGGAGGGGGGTGTCTGTAAGCATTTCTTTATAGACATACACCAAAAAGCGGGGGACCACAATTCCTTGAATTTGATTTTTATATCATATTTTTAAGTTCATTAATAAATAAACATCGATTGAAAGATGGCGTATTGAATTCCAGATTGACGCCAGGCTTAACACCAACCAACATGTTACAACCCATTTTCAAGTACAGAAGCACCGTTGTGACATTGTTTGCGAAGAGATTAAACAAAAGAATGCGACCAACGTTTGTTATTACATAAAGTTATGCACAGGAAAATCCTTTCATTATGAAAGGTCCCTCCTTTTTATCAGCAAACAGACACCGATAAAACACTCCTTGTGATCCTTCACATTC
The DNA here is from genome assembly GCA_028142955.1 of Pinctada fucata. Lineage (NCBI taxonomy): Eukaryota > Metazoa > Mollusca > Bivalvia > Pterioida > Pteriidae > Pinctada > Pinctada fucata. The sequence goes on from AP027102.1 coordinate 83,860,791, forward strand.
CTCAGACTCACAGTATTAGACAAGAGAAATCTTCAAGAGGCTCAAATCGATTTTTTTGCATAAATCTTTGAATCATGTAGCACGCCCCGTCAGAATCAAATCGAAGTGTTTTTCTTACGAACTTTCTAACGATATTTTTAAGATATATAGATTTAATGCATTTGGAAGATATGTCTTTGCAAAACACAAATGTTCCATGCCAGATTTTGTCTTGTAGGGTAGAATTTTCATGTGAAATTTGAAAGCCCTATCACTTCCAATTCAAAAGGTATTCCCAGCGTATATCTTTTTCAAAAAGAATGTCAAACTCCAAGGTCAAGGACAACCTTTTTTTCTCTGATAAATCCCTTTATACAGCTTTCTTCTATTTCTAGAAAAAAATTATTCCCCCAACTATTTCCACATGTACATCACGTATTCATGGTGTCATGCTGTCTTTCATTTCTATCAAATGTTGTGAAAATGTATTAAGGGTTGGGGTGAGAAATTCCATTCAACGTTCAAAAGTGTAGAAGTTGCAGCGACGCGATGTTTCACAGATATATGCATTCGGATTGACCTCGACCTTTTTCTTCGAAAAAAAAACTCGGACGTCAGACGGCACTATTTTAAAAATAGTTCCCCGTTGATCTATTAGTTTTGTTATAACCTATCATTAAACTGGACCGTAAATGACAAACATGTTACTCACAACATTACTCACTCAAGTTGGAGAATTCTGAATGTTGAAAAAGTGCCTTTTTACTTTTACATCAATTTGATGTAAAACCTTCATCCGAGTCTTTTTATGCCGTTACAAATAAAGGGCGAGGGGATCCAAATGAGACAGATGAACAAAATAAATGATTCCAATGCAATGTCGATATAACGTCCAATATCATTTGTTGTTTGCTCCTTAGTTACGGCTGTAAAACAAGAACATACTATAGGCTTGACGTTTCTAACGTCACATCAAGCGCGGATCCAGAGGGGTTGGGGGGGGGGGGGGGGTAGCATAGCTAATTTTTTTTATTATTAATATACACATTTCATTAGATTAATTAAATCTCTTTTGTTGTCAGAATGTTTGAAAAATATATCATGAATTTGTATTGGAAATCAATATTTTGACGTCAGCATTTCAAAAACTTTCTCTGGCTCGCTTCCGTTCGCCAGAATTTATTACATACATGTACGTTATTTTCAAATGATGCGGCGCTTTCCTATATACAACACATACACATTACACCTAGGTCAATCAACAAGGGCACGAAGAAAACGAAAAGGAACTGAAGAAGACACGAATAGTGGATTTTACTCCAATTCTCAGAAAAAAAAATTTCGCTAGCTCGCTGTCGCTCGCCATTTGTTGTATTTACATATTAGAACTGACAATCAATAATCAAGTACTATGATGTGAAAATTCAAGATGTTAAGCTTCTTGCTCGCCATTGCTCTCCAGTTACCTATTTTATCAATAACAGAACTGATATAAACTTTATTTTCTTTGCTTTTTTTTTTGCTCTTAAAAAAATTCAGACTTTAGGACCCCCCTTGAAAAAAATTCCTGGATCCGCCCATGCACATTTCGCTCTTATAATTAAAAAAATATATAATTATAGAATGCATTAGAATGGGAATACAATGTAAGTAGATACTGACGCTATGTTTGCGGACGGTAAATGCAGATTTTACGGTGCAAACACAGAGATTTATCGCGCTTCTCGATTGCTTGATGTACTGTGGGGTTATATAACCCATAGTCCCATACATAACCCATAGTACTTCAAGTAATCGCGAAGCACGATAAAACCCTTTGGGTGCAAACATCAATTTTTCTGGCTCCGCTAACGCATCGCCAGAAAAACTCGGTTTGCCACCGTAAAATCAGCATTTACCGTCCGCAAACATAACATCAGAAGCTATAGTTATTCCCTAATTATATGTATATATTAACTAAAGGATCAATGATACCCCCGCTAAATTATAATCCAACTTTGTCTTGTTTCAAATAAGGAATATTTTACAAAAAGGTTATATCAAAGAACTGGCATTTTTAAAATTGCGGCAACCAGCATAAGTTGTAGTTGTATTGGTCGACAAATACATGTACAAATACAAAATACAAATACAAAACCGATAGAGGACAATGAGTACTTTCCTTCTGTCCACAAAACGTCAGTCAATCAAATACCACGGCGGCCATCTTGCAAGGCCGATCGGGTCTAAAACATAAAACAAACTTATAGGATAGCCTTCAGTATTTTAGTTTGAACTGTTTCTGCAATGTTTCATGAGAATCAGTGTAGCGGTTGAGTATGAAAAGTCGATCTTGTAAGTTGTAACGGTCAATCAGAGCCATCAGTGGCCATCTTGTTTTCCGGATTGGGTCCTGATTGAGATTTTTTATATAGGACTTGATTTCAGCAAGTTTGATGAAATTCATTGCAGCAAGCCAATAAGAAGAAGTGGAAAATGTTTACGTCGAACTATGACGCTGACGACGGAATGATGACGGATGTTACTCTAGGACTGTTGCTCAATTGACTGTCACTCGGGTGAGCAAAAAATAATCGTGCGAACAAAGTATCGTATGGCTGATGTGAAACAGACTTTTTAAATGGTCTTATCTAAAAATTTTGACAGTAAAATGAAAATTGATTATTGAATATTTGCATTTAAATCATTGGAATGTTAAAGTAAAACATAGGGTAATCAAAGATTACATAGCTCGCCTATACAGGTTTTTGTCAGAAACCAGGTTAAAGTTTTTGAAAAGTAGGTCAAAGTCCAAGGTCAAGGTCACTAGGTCAAAGGTCATGGTCTCAAATGAAAGGTCTCGTCACAACGTATCTATATGTGAAATATCAAAGCCCTTCTCCTTATAGTTCAAGAGATACAGCCCAGGTTAAAGTTTTGTCTACGGACGACGACAACGACGACAAGGGTCAACTTGCACTCAAGGATATAAGCCGTATCAATTGATTCTCGCATGGATTCAAGCCGGAAGTTGTTCTAGTTGGACAAGGGTATGGCATTAGCTCTCCGGACTTTTTCGTCCCGGCGAGCTAAAAATCAATGAAGATCATACAATTTTTAAAATGAAATATCTCATCAGTGGCGTAGCTGTATTGGCAAAATTTATTGATAAAGGGAGGTTGGTCCACGGCAAAAAGTGTATGCAAGTACGAACTACGGGTGTTTAATGATCTATGAATGTATAATTACATGTAGGTGTACCATAAAACATTTATACTTGATAAAAATGTCGTATTCACCATACAAAAGGGAGTCTTTCAGGACTGCACGTCCAATTCCATCATACCATACGATGTCCTTCTTAGGCACGGTCCATTTGATATTGGGGGGGGGGGGGGGCGCTTGGGTTTTTAGTCGGAGCAAGATTATTTTTATCGCCCCGAACCGGAGCAAATTATTTTTTTCTTACAAAGTTGGAGCAAGAAATTTTTTTTCACAAGTGATGTGCAATATATTAAGAATGTTTGTGTTTTATCATTAGAAATTCTTTATTTTTATTAAAAACTCTAAAATATGTCTTTATTTTTATGAAAAATTTTATCCACTTCTGAACAGAGATATATTAAAAGTATTTTACAATATAATCCTCACTAAGCAGAATCTATATAATAAGGTACAAGTAAGAGGCCTGAGAGTCTGAGGGGAGGGTTTTCTATACAAATTTTCGAATTTAAAATTGTTAATTGGGGAATTGATAATACATATTTAAGCCTCTAAGGAAGCCCTTTTCCGTTAACATGCAATCTTTTGATATTTTCAAATATGAATTTTGTCATTAAAAATTAATGTTTTGATAGAATTGAAGTATGGCTAGTGAAGCGAACCCCCCCAAAAATTATGTAAATGGAAAACTGCGGCGAGCGAAGCGAGCCGGAAAATTTTCAGGAATTTTTAGCGAGATTTTATGGTAAATCTTCAAATTCAGGTTACATGAGAGAGCAAGATTATTTTTTTCTGACACACCATAAGCAAATTAATTTTTTTCATCAAAATTCAGAGCAAAATTATTTTTTTCGAAAAAACCCAAGCCCCCCCCTTCGAATATCAAATGGACCGTGCCTTATACGATTTGGTGGACATTACGATCTGGTGGACATTGTATACATATAATTTACAGAAAACTTGTACTAATACTAACATAAAACAGTTTTGAGCGACAACTAAAGTTAAAACAGACATTAAAACACACTAACTTCAGATAATGAACAGACATTACCGGTACTGAACATGAAATACACACGAACTTCAGATAATGAACAGACATTACCGGTATTGAACATGAAATCCGCATTCTTTGTTCACACGGATACATGTTCATGTTCAATACATTCTAGTATCAATAATAGTTCTTAAAATATCTCCCTTCTGATAGAGCTTTGGAAATAAGTACTACAGATTGAAGGCCGTTCTCTCACTCTTATCTGATCAGATACCTGTTATTATACAACATCTATTGAATGAAGTCAATGAACCCCCCCCCCCTTTGCTGTGATGACACACTGTACATTGTATCACTAGTCGCAAACGGAATTCACGGCGGCGTCCCCTTTCCAATATGCATGTAAATGCAACATGTACCAGACTTGTACTTTCTGTACACACCGACATAATTGATTTCTTACATTTATAACCAATTTTATGTTTTATAGAAAACAAAAACTATAAATATTTCTTAACGTACAAAATCAATAATGTATAGAGACGGTAAGTTTACACAGAGAGGGGTTGTTAGATGTCCTTATCAAGGGGAGTAATAAGATTTCTTTGAATTATCTTGAAATATGTATGATTAGATGTACGTTATACCAATATCGCATTTCAAATGTCACGTCATCGCATTCTGTTTTGAAATATCATCCAACTCCTCGCCAATAGATGTAAAACAAAAATCAATAATTTCCAAGAATCTAACTGTCTAATGTAGACAGAGAACATCGAGGATCACAGAAAAGCCATCGGTAAACAATGGAGTAAGACTAGGCCTCAGTATATACAATATCTGCAACACTTAAGAATGAAATTCCCATTTTATATTTATCTTGACAGTCGATTTCTCTTTGCTTTAATATACAAAACAAAAACACACTGTGTAGGCTTTCTATAGGTTTAAAAGCAAGAGACCTAAATATGTACACGATTGTATAATCGGAAAATGTGTAGGATTGGATTGACTGAAGTTGCTGCTAATAGACATAGATACCCTAGTAAGTATACGAGCATAAAGGTGAATCTACCTACATGTACATGTATATTATGGGTGTATCATACACACATTGCTTCTAAAAGAAAGATTGAACGAGAAAAAGACAAATCTATGGCTTATATGGTCCTACAAAAATATCCAATCACAGATTTAAAAGTCCCCCTGCTCCCGGGAGCTTCCATGGAGTTATCTGTCACTATCAGGGGTATATCTTACATACTTTTTATACTATATAAAAGATGGAGAGGGAATGTAACAGCCAAATACCCCTCCCTCCCCACCCCCGGATAAAATTCTGCAAACCGTTTCCACAATCATCTCCCTTCATATTCTGGAGGACTACAATAAACATTTTAAATCAAAACAAAGTCATCTTTTTATGTTAATCGTCTTGTTGAATTTTAAAACACGTGTTACATATTACATGTAAATTCATTTTTATAAACTTCTTCTATACATGAGGTGTGGTATAATCTGACGGTGATACCACCCTTATAAATTTAGGTAGGTGATCCACCATATATTTTAAAATATGACTTTTACAAGGTTATGCTTGCATATATATATATCTATTTTATATCCAACGATGGTTGATGAACCTCAATTAGAATCATATATATATGTTTTGTTAGAACCATAGAAGTCAATGTAAATAATTCAGGCGCGTAGCCAGGCGTACGCACGTACGCAGAAGTTTCCACATCTGCGAAAAAATTGTAAAAGGTCATTATAGATCAGAAAACTGCTAAAATCCATTAGATTCCGGGATTTCACACCCTGGATCCCCACAAGTGCTTCTTCCTGGACAAAATACTAGGAGCCTGAAGACGACCCCCCATCCCCTGACTGAAAGTGCACTTGAAAAGTACTCTGACAACGCGCCTGAATTAATGACAGTTTAACCCCCACCCCAATACTAGTATATCGCAACCCCCCCCCTCCTATATATACATTTTTTTTTTTACAAATCGAAGACACATAAATTTATAAATGTCTCAGCAAATAAATAACTATTAGTATTATCATGATAGCAAAATTCTGATCAAACCCATACTAAACAGCTAGTACTGACTACTGATCAAACCCATACTAGACAGCTAGTACTGACTACTGATCAAACCCATACTAGCTAGTACTTACTGACTACTGATCAAACGCATACTAGACAGCTAGTACTGACTACTGTATGGCGAAACACCGACTTGTTGCAGACATACAGTAGGTACGCTTCTGTTATTGAACAAGAAAAAAAAAACATTGACAAGTAAGCACTCACCCTTGACGAGCATCTTCTACATCGCTTCAAATCAAAGACAGGCGTTGAACATCCCAAAAGTAACAATTCTACAAGAACGAGGGAGAGTCGTAACATGCATCTCTCCCTCAAGGCTGTCGCCATGATACTGATAGAGAGATAATTGTGTCACATTTAAAGTAGGCCATCGCGCACCTGCTTTCCATTCGGATTTCGCGGACTTTAACCATCAAAAACGTATAAAATATTTTCCCGTGTCTTATAATAGAATAATTTATGATTTTATCTGTTGGCCTATTTTTGCATTTCTAAATTTGTGAAATTTGACCGCATTATATTATAAGTGCATCTACCTGTGAATACCTTAGTAGTGGAACTGTAAAAAAAGGGTTGGGGTATTAAAATATCGACATTTACATGTTTATTACGTTTATGGAATCCTGGCCTTGGCATTGCATTATCACATAGCACATGGACCAATCCCCCGGTCCCTCATGTAAATAATCGAGATCTCATACAGTGCTGATTCTTTTCCAAATTATATACAATTTCATTAAATGTAAGAAAACGCATAACCCTTTATATAGATACGAAGATAGTGCATTGGCGACAATTTTTGAAATACATGGGCTAGGACTTCTAAAGATTTTTCATTTGATACAATTTCTTTAATGACATACCTAGTGACATTGACCGTGGACTTAACACAAATTGACCTGGGATATACTGAGCTCTAAGGGGTAGGGCTTTAATATTTCATATATGATGAGACCTTTCATTTTAGACCATGGTCATTGACTTAGTGACCTCGTTCTTGGACTTTTGACCTACTTTTCAAAAACTTTAAGCTTGGTTGTATCTCTTCAACTATAAATTAAAGCGACTGTAGCTATAGGTCTTTGATATTTCACATGTAAATTCCTTGTAACGATTCCTTTCATTTAATACCAAGGCGTTTGACCTTGTGACCTTGACTATGAATATTGATTCTACTTTTCAAAAACTTTAAACTTGGCCGTATCTCGTCAACTATTTGGGGTACGTAACGTAGGGCTTTGATATTTCACATGTAAATTCTTTTTGCCGACAAGACCTTTCATTTGAGACCATGTCTTTTGGCTTATAGTGACCTTGACATTGAACTTTTATCTACGTTTGAAAAATTAACGTGGTCTATATATCTCCAACTATAAGGGAAAGAGGTTTGAAATTTTATGTACAGATGAGACACTGAATTACATTCAGTGACCTAGCTAGACTTTAAACTTTTAGCTCGCTAAAGGATAGACTAATATTGCACGTATACATGTATATACTCCTCATGACAATACCTTTTGGATCTTGGAATTTATCTGATTTTTTTACGAAAACCTGCTATGACGAGCTATATGTTATCTTTGATTACTGAACGATCTTCTATGAACACTGTATATATACTGTGGAATATCCTTCAGTTATATTAATATTTTTGTTTTAATCTAAAGTACGCACTATTTACATCAACTTTCGTGTGTCTGTGATGAAATACTTCTTCCAGCATAATATTTATTCCTTGGAACTTTTATCATATAATATTTTTTCACAATAACTATCATTATGTATCAAAAATTCCAAAAGGAAATTTTATTATGTAATGAGTCTTCCATGATCATAATAAAAGTTCTCATGCCATGGAAAATATATGACATAACAAAAATTCCATCTGGATTTTTTTAATGTTCACAATAAAAGTTCTGATACTAGTACCATGGAAAAATCTTATAGAACAAAAATTCCAACAAGGATTTCATATATGTGCATAATAATTACACTTGAAAAAAAAAAATTATAACGTACTTATTTAAGGATTGTTTTTCAGCTTTTGCGCTTTGTCGGTGTGTATTGGCAGTAGGGAATGGAAACAAAATATGTAAAGCACGAAGTGCTTTTCATGAATTTTGTTTCCATTCCCTACTGCCAATACACACCGATAAAGCGCAAAAGCTGAAAAACAATCCTTATATTTACATTTTACGTATTAACTTAGTTATTTTTGCCAATTTTTCAGCCAGTTTCTTTACATTTGAAATATCAGTGCGGAGGGAGAAAGCCATTTGACGTAAGAGCAAACGAACGTTCGACGTTTTCGCTTGATTCGAAGTAGTACCTTCTGTACGGAAACGTTGTTGACAAATGAGAAACTGAATTTTGTCCTCTTGCTGTATTTTGAACATTTCAATTAAAACTGAAGAAAATTGAATCGTGAAAATTCGTGCTTTTTGTCCAACATAATTCAGACATGGCGGAGAGTTAAACTGGAGAAATTTCACAGAACTGAAGGGAAAACTTTTGAAAACTCTTTTTAACACACTGTTATACCTTAAACTGCTTACTAGACATATGAGATCAATCGGTATCATTGTATACAAACTTCTGTAAATACCCTATTTCATCTGGAAGTAATTAGAATAATGCAAAAGTCGAGTACAGCCGTCGAAAACGCGAAAACTTTCGGTATTTTCATGACTTACCTCAACATCATGGCTAAAGATTCGCTGATACTCGAAGTATTTCTGATATTATGAATCCATAAGAAGCGAAGATAAATTCACTGTTGATAATGACACAAGTAAATCAAAGCCTCATCCTAAATACTGAATATTTGATCCACTTATGCCTGAATATTCGCTCATCCAAACAACGCATCTTTCTGCAGACAACAATGCAGTTCGTCCTTGAACTTCGTCTACTGACGCGTGATCGACTTACTACGTCACACTTCTTGGAAGTGTACATGTGGGTGACCTAGATTTTGACACATTTAATCACTGGGGGTAGACGGCGTCGTTTGATAATGGATACATGTTTTGAATCTGTATTAAAGCAATAAATAAAATGGGCATTTTACCAGAAATTAATCCGCGTAAGTTCTAAAGTCACGTGATAGGCTCTTGCGATTATCGAGAAATAAAGCAACAGTTGGTTTGGTACCTTTATATAAGGGAAACGCAGTAGGAATGTAAATATTTAAAAATAGTATTCAGAATAAGAAATAATAAATTTCAAAAATCATGTACTGTATATTGTATTACTACTGTACAGCTTGAAAATTTGATCCCTACGTACATTATTTTCTTCCGATAACCGAGTGATGTACTTGTAGAAAAAAAATAAAAAGTATAAATAATATTATCATAATATTTACATATGGCCATTCATTTGTATAGAATTTACACTGTGATTATAGGAGTATAACCGCAGTGGCGTGATTTGAACTGTGACGTCATAGTAAGTTGGCTTCATTTGAACCTTGACGGTACGTAGTAACATAGCCTTAGCAACGTAGTTGTAAACGTATTTTAATGTCATTAAAGCGTGAAAAACTGGAATGTAAATATATATAATAACTGTCTTTTGGAATGTGATTATACTGTGATAACCTACAATGGATCAAGGAATTATGTTTCTCATAATGCGCTAACGCGCATTATGGAACATAATTCCTGGATCCATTGTAGGTTATCACAGTATAATCACATTCCGAAAGACAGTTATTCCATAAATAAAATTGAAAAGGCATACATGTACCAATACGTTCAATAACATATGAACCATTCCACAGAATTTTTGTTATGTAATATTTATTCCTGCAAGCTAAAGGTATTACTGTAATCATTGAAATGTTTGAATCATGAGAATATATCCCTAAATCAGAGCTATTTATGTGTTTGAATCACAGATAATATTTCTTCTGTTTTATAGAAAATCATTCCTTTGAGTAGGTGAGAAAAGAGTAAAACATCATAAAACTATATAGACGGAAACATTATTATGAAAATTGTTGATGTTTTACTCTTTTTCACGTACCGAGAGGACATCGGAAAAAGTATTATGAACAAGGAAAAAATATTCTATAACAAAAAATCCTGGGAATTTTTATTATAATAATAAACCTTCCAGGAGGAAGAAATATTATGCGGAAGAAAAGTTCGTTCACATGTTCTTGGATCACGAAGAACCGTTTAAATATACTAGTACTACAATCCAGACAACCCAGGTCGACAAAGCGTATTAAGCCCAGTTTTATTAAAGTTGGTTACTTAATCAACATTGCGACATTCGAATAAATAATGGACTCTGGTGATACTTTAAAATGTCCTTTAGTAAAGACATGACATCATTGAGACGATGAGGATATCTTCTGAACGACGTACGGTTTTGGAACCGATTTCGATTGCATCTTTTAAAAGTAGCGCAAGCGATTTCGGTTGCATCTTCATCCTATGCACTAAAAGTTGGTGGAATTTCAGAGCCCCCCCCCCCCCCCCCCCCTTTTTTTAAGTTGGCTAATCTTTATATGAGACTTGGTGGGTGAGGTCTTGTGAATGATGTGTAGTTTTCATTTTCGGAAGCGTTCTCGGTTGAATCTTAACGCAACAGGCGCTCGAAGTTGATGATAATCATCGATTACGGGGCCATAAAACCATGATAATTAATGGACATACTATATTGAGAACATACGAAACAACTAAATATTCATCAAAAATGAATCCCCAACTGAGATAAGATAAGGTTCCCGGGGGAGAATTAGCAGTCCTGATTTCTATAGCAGCACCTGTCACTTAAGACGTGCAGAACACTTCAAAACCAATGAATGTGTCCAATTTCGTGCTTTGGATCGTTCTAACCTATTGTGGACACGCAAGACGTAAGAGTGTTTTACTTTGATCCGCACACTTTTACATCAACTCTGAAATAATTCTTATTGTCACTGTCGTGTGTGTGTATGTAGTACTTTCGTGGCAATATCGTGTCACTATCGTGGCTGAATCGCGTTGATTTTTTCATTCGCGTCACAATCTCGGCGCATTCGCATCACATTCGCGTCAGATTCTTTCTTGTCGGGGCTCTATTGTGGCTCTATCGGGGCTCCATCGTGGCTCATTCTCCTCCACCTTGGGAACAAGAATGCACGCGAATGTGAGGAGAACGCGCCGCGAATGGAGGAGAATGCAAGGCGAATGCGCTGTGCATATGCCGCGAATGTGAGGCGAATAAGAATTCAGACGCGAATGTTTTAAACAGTCTGAAGCATTCGCGTCGGTGCCGCGAACAGAGGAGAATGCAGGAGAACATGACACGATAGTGACACGATGAGACGAGAATGCTCGCAATTGAGAGGAGAATGCGCTACGATTAAACAAAATCGCCTAATCGTAGCTCTATCGCCTCTGCATTCGCGACAGTGGAAGCCCGGCTTTAGCTAACTTTATATACATTGTATCAACGGAAGTCCTTAGTGTCAAATCGAATCAATGTCAAAACTCGATTGGAAATCAAAACACGCACTTGTAAGCTTGATAATCATTTTGGGGGATTTTTTTAAGTGTGAGTAAAGATTAAAATTTAATAATCGTCTAATACTATACATTTTCCCCGCCCTATAGATACATTCTGTATCTGTATCAACACATCTCCAGTACTCGTTTAATTTCGGCATAGCAATCTGACACTATTTCCTTGCTATCTGTGGTCCATTATGAACGATCTATACGGTAATAAGACATTACAGACATCATAAATCATAACATGTAGTGAAACTAGCATCAATTTTAACAACATTACATAATTCCCGGAGAACTGGACAAAGAAATCGTCGGAACTGTCATAATATCATATCAAACCATACAAGATTAAGGGGGAAAAAGAACCCGAGACGTTTTCTTTTGTTTTCAGTGGTTACAAACTATAGAGCATGTATGCTTTGAGTTTTCCACAGGGCTTATTCGTTTTGTTTCGATTTTTCAGTCAATTTTGTGTATCTTTATCACTAGAACGATTGTTTTTAAATAGCATCACTCATGAATAAAACTGACTTCATCCCTTATACATGAACATCCCAAACTAGCGAAAAACTCAACTTTTTATAGAGCTTCTTCTTTGCCAGTCTGTGGTCAAGTGTACATGTACACGGCCAATTAATCTGCGGCCGATGAATGCACAGGAGCTCGATGCCAACAACCCTCGATGACACCCGCCCCTTCACATCTTTCTATAGTCAAAGGAGAGTATAGGCAGATATTCTTGTGGATCGTTGGCATCGAGCTCCCGTAGATGGATGATAAGAATACTACTGATCGGAATATTGGAAGAAAAGGAGCCCGTTTGACACCATATCACTCATGCAATGCTCTGAACAAATTAAAACTTTGTAGATGGTTATAAGAACACTAAATTCTGCCTAACATTTGGTAAAGTACTAGTATTTAAAGAGGTGCGACCGTGCCTATGAAGTTGAAGATGCAATTAACCATATCTGCTTATTATACTAGAAATGAAACCACAAAAGTTTAACTTTCCTTGTTATTTAATGTTAAGTGAAATGAGTACTCACTTCTACATGTAGAATGCACAAATGCAACCATAACGAAGACAAGTGCGTGCTTCCCGTTATGTTATATGAAATGACACGTTGTGGTTGCCAATGATATATTTGAAATGCATGATGAACTTAGAGCTTAAGGCTACATTTGTTTTAAAACATAGATCCCCAACTGTCAAGATTAAGTTATAAGTGGGTAAAATGAGAAAATACTTATACTTGATCTGCTACGATTCAACCCAAAGCCAGATTTACTCAATTTAGACTCAATATCTTAATCCATTTCAGAGGGAACTCTGAAAATCCTACTTGGAATGACAGACAGATGTACAGACCAAGAGGACATTAATAATGACCTTCATTGGTATTGTTAGAGGACTGACAACTGTTAACCAGTATTTCAAAAGCAGAAACAGAAATAAATAAAATACACCGCTAAAGACGGTATGGCCGGATTGCAAAGTAAGTTTTTGTCACTAAATGGGTCAAGGTCACTAGCTAAAATATTACGACATAAATTGAAAGGTCTTGTCAGAGGCAACCTACCTTATAATAATGTTTCTACTGTGTATATAGTTTCTGAGATTTTGCTTCAACCAGAAACTTTACCAAAATCTTTAACTAGGTCAAAGTCCAAGGTCAAGGTCACTAGGTCAAATGTTATGGCATAAATTGAAAGGTCTTGTCATGGGCAACCTTCATGTATAATATAGAGTTTCTAATGCAAACAGTTCCTGAGATTTTGCTTCAACCAGAAACTTTAACCAAAATCTTTAACTAGGTCAAAGTCCAAGGTCAAGGTCACTAGGTCAAATGTTACGGCATAAATTGAAAGGTCTTGTCATGGGCAACCTTCATGTATAATATAAAGTTTCTACTGCATACTGTTCCTTAGCTTCAACCAGAAACCTTAACCAAAATGTTGACGACAGACGGACGGACGGACAGACGGACATCGTCAATCTATAGACCGGAATTGCTTTGCAAACCGGCCAAAAAGCAAAATAACTAGTAAGTGACGTTCATGAGTAATCATGAATTTGCAAGCATGCCTTGATTTCCATTACTCAAAACAAATAAAGTTAAGATTCCTGCTTGAAATATATACAGTACACGGTCAGGGGCGTAGCTGCCTATACGCCAGCACGCAATTGCGTTCACATCAATCAGATAGAAAATAAAACACCGCTAAAGACGGTATGGCCGGATTGCAAAGTAAGTTTTTGTCACCAACTGGGTCAAGGTCACTAAGTCAAATATTACAGCATACATTGAGAGGTCTTGTCAGAGGCAACCTTCATGTATAATATAAAGTTTCTACTGTATACAGTTCCTTAGATTTTGCTTAAACCAGGAACTTTAACCGAAGTCTTTAACTAGGTCAAAGTCCAAGGTCATGGTCACTGGGTCCAATGTTACGGCATAAATTGAAAGGTCTCATCATGGGCAACCTACATGTATAATATAAAGTTTCTACTGCATACAGTTCCATAAATTTTGCTTAAACCAGAAACTTTAACCAAAATCTTTAACTAGGTCAAAGTCCAAGGTCAAAGTCACTAGGTCCAATGTTACGGCATAAATTGAAAGGTCTCATCATGGGCAACCTATATGTATAATATAAGGTTTCTACTGCATACAGTTCCTTAGATTTTGCTTAAACCAGAAACTTTAACCAAAATCTTTAACTAGGTCAAAGTCCAAGGTCAAGGTCACTAGGTCCAATGTTACGGCATAAATTGAAAGGTCTCGTCATGGGCAACCTATATGTATAATATAAGGTTTCTACTGCATACAGTTCCTTAGATTTTGCTTAAACCAGAAACTTTAACCAAAATCTTTAACTAGGTCAAAGTCCAAGGTCAAGGTCACTAGGTCCAATGTTACGGCATAAATTGAAAGGTCTCGTCATGGGCAACCTATATGTATAATATAAGGTTTCTACTGCATACAGTTCCTTAGATTTTGCTTAAACCAGAAACTTTAACAAAAATCTTTAACTAGGTTAAAGTCCAAGGTCAAGGTCACTAGGTCAAACGTTACGGCATAAATTGAAAGATCTCGTCATGGGCAACATACATGTATAATATAAAGTTCTACTGCATACAGTTCCATAGATTTTGCTTAAACCAGGAACTTGAACCAAAATCTTTAACTAGGTCAAAGTCCAAGATCAAGGTCACTAGGTCAAATGTTACGGCATAAATTGAAAGGTCTTGTCATGGGCAACCTTCATGTATAATATAAAGTTTCTACTGCATACAGTTCTATAGATTTTGCTTAAACCAGGAACTTTAACCAAAATCTTTAACTAGGTCAAAGTCCAAGGTCAAGGTCACTAGGTCAAATGTTACGGCATAAATTGAAAGGTCTTGTCATGGGCAACCTTCATGTATAATATAAAGTTTCTACTGCATATAGTTCCTTAGATTTTGCCTCAACCAGAAACTTTAACCAAAATGTTGACGGCAGACGGACAGACGGACGGACGGACGGACAGACGGACGGACAGACGGACATCGTCAATCTATAGACCGGAATTGCTTTGCAATCCGGCCAAAAATGTACATGGATTTTTCAAAGAGAAAGAGAGAGATTTTCTGTGAAATTTATGGAAAATAACACATAAGATTTTACATTTTACGCTTCAAATATCGCCATCTTCTCTAAAATTGCATATTTTTAGCAAAAATACCAACTCCTTTTGGTAAGTCTTTTCTGACGTGCATGTTTCGGAAATGAATCTTGATCAGTAAATATGATTCCAAGATGACAAAATAATTCAAAAGTATAGCGCCCACATGAAATCTCGGACAACTTTTTTGTCAAAAGTGAGCCGCTTCAAAATTTTAGTAAACTGTAGTATATATTCCGAGGCGTTATCAAATGAAAATTGTGGCCAACTGCTTACTTTTGTTTTTCTCTGAAAATTCAAAATGAGTATACAGGTTTTAAAGTGACGTGTTCAGCGTTTGTGCATTTGACTTTAACAAAACTTCTTTCACGTCTATCAATGAGACGATTTTAAATGTGAAAGATGGATTCAAATGAGATGAAGAAGATCCTGACGACAGTCTCAACATCACTCACAAAAGAGAACCAAATTGAGCATCGACTGACCCCTAGCATGCTTAAGATGGGGCCAGGTGCCCGGGAGGAGTAAGCATCCCCTGTTTGGCTAGCCGCACCCGCCGTGGAAATGAAAACGATATCTACAAAGCATGCACTGTCAAGTCACAACTTAATTTTTGCAGTTCCTTAATATTGAGAGTAATTTCTTATGAAAAATGGTCTCAATATGTAAAGATGTAAGCTAAAAAGCAGGGAATTGGGTTGAAATTTTGAAAATTTTCTCGGGGGAGGCCCCCGAACCCCAACCTGCAGGAGGGGTGACCCCTCCCGCACCCACCCCCTCTCGGCGCTGCGCGCCTCGAATGAAGTATTCGGCTTAATATCTTTTATATATTTGGCGTGCACTTCAAAAAGCTCTAGCTAAGCCCCTGGCAGTAATTCGAGGTAACTAATGACATGTGTTTATGAAACACAGTTTCCCCAGAATGGTATAAAAGGTACAGCTGAATTTTACCAAAAGTAGGGCAAGCTCCTAAATGAAAAAAAGCCTGTGTTTGTGAAACACGAATGCCCCCGGTGGCATCTTTGTTAGTATAAACACCATTTTCTGTTAAGTACATGTATGTGAGGTCACTGGGTTAAAAGGTCAAAGGTCAAGGTCACGAGGTCAAAAATTTTGGTATCAATGGAAAGGTCTTGTCACAAGGAATACACATGTGAAATCCTTATCACTTACCATTCAAAAGTTATGCCCAATGTTAAAGTTTTTGAAAAGTAGGTCAAAGGTCAAGGTCACGAGGTCAAAAATTTTGGTATCAATGGAAAGGTCTTGTCACAAGAAATACACATGTGAAATATGAAAGCCCCATCACTTACCATTCAAAAGTTATGCCCAATGTTAAAGTTTTTGAAAAGTAGGTCAAAGGTCAAGGTCACGAGGTCAAAAATATTGGTATCAGTGGAAAGGTCTTGTCACAAGTAATACACAAGAGAAGTATGAAAGCCCTATCACTTCCCATTCAAAAATTATGTCCAATGTTAAAGTTTTTCGGACAAACAGACAGACAAACAGACGGACAGGCCAAAAACTATATGCCCCCGAATCTTTGATTCCGTGGGCATAAAAATACCGTAAAATAGTATCACAAGTAAAAATAAAATTGATCTTGTCATGTAGAAATTAGAACTGTCCTAAAAGTGACGAATTTTACTCCCTGCTAGACGTTTTTTTCTGTACGGATTCATTTGTGACACAACACAGAAAGGTCTGGTGATCAACCCTATATCCTTATAGTTTCAAAGTAGGTAAAAGGTCAAAGGCACTAGGCCAAACGTCATGGTATCAAATGAAAACTCTGGTCATGAGGAATCTATATGTGAAATATCAAAGCCCTCTCCCTTATAGTTAAAAAGTAGGTCAAAGGTCACTATGTCAAAAGTCATGGTATCAAATGAAAGCTCTTGTCATAAGGAATCTATATGTGAAATATCAAAGCCCTATCCCATAAAGTTAAACATAGGGTAATCAAAGATTACATAGCTCGCCTATACAGGTTTTTGTCAGAAACCAGGTTAAAGTTTTTGAAACGTAGGTCAAAGTCCAAGGTCAAGGTCACTAGGTCAAAGGTCATGGTCACAAATAAAAGGTATCGTCACGAGGTATCTACATGTGAAATATCAAAGCCCTATCCCTTATAGTTCAAGAGATGTAGCCCAGGTTAAAGTTTTGTCTACGGACGACAACAACGACGACGCCGAGGGTATGGCATTAGCTCTCCCGACTTTTTCGTCCCGGCGAGCTAAAAAGTAGGCAAAGGTCAAAATCAAGGTCTCTAGGTCAAAAGTCATGGTATCAAATGAAAGCTCTGGTCATGAGGAATATATAAGTGAAATATCAAAGCCCTACCCCTTATAGTTTAAAAGTAGGTCAAAGGTCAGAAGGTCAAATACTTGTTATGATGAATGTGTGTATGAAATATTAAAGCCTTATCACTTATACTTCAAGACATATTCACTTTAAGAACATCTTAACCAAAATATTACAATAAGGTCAAAATTCAAAGTCAAGGATGCTAGGTGAAATGTCTTTGTATCAAAATGTAGCACCTGTTATGGCCAATGTATGTATAAAATATGAAAGCCCTATCACTTATTATTCGCTTAAAGAACTTAACCAAAATGTGACTACAAGGTCAAAGTTCAAAGTCCCTAGGTCAAAATGTCTTGGTACCAAAATGTATTTGTTATGGTGAATGTATGTATGAAATATAAAGCCCTATCACTTACATGTATTTGTGAAAAAATATATGCTTTAAGAACTTCTTAATCAAAATATAACTATAAGGTCGAGTTCAAGGTCACTAGGTGAAATGTCTTGATATCAATGCAGTACTTATTATGGTGAATGTATGTATGATATATGAAAGCCCTATCACTTACACTTGAAGAGTTATCTGCTTTAAGAACTTCTTGACCAGACAGACAGGTTGACAAACAGACAGGGTGTTTCTTATATAGTATATAAATGTATCATATATCATTCAAAAGTTATACCTATTTTTTTTTTTTCCAAAAGTAGATCAAAGTCCATGGTCAAGATTACATGGTAAAAAATTGGTATCTGTAAAAAGGTCTTGTCACAAGCAATGTACATGTGAAATATGAAAGCCCTATTACTTAACATTCATAAGTAATGCCTAATATTAAATATTTTTAAAAATAGGTCAAACTCCTAGGCCAAGGTCACAAGGTAACATTTTTTTAGTATCAATAGAAATGCCTTGTCAAAAGAAATGCACACATGTCAAGTGAAAACTCTTTCATTAACCACTCTAATAATATACCCATTGTTCATTTTCTTACATAGTATTCAAAAGTCAAAGTCAAACATTGAATGGATAGGTCTTGTTATAAGTAATCCACCTGAGAAATATGAAAGTCCTCTCACCTACTGTTATAAAGTTATATTCCTTTTATTGAAAGTGGGGTGGAATGACGGACAGACAGACAGACAGGCCAAATGCTATATGACCCCTTGGTCAATAGACCGAGGGCATAAAAAAGATACAAGCATAATCCATCATCTTTGCAAAATATAAAGCATAATTTACATGCAAGGTATGTAGAGTGGCAAGTTATAGCGACACCAGAAAACCAAATGTTACTCATTTCTTTAATGAAGTATATATGCAATAAGCCGTAGAAATAGAAATAACAAGGCTGCAAAAAAAACCCCAAAAACATTCAACATCCTAATGCCAGCTGGTATATGACATGAAATATAGTACATATATTGAGCGAGGTATACATAAAGTCAGTGTATGCTATATTTAAAATACAATACTGTTCATACAAGATGAGATTCTGAAATACTTAGAAATCAATACCTAGTTTTGTACATTTTATAATGGGACATGATGGAGTCATTTTGGGGAATAAAGCATACTTTTTACTTGAATCTTGTTTAATTTTGTTTTTCCTTTGTTCAAGTTTGTGACATAAATAAAATTCATCATATAACATTCATTATACTATACACACAAATAGAAAACACTTGTATAAAAATATCACACATTGATAAGTTTGTATTTTATTTTGAATGCACATAACACAGGTGATTATATCATTATTGCATAAAAATATAACTTAAGACAACATAAAAGACTTTGTGAGCAAATGCATCCTAAGAACCTCCACTAAGAACTACCAGGCAGCAATCTTAATGAATAGTAGTTAAAGAGTGTGGCAACATCTCATTAAAAATTCCTACCCAATCATGCATTTGTTTGAGACACACATACCACTGAAAATGATGTAATTTAGGGGGTAACCAAAATAAGTGAAAGCACATAAGCTTTTCTTCACACGTATGCCTCTCAAAATACACTAAGATCTTGGTTGCTTGTTATCAACTGTATGTATTCATACAGCATCAAATAAATACTACATGCATATTTATTAGCAAAATTTTAGCAGAAATAGTGCAAAAACAACTGACACATTCTGGAAAGGGGGGTTCTAAAATGAAGATTTTTAGAGAGCAGAGTATTTTGGAGACCAAATTCTGTTAATGGAAGTGGAATTGTGCTTTACAGAGCATACTCTTACCTAACTTCAATATAATATGAATTGTAGTAAATTTTCATCTACTGTAATATTTTTGTTTTTTGATCATATGAAAAGGACCTTAATCCAGCCAATGCCCCTACCATCCATCAGGTAGTCTTAGTGAAGGAATGGTTATAAATGGTTATAAACAAACGACATATTTACAATGGGACTGTCACTTTACATTTGAGACAAGTTACAAGTACTAAATAAATGTAATACCATGGTATACATTGCTCTTAAAATGTATCTACCAATGAAATACTGGATACTGTTATGCAAAACCTTGCTTTTGTTTTTTTCTGAAAAATTCAAATGATTATTCTGAAATCCTAACAACACATTCTAACTTATTGGAAACAAACTTATACTTAATCACTTATACATGAAGAATGATGTAGTAACATCATAAGTAAATCAGAAACCTATATGTACATGTACATTTTAAATATTGTACAAAAATAATGTTATAATTTGGAATGTAGTGGCAGTTTTCAAGATTACATACCAAGGTAACTTTTATTCTTATTTGATATTGCCTTACAATATCACTTAACATTTTTGTTACTCCAAAGTGAAAGCGAATCATAATAACCCTTTGATAATCCCTATAAATGCATACATGCACCTGTATAAAACAAATAAAAGAATAAAAAAGTCCTCAATAGGGAAATTTTCTTACAGCAAATAAGAAATGCTCTATATCAACAAATTCTCAGTCCCTTGGCATTTATCAAGTGGAAACATAATTTCTACTTAATGTTCATGCTTGCTGGTTAAAACACTGACAGCAACAAAACTGAATTATGCTATCATTTCAGAAAGGCCAAGAGGCCAAAAATGTGTAGGTATTGTCGAAAACAAATTCTTAAATATTTTTTCTACTTATGTTTTGAAATATAAAGAAAAAAGACATTTTGTGTATTCATATTGAAAATCTGTTCATCTTTCTTCTTATAGCTCTATCACATATCACAGATTACTTTCTACAAAAGAGAAGTAAATGTATTACTCTATAAGAACATGTCACAATAAATTCACAATTTTACAAATTTGCCATCATGTAAAACTTCTATCTATACTATATAAGCATCCAAGACAAATCTTCACTTATAGTTAATAAAGAAGCGTTCAAAGCATATTCATTGCACCTCTCTAATAAAATTTTTAATAGAAATATATAGAATTTGAATTTTCTGCTTTTTGTTCCCTATAAAAAAAAAAGAAATCCAAAATACCAAAAAGTTATTAATGAATCTCATAAGTGTTTATCTCTTGATCAGCCATATCATGTTTTACAATTAAAATGTTTAGATAGTCATATAATTGTGTTGTGGTTATGATTATAATAGGAAAGACGAAGAAATAAGTCAGCATCAAGTATATAATTTCTTTTTTATACAGGAACAATGCATTCAAAATGCGTAGATGAAGGGCCAGTTTTTTTAAAACAAACTTTCACAATAAATTATCAACAATTAAGTAACTACTCTTGTACTATGTCCAGATAAAAATAAAATTGATTGAATTTATCAAATAGCATTTGGACAAGAACACTGGGAAATTGAAAAAGCATATACACTGTATTGCAGTTGCAAATGATACAGACAGTTCAAATACATGTACAACTTCATTACATATGCTTTTAAGAATAAACTTAAATTATTATGAAACATGCTGAAATCATATGTCAAAGATAAATGCATGAGATTAATTATTGTTATGGGTGTTTTATATTTAAAACAAACATACCTAGGTGTTGACTAATTATCAAAGAAAGCATAGACAGCTTGTAAAGATTGTTAAGCGCTATATGTGATTGTCTACTGCATATAAACATATGATATCTTACTAATGATAACAAATGGTAATGAGTATAGGTACAGTATCCTGAACACTAAAGCAACGTAGCTGCAAAACACTTTTCATGAGTGATACAAACTCATTTTCCTTTTTTTTAATTCAGAATCATCATCATCAATTTTATCTATACTTGAAAAGAAAAGGTATCTACAGTTGCCAAAATATCTGAACTTTTGAAACGCTGACTCACAACAACATAATGGATACTTCAATGCTTCTAAGAGCCCTTACCTCTTATCAAACATCTCGCTTGTAAAAATCTTTTTGTATAATGTTTCACAAAGTTGTGTTAAAAAAAAATATGATCTTCATTTCAATCTATTCAAAGTGACGCTGTTACACATGAATACAAACATTTGATGTAAGAAACAGTGAAAACTCCTTATAACATACATCTATAAGCATTGCACCCACAAAAAATAATTTTGGACCCCAAAACCCATGAAAAGGACATGTACAATACATTACATGAAAGTTTCATAGACAATATATCTAAACAGTAAGAAAATAAAAAATTATGCCAAATATTTTAATGATATGGACTTATGAAAAACTACATATGGAATTTGGGAATAGAAAATAATACATTTGTTTAAGTACTAAGAAATTGAACATCATGTATATAAATAATGCACTCAAAAGCCAGATCCATTCAGTTTTCAGATGGGAAATATCTGCCCTATACCATTTCCTCCTTTTGAGACTGAAGATCATCATCTGTATCGTTAGACTGTATCAGAGGCTCTCGGTCCGCGCCTTCCTGGGTAGGTAAGGGGACTTTATCATTACTCTGTGTCAGTCTGAAAAATACAAATGTTTCCTTGGTTTGTAAGGAAAGTCATTCAGTTATCATTTATATATGAATATTGCCATTTGCCAGTATCACCTGCAATTTTGTCAACCCAAGAAAACATTGTTAACAGCAGCAAACTGTCTAAACTGAACAAATTCAATCCCTCCCTACCATTGATTTTAAGAAGAGACATTCATTTATTTACGATGAATAGTCTCAGAAAAGGTCACAGTTCAAATTGATTGTTATGATAAATGTGTATAGTCTATGAAATAAGAAAGCTTCTGCCCTTATACATGTACTAGCTATTGAAAAGAGACATTTAATACAGGATCAGGGTTAAAGGTCAAGATCACTAGGTCAAAAATCTTGGTATCAAAATGTATTACATTTACTTGTACTTATGAATGATCGTGTGATATATGAAAACCCTGCCCTAATACAAGTACTTGAGGAGAATTTTGTTTTTCAGGACTTTAAAATTCTAAACCACAGCTATTACAATGTAAGAGGAAAAGTATACAGGTCAAATGCCTTGTATCAGAATATAGCACTTACTGAGGTGCATGTGCATGTAAAATATTAAAGTCTTATCATTTATACTTGAGGATAAATCTCATTTCAGAAATTCTATTAAAGGGTATAATAAAGGGGTATAACAAGAGGCCCAAGGGGGCTACATCACTCAACTGAGTTGCAGACAAAGAATGATAGTGGACACTTTGATGAAGGACCTTGATACTTGCTTCATGTAAGGTTTCGTGAAATTCTGTGCATTTGTTAATGAGAAGTTGAAAATGTGTCAGCCAATCAGAACCCTTGATGACCATAATAGTTGCCCTATCAGCAGGAATAACGCAAACTTGGTAGAGGACCTTGAGTACTTGCTTCCTGTAAGGATTTGTGAAATTCTGTGCTGCGGTTACAGAGAAGTCGAAAATTTGTCAGCCAATAAGAGCCCTCGGTGGCCATATTTCTTGACCGCAGTTCCAAAAAACAAAAACTTGGTAGAGGACCTTGAGTTCTTGCTTCCTATAAGGTTTTGTGAAATTCTGTGCAGCGGTTGCAGAGGAGAAGTTGAAAATGTGTCAGCCAATTAGAGCCCTCGGCGGCAATATTTGTTGACCAATGGGCAATAAAAACACAAAATTGGTTGAGGACCTTGATTACATGCTTCCAGTAAGGTTTCGTGAAATTCTGTGCTGCAATTCCAGAGTTGTCGAAAATGCAACAGCCAATTAGAGCTTCCGCAGCCATATTTGTTGTCCGATCGGCAGGAAAAATACAAATATGGTAGATGACCTTGAGTTCTTGCTTAATGTAAGGTTTTGTGAAATTCTGTGCAACGTTGCAGAGGAGAAGTCGAAAATGTGTCAGCCAATCAGAGCCCTCAGCGGCCATATTTGTTGACCAATGGGCAATAAAAACACAAAATTGGTTGAGGACATTGAGTACATGCTTCCTGTAAGGTTTCTTGAAATTCTGTGATGCCGTTGCTGAGTAGTCGAAAATGCAACAGCCAATTAGAGCCTTTGGCAGCCATATTTATTGTCCAATCTGCACGAAAAACACAAATATGGTAGATGACCTTGAGTTCTTGCTTACTGTAAGGTTACATGAAATTCTGTGCAACGATTGCAGAGATGTTGAAAATGTTAAAAGTGTAGCACTATGGCAACAACATGGAATGAGTTATATGATACCTGCTCAATATTTACTGTCATCTGTGAGCTTTTTAAATGAGCTCTGTGTAACAAGTCTCAAAGTAACATTGGCCTCTAACTAAACAAAGGAGGTGTTTGTTTTTTATAAAAAGTTTCCTGAATCAAAGAATATCATCTTTCCAACAATTAATCAAAAAGAGAAAAACCACTGCATTATGGTTCCACATACAAAAAGCTATCTTTAATCGGATGTTTCTTTGTGTAGCTAAAGCTTACATGTATCATCTTATCTTTGATTTTCTGAAGCGAGTAAACTTTACAAAATAAAACAGAACTGGATGAAGAAAGACATGCAAGGATGCACATCACTTCACACAAACATAGCAAGGTTACATAGGTTCCTCTTTGTTCTCTCTACTGATAAAGACTGATAAATAATTGGTGAGGAAATGAAAATATATAACATCCTTAAACACATGCTTTACAATACATGTACCATGAAGAATGGATACCAAAACATAAGACTAGGTGTTCTTTCTAATACCATTAACACATTTGCCAGCAAGCAGAGAAAATTTTAAGAACAACATGTGCACTCTCAAGACCTTGATGTCAACATTGAAAATCATTCTCTGATCGAGAGTGATGCACAAGCAAATTCCAGTAAACATGGTAAAATTTAGAGTTGAGTATACCTTCAAGAGCATCTACATAAATGAGATAATACAATGGCTTTAGTATATCGATTTCAGAGACTAAGAGGAGCACAGGAATATACTAGTACATGTAATTAACCTAGAGGTCTTGCAATCAAACTTTGGCAGATCAAACAGTTATTAACAGATATCATGAAAAAAATGATGTACCATTATGAAAGTAGAACAGCACACACACTTACTATCATATGACCATGTAATTTCAACTAGCAGGTACATGTACAAAGATGTACTTTATGCTTTAATCTATTGTATGTAACCTAATATGAGGGCATAAAACATGAAATCATGACTTTTTCACTTCAATTTCATTCAATCTCTCAAGAAATCATGTTTATGTGTAGGTTTTGAAAAACAATGTGTGAACCATAAATAATCAATTGTCCTTGTTACAAATGTACAGCAGAAGCTTATGGTTGCTGAAAAAGACGAATATAATCAGTTTGCAGGGTGAAATTTCTATGCCAGTCAATGCAGCTAAATCCATCACCAAACATAAGTACAGCAAACATACTTTTCCTGGTTTACTAACAATAAAATTCCATATCCCTTCTGTATGAAATAAACTTTGAATCTTTGAAAAATATTTCAATATTCCTTATCTTAATTGTTCAAATCTTGTAGAAAATTGTTGAATAAATAGAATTGGTAAACTTTACAGTGAACGTAATGAAATTATAAAAGTTTTGAAATATCATCTACATGACTTTACAAAATATGTCAAATAAATTACATTTAAACAATTGATAATTTGATTGATACACTGTTTCTTATAATAAAACATTGATTTTAATTTACTTTTGTACAGTGTAAAGGTTTGATTCATAGGCAAGGAGAAATAAAATTGTCTATATTTTGAAAACTTTTAGATTCATGACTGGATTAAAGACTTCAAAACTTAAGTCAAACATCATGATAATTTCAACTGTTCATTTAAGTTAACAAATAAAAAGTATATTTGCAGTGCTTAGAGCAGAAACTATTATCTGTGCATTCAAGTGTAAATAGTGGAAGGGTAAAATGGCAGTGCATAAATGAAATTAAAAAGGTTTTTACCCCCAAATGCGTTGTTTAAAACAGATAATAGGAAATGATATTCAAGCCATAATAATGTCTCCTGATGGTACTTTCTTTTCTGTAACCATACTGAAAATAATTTTGAAATGAACACTTTTGATGAAATTATCAAAATACAGAAAACAAATTCAATGGTAACAGTGAGTTTTCCATCCATCTTGATTTTTATGACATACATGCACATCATGTGTATTGGTTATATTCAACATGTTTTTGCGACGACATCTTTTGTGTTCAGTCTTTCTCATCAATAAATTTTGCATTCTACTGAGAAACAACCCCCACTTTATTCATTTGAAGGGTATAAATATGGCTGAATTTTAAACATCTCTGAAATAGTGAAAGATGTAGTACATTTGTATTAGATGGAAGGTTACATGCAAAGCAATTTCTACATCACTAATAAATGTTTCAAAATAATAGAAATCAGCATGCATGCTCTGTAAAATAAAATTCCCTTTCTTGATATTTTTCAGGGAGGTGTAAAATTGTCAGGACTTGTATTTGAAAAGCTACAAATTTCCAAACACACTGTGCTTAAAATAATTCAGGATCTGTGACACATAAAGGATGTATACAATTCATTTAAAGCCAGTGAACCATGAAACTCTATATTAAAGCAATGAGCAGTATATTTATGTGCTGGATTACTTACTTGTAAAGCCATTGTTGACTGATTGCTGCCAGCATCAGAAACACAACACAGCATTCAAATATCACCTTCATTTGTAGATTCTGTAATATAATGACATAGAAAGGCCTCATAATATACATTCTATACATGTACCTATAATCAAATCATAATCATCATCGGGTTAAAAGACTTATTGCAATTACATGTATGACTACATTGTATTTCAATTAATAGGACCTTTCAGCAACAGTTATAGGGTTTGTTGCTGTCATACTTTCTACCCATAGTAGATTGTTAAATTTATACATCCAATACGAAGTGTAATATATGTAGGATGTAAAAACCCTATACATGTTTTAATTTTTTTCACAACCCCTCCCCTCCCCCACTTTGAGTAATTTGTTCTTACAGAAAGTAGACATTTCAAAATTTAGTAACCTTCTAAAGTGAAATGTCACATGGATATGTAATGCAGCAAAAATATTGGCTTCAAGGCCCAACCAGGAATTTTAATTCATAAACACTTCATATGAACTTAGGTGTTTACAATCTTTCAGTTCTGAATGAGGAATGGATTTTAAAAACTCACCTGTAGTAATATCACAACAACAATCAGATTAAGTGGCACACGGAAAAAGTTCATAATGGTTGCACGAGCTGTAAAATAAGTGATAATATACATGTAAAGGAATCTGAGCTATAATCTCCACAAGCTATACATGTATTTGTGTGTAGGCTGATCAAGAGTTTTATACCAGTTTTATCTTTTTCGTTTAGAAATGTATTTTTGAATAGATAAGAAGTACAAAATTTTATTCATTTTTCAAATGTTTTCTGATACCTAAACATTTTACTGCAGTTTCACAATACATATTCGAGAATATGTTGCAAAAATTACCATATAAATTAAAGTTTCCCCAATTTGAAAAGTAGACTTACTATCTTCAGGTACATATTTTCCTCTCATCTGCCCTAATGACGGCCAAAATATGCCTACACAACACTCAAATACTAGGAATCCACAAAAGATTACCAACTGATTCTGAAATATGATGGTGAATAATGTAATATGATAAAATATAATATTATATAACTAGGATGTAACGTCGATTCTGATTGGCTGACGCACGAGTCATTATTTTCCGATAATGACCGCTGACGGAAGATAATGACTCGGTGTGGTATTTGTCCTGATTTCAGTATTTTCGAAAAAAAATTTTTTTTAGTTATTTTGTTAAATATTAAAAGATGTATTTTTCACAAAAAAAGTGCAATTAATTGTTGAATTCTTGATGAAAGATTATGTGTATACATGTGTATATTGTTCTGAATAATTATTTTAATCATATATAGTCTAACTATTACTTATATAATATAACAAATAAGGACTTGGCCTCGGTCAATATTACAAATATCATCGGGTCATTATAATGACATAATGACCTAGACCAAGTCCATATTTATATAATAATATAATGTAATATTTATAACATGCTTATAAAATATACTAAGTGTATGACTCAGTACCCTCATACAAAAAAATTATGCTTGAAATGAAAAGAAAAACTCTCGGAGACATTTCATACATGTAAAAGAATGATTATACTGTAAACAATGGTTTGAATTTAGCTATGTTTGCAGATTTTGAATTTTTCCCTCGAATATAGAACCACTGTAATGATTTTGTACTTTAGATAAAAGAAAGCATAGCCAGGATAAAATATTTATATACTTCAGACATTTGATAGCCTTTAAAAATGTACAACTGAATTGTTTATTGTACAAAAAATGTTTGCATTTGTTTATATTATCATTTGTACTATGGCACATATAAAATGTAAATGTTATAGATTTCTTGAGCAAAACATACGCAATTGTAAATAACTAAGTAATCTTTCCACAAATAGTTACAATGTTCATAGTTTCAATCTACTTATCTATACTCTTTAATTAGTATTTAATCGTTTCTGTGTAAAGGCTAGAAGGTAATTTGAAGTTTCTACATGAATAAGAAGGGGCTTCGCTGACGCTACGCCCACTTCTTTTTCATGTAGAAACTTCAAATTATCTTCTAACCGACTTAGATGGCAACTATCCCGGTAGCATAGTGGTTAGCGCGCCTGGTTAGCATGCCAGAGTTCGAGCTGCACTCACGCCACAAATTTTTCTGGTTAGCTTTTGTAAGATGCCGAATCCATTACAACCATGAAGACGGTTTCTTCATAGATTCTTCACAAATAAGATGAGCAATTTGAGATCCTGTGAATGGCTTAGCTCAAATGTTGCCATCTTAGTAATTATCAATACTTACTTCCTGTTGTCATTAATAACCATGAGAAACCCTTATTACAACAATAAGCTTGCTATTTTGTGTGCAAAACTCAGAACAACAAAATCTTAACATCAAAAGTATACAAGTTTTATAAACCTTTAAACCGCAATTTGCTACATTTAGAAAACCAAAACTTTTAAATCCATTTACAGTATGCATTTTATAAAAAAAATAATATCTTTAACGTTTGATTCTTCCAAAAGCTGTGGTCTCTAAAAAAGTAAGAAATGTTTTATTTTTCCTTCAAATTATTATTTTTCTATATACTTTTATACCTTGTATTACATGTACTAACTCTACTATAGACTGAATGTTGAATTGTTCATACCCTTGTTAACATTATAAGAATGATAAAAAGATCTGATAAACAAGTCTTACCCCTTTGAATATAATTGGTGTTGATAATGATAAACCCGCAATAAATAAGACGACTCTGAAAAAGAAGCAAATGCAATTACAGATAAGATGTATCTTGAACACTATGCCCTCATGTGCAGTATTATTTGTATGTGTGCCAAGTACACTAATAATGGTTATATGAATGGTTGAGCAAAAAGGAGTAGGTGAGGTAACCTGCCATTTCGGCCTTATTTTCAAAGTTGTGCATATATCCATTATATTCCAGTTTATAAAATGTCAAAAGTATGGTGAATCCAAATCAGGAAAGCCTGTTTTGATTTCACAGTCCTATACTAAGTAAAACGTCGCTCAAAACGTCTAAAAACGTTGAAATCATTGAAAATATCAATAAATGAGCAAAATTTCGACACAAAATTATGAAATTAAGTAGCGCTCCAAGCCTTGCCCATGAATATTTTTGTACCATTCGATTGATTTCTGATCGGCCTTTTAATTTGCATGAAAAATATCATGGGCGAGGCATGAAGCGTATATTAATTTGAAGATTTGTGTGTAAAATATGATGATTTTCCTTTGTTTTGCGTCATTCATGGCAAATAACGTCAGAATATGACATCATACATCACGCGCGTGATGTTACAAGGGCTCAAAAATTTAACGCTGTATTTTCTCAAACATTCAACATTGCAAAAAGTGATAAATAATAGTTTGTTTATCAAAAGCATTTTTCGTCGAAATCATAGGGCCGATATGAGGGGCTAGCGCACCTAGTCCTTTGCATTGATATTCATACTTTTTCACAATCATTGTGTACATGTATATTACCTCTGTGTACATGTATATTACCTCATGAATGACTCTACATGTGTATACTTTGAAAGCAGCTTGAATATAGATGAACCTATCATAATGGAGACCTGAAAAGAAATGAATATTTGAATTATATACAAAACCTGATATAAAAGTTATGAAGAATCTTAAAAATGATAGTGTACATTATGACCTCTTCACTGTTACACTAATAAACCATTGACCAGCTCGGGCTGACATGAGCATTAATCATGAAAATGCTTTCAGAACTTGTTATATTTGACAGACAAAACAACCAGGATGCAAAAAATTGATACCCACTTCCAAAAATTAATTATAAGAAACAATAGAAATTCATATACTAGATTGGGTAATAGTTCAGTATAAGGAAGATCAACACTTAAAATTTTGAATTCCTTTAAAGGATACTTAGACACATGACCAACAGTTTTAAATCTTAATATTGTAGATATAGAATTATTCTTAGTGGGATCAGTAGATACATTGTAACTTACCATAAATGCAGCAAATATATGTCCATGAGGTATGGTTTCGTGATCAGTTGAGAGTAAGCGGCGTACTGTCGTCGTCGCAGGTTCTGGTGTATGTGGTGTTAGTGCTGGGGTCCATTCCAGTACAAATATATACATAGATCCCTCAAACAATGACTGGATCAGACCTAGGCACAGAACTTTGTGATCTGGTGGAAGAAACATAACATTTACCCATGTAAAATGTTAGCCACTCTGCATTATTTAATCAATTCTTAAATCATTTTTCTTATTTGGAAAAAGAATTGCACGCTTCTTGCACTATAATTTGCATGTAATATCTAATGTTTAATATCGTTACAAAAATTCTTGTACAAATGAGAACAATAACAATTAAAGTATGAGGTAGATATGTTAACCAAAGAGAGTTGTTTTCTCATTTCAAGATTTGTCCTACCTTCCTTTATGCATTTCCAAGCATTGAAAAAATTCTGTTGTAAATTTCCTGTTACATCTCCGTAATTTTCATTCCATGTGAAAATTACAATGACTGTCATGATCGTCAAAACTGTGAGAGAAACATCAAAGGGAGCTCTGAAAAAAAAACCAATTAATGAAAAAAATGTTGATTGATAAATCAATGACAGCCTAGTCGTAATATATTTCAAAACGGGATTACATGTATTCTATTCTCTATTTTCGAAAACAAGAGTTACTTCCCATTTGAGACGGTATCTGACGTAGACTGATTGTGATGTCAACAAATTCTATGGAAACAGTTCTAAAAGTCTGGGAAATGATGGTATGAAATTGACGTTACCATACCATTTTCATGACGTCACAATGGTTTTATGTCAGATACCGTCTGTAAGGGGAAATAACTCTGTATTCCGCGAAGACTCAATAGAAGCTTGTTTGAAAAAAAAAGATGAAAAATTCATTGCAATATTTTTCTGTTACACTTGAAATTTCTAAAAGTTTCAAGGGGCATAACTCTGCAATTGAGTGACATGACCCATATCCAAACTTGACTTGTCTTTCTAGGTGTAAAGGCTACATCTAAGAAATGAAATGATTTTCTTTAAGTTTATTTTTTTTTTCTTTAAATGTCTAAAAACAACAAAATATTGCATATTTCAAGTTTCAAAGACATAACTCCCTAACTATCAGATAATTTTAAAAATTCCAAGTTCATTGTTTAAAAATTGATCATACCTACATGTATCTATTGGAAATAATGCAAAATGTTATGAACTTCTGGGGAATTATTGCTAGAATGTTTGAGTAGTACACATTATGTGACCTGAAACTCTGTTTTAATGCATACCTATCTGACGTTTCAAAGAAAAGATACATGTAGTATTATATTCAAAATACATATAGGATCTCAAATGAATTTCCATTTCATACGATGTATTATGAAATGAGTTGTGTGTTTTATATCCTCGAGCCTTGGCGAGGGGATATAAAACGCACAACGAGTTTCATAATATATCGTATGAAATGAAAATTCATTTGAGATTCTTTTTATCACATGATATTGCCTAAATATGTATTTCTAACATGAAATCAACATTTCTGAGAATTAGAGGCGAACCACGCCGTGACCTACAGGTCGTCTGATTCGCCATGAGAAGTAGTTACCCATCGTATAGATATATATTCTGTGCGTATGAGAAAAAATATTTCAGATTTGTTTAGTATTTCAATGCAATAATTCATTCTACAACAATTTTAATAATTGACCTATATTTGAAAGGTCACACTTGTCAAATCATATGTGATTAGGTTCCAAACTTTACCAATCGCATTCAAGCAGAGCGATATGTAACGTGTTATAATATCATATATTTATGAAATGGCTTTATGAAACTGCATAACGGGTGTATCATGTGATAAATAAAAATATGATGAAGGAACAAAAAAATCCAATACATGGCTAAGTATTGGTGGAAATTATGCTGAAGAACACTCTACATGTATAATTCAACCAAAGATACTTAAGATACTTAAAGTTTCAGAAGAATTGTAATGAAAATCTTACACAAAGCCAAATTTATCTGCAAAGAATTGAGCGACCAATCCAGCCAGAATGGCTACAATGGAGTTACCTAACACCGCATGGCTGAAAACATTCCCCAAGGAATCCTGGTCAAATCCTCGCTAAAAAAGGAAAAAATAAAATCTATGTTTTAAAACCAGGGTCAAACAAGAAATGAAGCAAATACCAGTTGATACAGTTTGAAATTGTCAGAAACTGCCTTTAGAGAGATGCTTGGTTCTCTTTTAAATCTCTTTATATTACAAATAAATTGAATCTAAACAAAGTTGCACTATACTAATAGACCAATGTAATTATGTATATCCTGACCTTGTGATGTTCATACACCATCCATGACTCAAAAGCACTGTACAATATAGATGTGGCTATGCCTCCTAACAGCCTACCAAGCATCAAAACCCAAAAGTTGTTAAAGTGCTGAAAATATAATCAAATAAAAAATACAAAATTTATGATAAATCCATTCTCTCTATAACAATCACAGACATACATGTAGATACTGACTTGACAGTGCAACAATATTACAATGCTATACACTTTTTTTAGTGCTTCAAAAATAGACTTAAATTATTTGTCTATTTGTGTTAAATTGAGGTGCTATAATATGCCCATCTAATTTTGATGCAAACGGTTTAAGGTACTGTTCCTGTAATTTTTTCCCCTTTTCTGTTATTTATAAGACTTTAAAAGAACTTTACTTACTCTGTGCTTTCATTAAGCAGATCTTGATGCAGTTTTCACATGATTTTCAAAGGTAACAAATTGATACAAAACAAAACTTTTTCACAATCATTATCATTGCAAAGATTTTCTTAAATACCTTAGTGATACAGGCACCTCCATACAGGATACCATACAAAATACAGTTTGTTCTTCTCCCACTGTAAAATAAAACTTACTCGTTTTATTCATCTTTCAGATCCTTAGCATCTCCAATATTTCATTACAATAATTGAATTTTATAGTTCATTTAAATTTCATTAAGTATAAACATGTTTAAACGAAAATACGCAACTTCAAGTTTAAAACTTACTATCTATCAGCAAAGGATCCTACAACAGTTCCAAACAACATACTGGATCCGAACCCAGCCACAAACAGTACCTCTATCTGATGTGTGGTCATACCATAGCTATCATACAGGGCATACACATGGGGTCCCTGTAACCAATCACCCGCTGAAATGGAGAGTGAAGACATATAGGGACTCCTGGGAGGGATATACGATTTGTTAATGGTAAATCTTCAAATTACATAAAATTTTGCCGAGCCAATTCATTGGAATCCTACAATAATATCTTTTTAGCATGTCTATTTGAAGATCAAAATATTTTCTAAGAACACTGCTATAGTATCAACCCCTTTAATATGTTGGAAAGTGAAGAAAATAATAACGACTGGTACCAGTATATCCTGAACATATCTAGAGAAGCTGAAAGGGAAGTGGAGGGGGAACCAGTGGATGGGGAACCAGTGGAGGGGGAGGGGAACCAGTGGAGGTGGAACCAGTGGAGGGGAGGGGAACCAGTGGAGGGGGGTGCAAATCTGGAATGTTGATTTTTTTAAATTTACAGATACCAGGTATATTTTCTCAAAATCACTGACTGAATTATCTATTGCTGCAATAAAGGTGCTTTTTCATATTTTTTCTCATTAGGGAAACACCTCCATTACAACTGTAAATAAGAATTGAAAACCCCTCCTGATTCAAGCATTCGGAGCAATATCAGAATATGAGTAATACATAATAACATTTAAATTGTGTACAAGTACATGATGTATATGGAATAAATGAAACCATAAATATTTCATTATTTCCAAATGCCTCTATCAGAAAAATTGGATAAGGCATTGATTTTACCAGCTTGTAAAACTATAATCCATGCCTATAGAAAATTAATTTATGGTATCTTGAGTGTAGAATTTGAGCGTATAGGCAATGTATAACTATAAATATAATTCAAAATGCTAGTACTTCTCCTAAATCCATATCCGAAAGCACTTAATGGTAGATGACAATAAATATTGATTTAAATCAATGTATCTAATCTATTAGGAGACAAGCTACAAGCCCTCTCATGATAAAGTCCCCACAAAGTATTGACTGGCATCATATGAACAATGTATCAGCTGCATTTTAAAGTACAACATTGATTTTCTGCCCTAGTCTTGTAGATCAGATGTCTTTATTGAGACAGTATCATGCTCCATCTTTGTCCAATACATTGTATATATCTGCATGATGCTACCATTGTAATTCAAATTGCTATCTTTTAAACTCTCTATTCCCATTCTATAAGAAAAATTCAGCATTTGAGATTTTTCACCTTTTTGAGAACACATGTACTCTTATTGAGAATCTGGGAAAATGTACATGTATACATGTATATAGATTCAAATCCAACGTGCATTCGCCCTGGATGGATTCGACAATGTGAATGTCTGAATAGTGAACGTGGTTGTTTTTACACCTTTTGTGCTCCGTATATAGATTCAAATTATATATCTAAACGAAGTGTAATCAAAGATTACAAAGCTCACCTCATGGCAGCAAACAGAGAGTAGTCAAAGATAACACAGTTTTTAATTTGAGAATCTTAACTATTGAGAACCAACAAAAATGCTAACAACTAAACAAAACAGAAAAGGAAAGTAGACTATTGATACCTAAATCTTCCTAACTGTGGAAAATATAGGTCTAGCACTTAAAATAATGAAATAAATCTTCTTGACCTTCTTAACGTTGATACTCAAATCTTCCTACTCTAACATGTGCACTCAAGACCTACACTTGAATGTAGATTTGTGATCTACTCTAAAAGACGCATAATCTGTGCAAGTTTGGCCTTCCTAGCACATTAAAAAATACAGAAAAAAAACTTCTTAACATTGACACCAAAATCTTAATAACAAATATTAACATGTGCACTCAAGTGGAAAATGTAGGTTATGACCTACATTTGAACGTAGATTTGTGATCTACTCATAAAGACACATTATCAAGTTTAGCCTTCCTAGCACTTGAAATACAGAAATACAGAATTATATATTTTTACTTTTAAGGTCCTTTCTCTTCCTTTCTACCAGAGAAGAACAGCACTAACTTATCTGCTTTAAGAACTTATAAATTATAACTATAGGTTCAAAGTTCAAAGTCATTAGGTCAAAAATCTTGGTATCAAAAATTTATATATTATGGTGAATGAGTGCATGAAATATGAAAAGCCCTGTCACTTATACTTGAAGAGATATCTACTTGAAGAAATTCTTAACCAAAATGTTATTATAAGGTCAAAGGTCAAGATCACTAGGCCAAACATCTTGGTATCAAAATGAAGCACTTGTATGTAAGAAATATGAAAGGCCTCTCTCTTATACTTGAAGAGATATTTGCTTTAACAACTTCTTAGGTCAAAGTCAATAGGTCAAAAATCTTAGGCTTTTGTTCAGTTTAGGCGACCAGGACTATATAGACAAAAAAGACGATTTTAAAGGGTAAAATAATCCTACCTTATTCCTGTTCCTTTATCCAAGTTTCTTGCATCGCAGACCCTCCGAAAAGAGGGTGGGTTTTGATATGATAGGGAAAATTGGGGTTATACACTGTAACTCAACATAAAAATGTCACCATTTTGTTTTGAATTTGACCATCACTTTGTGCGGAAATCCTGACATCACAATCATTGAATGCAATTTTCATACGGGAATCAATGATACTGAATTTTACATGTAACAATTACCTCTACATCATGAAACCGTCATTTTGACGGTTTGAGCGTATTAAACGGGGAGTTGGGGGCGGTAGCCCCCGGAAAAAGTGAGTTAAAATAGTGAATTATTGTTCCTTTAGTTACAGAAAAGAAATATATCTTTAAAATGTTTATGTATTTCATTTATTTTGTCCTTAATAGTCGTGGTATCCTAAAGACAATCAAGAGCAATTTGAAAGAGTAAAAACTAGAACTGCCCTAAAGTGGACGAATTATACCCCCCGTGGGACGTTTTTTATAAATGGGACCATTTATGATGCAATGTGAAAAGCCTACCATCTACAGTATGCAACAAATCTGCTTTCAAATCTTCTTAACTAAAGCTGCAACATAAGTCCAAGGTCAAGGTCAGAAGGTCAAAAGTCATGATACCAAACTGTAGTACTATTTGTAGTGAATGTGTGTATGAAATATGAAAGACCAACCATTTATAGTATGAAAGAAATCTGCTTTCAAAATTTCTATACATTTCCTTATTTTAACGTATGCCCAAAGTCAAGGTCAAGGTCAGAAGGTCAAAAGTCATGATACCAATTTACCAAACTGTAGGACTCTTTATGGTGAATGTGTGTATGAAATATGAAAGGCCTACCATTTACAGTATAAAATAAATCTCCTTTTAAAACTTCTTAACATAAAATGTTGTACAGGGTGAAGGTCAAGGTCACCAGGGTAAAAAGTCATGGTATCAAAATGTAGTACTCTTTATGGTGAATGTGTGTATGAAGTATGAAAGGCCTACCATTAATAGTATACATGTAAAAGAAATCTGCTTTCAAAACATCTTAACATAAAATGTTGTATAGGGTGAAGGTCAAGATCACAGGGTCGAAAGTCATGGTACCAAAATGTAGTACTCTTTATGGTGAATGTGTGTATGAAATATGAAAGGCCTACCATTTACAGTATAAAAGAAATCTCCTTTTAAAACTTCTTAACATAAAATGTTGTACAGGGTGAAGGTCAAGGTCACAGGGTCAAAAGTCATGGTACCAAAATGTAGTACACTTTATGGTGAATGTGTGTATGAAGTATGAAAGGCCTACCATTAATAGTATAAAAGAAATCTGCTTTCAAAAC
Source organism: Pinctada fucata (assembly GCA_028142955.1). NCBI lineage: Eukaryota > Metazoa > Mollusca > Bivalvia > Pterioida > Pteriidae > Pinctada > Pinctada fucata. The sequence continues at coordinate 83,898,459 of AP027102.1, forward strand.
ATCTTAACATAAAATGTTGTATAGGGTGAAGGTCAAGATCTCAGGGTCGAACTCATGGTACCAAAATGTAGTAATCTTTATGGTGAATGTGTGTATGAAATATGATACACGTAGGCCTTCCATTAATAGTATGAAAGAAATCTACTTTCAAAACATCTTAACATAAAATGTTGTGCAGGGTGAAGGTCAAGGTCAAAAAGTCACAGGGTCTAACTCTAAAGCCATGGTACCAAAATGTAGTACACTTTATGGTGAATGTGCATATGAAATATGAAAGACCTACCATTAATGATAAATAGTATAAAAGAAATCTGCTTTCAAAACTTCTTAACATAAAATGTTGTACATGGTGAAGGTCAAGGTCACAGGGTCAAAAGTCATGGTACCAAAATGTAGTACACTTTATGGTGAATGTGCATATGAAATATGAAAGACCTACCATTAATGATTAATAGTATAAAAGAAATCTGCTTTCAAAACTTCTTAACATAAAATGTTGTAAATGGTGAAGGTCAAGGTCACAGGGTCAAAAGCCATGGTACCAAAATGTAGTGCACTTTATGGTGAATTTGCATATGAAATATGAAAGACCTACCATTAATGATTAATAGTATAAAAGAAATCTGCTTTCAAAACTTCTTAACATGAAATTTTGTACATGGTGAAGGTCAAGGTCACAGGGTCAAAAGTCATGGCACCAAAATGAAGTACTCTTATTCTTAATGGTGAATGTGTGTATGAAATATGAAAGGCCTACTATGATTAAAAGTATAAAAGAAATCTGCTTTCAAAACTTCCTGACATAAAATGTTTGACTGTGAAGGTCACAGTCACAAGGTCAAAAGTCATGGTACCAAAATGTAGTACTCTCTATGGTGAATGTGTGTATGAAATGGACAAATGAAAATGAAAAAAGCAACACTATTAATACAATAGAAAATCAGTCTTTCCCAAAACTCACTAGCCCGACACCCGAGGCTACAAAAATTTTTGCTGGGCTAGTAGTAACTCTTAAAGAAACTATATATACAAAAAACCCAGTAAAATTTATCTTCGGGCTAGTGGTCGAAAAAAGTCTTTGGAAAGACTGGAAAATACTTTATTCTCTGAGAAAAATCTGGTTGAAAATTTCATCTTAAAATCGTCTTTTTTGCCTATATAGTCCCGGTCCCCTAAACTGAACAAAGGCCAAATCTTGGTATCAAAATGTTATACTTATTATATTGAATGAGTGTATGAAATATGAAAGCCCTGTCATTTATGTTAGGGAGAAAAGCTGTTTTGAAATTAATCACCTAAGCCCATGATAGGTTCATGCACCTCGAAGAATCATCTGAGACATTAGATCACATGAAAGGGGATATTTTTGTCACAGGCGCCAGATTCCTAGAAAAAAATAAAATCACATATTAAACTCCCATATCTTCTCTTTACTCTTTCCTTAAAGGATAAAGAGAAGAGAAAGGGCGTCTAGATGGGTTATGATTTTCTCTCTAGGAATCTGATGCCTGTGATTTAGGGTAGTGGGAAAGGGGGGGGGGGGTTACTATGAGTTTGTTTCCTAATCAAACAAGTCAGAGATGACTCCCAAGGACTTATCAGAATACACTTGACACGTTAGCTTATTCGCATACAGTAACGTGACAACACATTAATATTCAAAACCACTCACCCATAGCCAGTAAATAAACAATCAAGTAGACACGTTGGAAATGCCGAAATGCCGCGTCCGTGACAGACGGCAGGGCTGTCCGTGTGTATATAAATAAAATAGCACATATCACACTCAGTACACCGAATCCATTTATAAAGATATTCATGTTTGATTTATCTAAACTGTTAATTTCTTTAGTACACCTCACAGCTTGTCCATTCCTGTTCGCTCCCGGAGAAATTGGCAGAAGCCGGAACTTAAGAAACGGGAAATAACTCCTACAAAATACGTTGTAGTTGAAAGACCCAGAATGCAATAATTTCTCGTAATATTCGTGTTCACGTGTAAACTAGACACCTAAGGGTGAATAATTATAAACTTTGTGATATACGAATGGAAATTAATGAAAGAGTGTATCAATTAAATCCAAAAGTATCCAGATATTGAGAAATGAAAAATGAATTTTTCTTCAATTATCTCCCCCTGCCTTCAATTCTTCAACTTCTGTTTATACATTTGAACATTTTCCAGTTAATTATTCTTGTGTGTTTTATCAGTATATGCTATTTTCCCCTTGCTATCACAAATTGTATTGATAAGGATGTTTCACACATATTTTCCTGCCCTTTTCTTTTATTATTACATTCATTGTGATTATGATGATCTCTGTGCAGTCCTAATGTAAATTAAATATATTATCTTTTACTGGATCAGTGTTATTTTAATTTGTTACATATTACATAGGCCCTTAATTCACTGTATAGTGGACTTACTGGGAATACCATTTTGACAGAATTTATGTGAAAAAAAATCATCCCCATATATAATATGTACGTGCCTTAAAATTTAACTAAATTCGAAACAAATAAGGCTTAAACTTAAAAAAATGGACACTGAGAGATGGACCATATTTATACCCCCTGATGCAAAGTTTTGGGTATCAGTTTTATATAACTGTCTGACTGTTGAATTATATATTCGTGATATCCGGTATACAATCCGGCCATTATATTAATTAATTACTGTAGATTTTTCACTGGTGCATGTATACAATTTATAGGGATCATTAATCCTATTTGGTCTATTAATTATAATAACTTTTCAACTCCTGCATGGATTTTCATGCTAAATTATAATTTCCATAATTCATAAAGGTGTGTCATAGTTTAAACCAAGGTCATATCTGCATGCAAGGTCAAGGTCATAGTGAAGACAAATGGTACAATTTTGTCCAGATCATAGCTTTTTAATACTCCCCATGAATTTGGCAAGGGTCTAGAGGTGCTACACAATAATATCTGACATGACATTAAAACAAGGCCATATTTGCAAAGTCAAGGTCACATTTAAAAGAAATCATTAATTGTCTAATGGTCAAATCATAATTTTTAACCTATATGAGAGTTTGAATAAACACATTTTACTTACAATCTGAAGCCTTATAATTAAAGGGTGTTCATGACCTTAAGGTAAGGCCGTAACTGTAACAAAATAATGGTTACAATTAAGAAAAGGTAAAATCTTATCTGAATTAACACTTTGAAATCAAATATTATTGATTTGAATGATACTTCACAATATATTTACTCACATGCAGTTATCAAGGACCCAAAGTTTCTTGCCCTTTAACTATATATGATCAAATCTGCAAGGTCAACTTAGGTCAAAAGAAAAAGAAATGGTAAAATCTTGTCATGTCTATATTTTCTTAATGGCTCCTTTATGGATTTGAATTATATTTATCAGATTTGTTTGCCATGACACTTGGCTGTTTCTTGTCCTTTAAATGATGATTGAGGTCACATCTGCAAGGTCACAGGAAAATTAGATTTGAGTATTTCCCAGATAATAACATTTCATAACATCTTTATTTTGAAAGATATAGATATAGGACCAGCAGGTTGACCTTGAACCAATTATGTCTCCAGTCAAGATCAAGATATAAAGAAATATTATGATTTTATCCTAGTCATAACTTTTTAGCCTCTTTTTGGATTTTAAAATATATAGAATAAAATATATTGGATTTTAAAATGTATAAAATATAACAGAACTGTTACCCAGGACTCCAGATTTTGAAAATTGTTTTCACCTTCCAATTATACTTTAAAGTAGATATAGTCAATTTCAATCTCTTTGGAAAATAGTTCAAATGTTAAGGTCACAGTCTCAATTGAAAGGCATTGTCACAAGGAATCTTTGTGAGAAATATGAAAGTCACACTCTTTTGGTTCCAGAGATATAGTCATGCTTTAAGTTTATGAAAAGTGTGTGAAACCTCAAGATGAAGGCCACTAAGTGAAAATTCAAGGTCTCATGTAAAAAGTTTTGTTGTAAGGAAACAATAAGTGAAATATGGAACTTATACCCATTACAGTTCATGAGATACAGCCAAGATTACTGTTTTTGAAAAAATATGTCAGACTTCAAGGTCAAGAGTGAAAGTCTCAAATGACCCAAGGAATTCACATGTGAGATATAAAAGTCCTATACCCCTTACTATTCAAGAACACTATCAAAGGTCAAAGTTTTTGAAAAGTAGGTCAAACTTTAAGTTCAAGGTCAAAGGTAAAGGCAACAACTACTTATCATGCTAAGTTCATTTCAAGATACCAGTAATGTTATATTCAAGTAAAGTAACTTGTCAATGCTCCAATATTTGATATCTCAAAGTCAAAGGTGAAGGTCAAAATGTTTTTCTATCTTAGATTGGTCTCGTCATGGTCTGCCTTCATTTTTAGTTACAAGTTTGTTACTCCGAACAGTTTTCTACCAACGGACTTAAATGCAACAACTAAACCAAAATGTTGATGCAGACAGAATGACAGACTGATGGACGGACGTACAAACTGACTAAGAAAATTCATAAACTGGCTTTTCTTCGCAATTTGGCAAAAAAAATCAATAAACATTCATTGATAATTTGTTTTCATCCTTTTATTTTAACATCATTTATCTTTATTCATTATGTAAATATTCATGATTTTATGTACAAATATAACATCAGAAATAACAAACAAATTTTATTTGAATATAAAACACCTATCTCCTTAGTTTCAGAGATGTACATGTACCACAAGTTTGTTTGTTTTTTTACAAATAATTTAAACCTCACTTGTACAAGAGCAACTATTGTTGGCATAGACTGCATGTACATTTTACTGAATAAAAGAAGAGAACTGGATGTGGAAACATCAAACTGAGGTTTGCCAAAAAACCATTAAAAAAATCTGGAATAGAACACCTTAATGAGAAATCAGGTATTGTTTACTTTGGATACAGTTCATTGCTATATAACAACTGCAAATTTTAGACACGTTCATATGTAAAATTTATGCATATTTCATGTAGACCAAGAATTAACATAACTAGCTGTAATGAACATATCTTCCCTTTAAAACACACAATAAATTGCTTATAAATACAACCTATATATTGTCCCTTGTATACACATATCATTTATTTAACTCAAAATATTCCATTTAAACAGCCAAATCTAGATTAAATGAAGAAACACTTGCTACGAAATAAGTAAAATAAAAGGTATTCAGTACATGTACCATGAAAAGTAACCTGTACTTAGTTAAGATTTAGGCAGTCCAAGGTCTTGCAGTCTAAGTAAGGCAGTAAATGGTGATTAAATTCATAAGTGAATGGAAGATTTTATATAATTGGATTTCATTGTATAGTTTGTTATATGACTTTTAAGAACACTTCATATTCTTGTGGCCTAATACAGGATAATGCTTTGTAAGTATAATTTAAAACTTTGTGAATCACTCTTAACACGTGAAAGTACAAAGATATTCACGGGAATGTACACAAAAACGGGTCTTGTATTTAAGACAGTACTATCACAGCCGATGGGTTCACGTAGTGACAATCATGTCATATTCTCAATCCATGGATTTCTTATTTGAGGAATGTACAAGTATCTTAATGATTGTCCACCACACAGTGAACTGAAGCACAAACTTTATGAATGATGAATGATAAATGAAAAACAATGACACAAATAGAACCAATATGAATGACGCGTCCCTAAATCTCAATGGGCTTAGGAACAGGTTTTCTGATATGACGCATTGTTGTTCCTGCTTCAGAGGGTTTAAACGGAGCATGTTTGCCGTACGGCCGTGGTATGGGCAGTTCACTATCATCATCAGGTATGTAAGCATTTGGTCTAGGCTCGGCAGTTGTCGTTATTCCTCCGGCAATCTTATACTGTTCCTCTTCCTCTTCAGCCTATAAAATGAAACCAAATTTTTTAAGTAAATGGTAATAAATTACAATGAATTTATTAGTTTTAAATATTTACCATGCTTATTACACCTTTTCTTACTAAACAATTCATTCACTCAACTTAATATGAATATTATGGATTCAAACTCGTTTTCTTCTCATTTTCAAGACTTTTTTTTATAGTTTTGAAAAGGAAGACTGGTTGAAAATAAAGGCGATGGTACAATCAATGTTACAGTATGAAAATGAAGTACGATTGACTGATCTGTACAAAGTTTAAATACATACCATTCTGAGTTCCTCCCTATCTTTCAGACGTCTATCTTCATCACGTAATAAACGTAACCATTCATGTTCGATTTCATCGCTTGGAGGTTCTCCCTTCTCCATACGTATATAACACTGTTCCAGTTCTGCTTCTTTTTCCTTCAGGCCTTGTTGTAACTTGAGAGCATTGGCCTGGTTCATGGACAACTCGGATACCATGGCCATCATCTTCCTTGTAGTGTCTTTAATTCTTGCTTGTAAGTCATTCACCTGTAAAGTTCCAAGGAATGTCAAAATTCATAAATTTCAAGCAAATGACACTCTATAGGCTATAATTACCAAAGCAGACAGCCAAGGTATTGAGAGAATGCAGACTAGTCTACAAGGTTAAACTTGACACGGATATTGTACATGCAGACTAGTAATGATTTTCACAACGAAAAAATAAAGATCAGAAAATCAATTGTAATGTAATTCGAAGTGATACATGTAGTATTACATTAATATCATTGTGCACAAGAGGAATAAAATCATAATTTTACACAAATAATATAATGTAGGAAATGAAATAAGTATGAATTTGAAAATATGGATACTTAAAGTGAAGAAATGTTATAATTTACCCTCTTTGCAAGTTCTAATGTGTCTTCTTTGCCTCCTTCTGCTTTATTTTTCACTCTATCTGCTATACGATTTACTTGTTCAAATATCAGATCTTTTTCTAATAATGCCTCTTCTTTTTCTGATAATCTCATCTCAAGCTGTAAAATAATTGAAATGTCAGAGATTAAAATATACAGTTTAATGAGTACATGTATATATTTTACATCTATGTGTTTTAATTTCCCACATGATACTCCCTAAAGTCATTACATAATTTCTGTGTTATGACACAAGTTAAATAAAAGCTGAAGAAAGGTTATGACATCACACAAGGAACCCAATTTTTTTTCATTGTAAAAAAGAAATGGAGAGAGGGGATGACAGACTTTTAAAAACAGATGTTTTATATAAATATGTTATGTTTGTACCTAAGCCTTATTACTGAAGACTTTTTGATCTTGATGGCAGAATTTTTTTTGGTCAAATTCTACTGCCACAGAGTAAATGATATGTCATACTTACATCCTCTATTTTATTTTGTAGTTCAGCTGGAGGTGGGTCCTTACCCTCCAGATAGCGTACCCTCTTTTCATCGTACGGGTTTTCTAACTCTTTTTCAAGCTCCAACATGCGATCCTGGCATTGTTGTAACTACAATGATATTCACCAGATTGATAAATCACCAATTAAACTAAAAAATATGACAGCTTTAAAACAATTAAGGTAAAGGCATATTAGTTTATGTGTATTTCAGTCTAGTTTGAGGATTAGAATTGATTAAATCTCGGATACAAAAAATAACAAGTTACAATTATTTCAAAAATTTGAAACAGAAAGCAAATATCAACTAAAACTACCTCATTCTTTAATATACATGTATACATGTATATACATGTATACTATTACATGATAAATAATAAGAAATGAATCCTTTAGCTGACATTTTCTACAGATTTTTAAATCACAGTCTTATAGATGTTCATGTGCAGATTAAGTACACACTGATTTGAACTAGACATACCTGTATTTGTAATGTGACTAGTTCTTCATCAAGAGCTTTTTTATTTGGTAGCTGTTTCCATAGTAATTCTTGTTTTCTCTTTTCTTCATTAATTTGTAATTTAAGGAATCTAATTTCTTCTTCCCTTGCTTGTAGCTCTACATTACCATTTCTTATCATTTGTTCTGCAAGACAATGGTGAAAACAAATCATGTTTTATAAATCATAGACAGCATTGTATACATACATGTTTGTAACTGTTTTAACTGCAATTGAAAAATTTCAGGACTGCTTACCTTCAATATTTACTTTTTCATAAAAAATACAGACTTCTTCTTCCCTCTGGATTAATTTTAATCCTCTGAAATTAAAAGAACAACGGAATTTAATAAATTCATGCATGGATTTCAGTTTGCTTGATTTAAAATAACCATTTCATGATATTAAATAAAGCTAACAAAGCTAATATATCTACATTTAAAATTTTCCTATAAAGCTTGGCTATGAAGGTACACATAAGCTCATAGAAAATATATCAATTTATTGATTACTCGTGTGAATTCTGCATTGTCTGATATCTTAAAAATGCTATCAACATTTCATTCATCTAAAATCCAAATAATGCAAGTATTAAATCTAAATACCTATCATTACGTTTCTTCTCCTCCTTTGAATACCTATCCCTTAGTTTACTACTCTCCTCCTCTCCTTGGTTCATCATCATATTAAGTTTGGACAGATCCATTTTCTGTTGTTCCACTGTGGCCTTCATCTCTGTACAGAACGCCACCTGTTTGGCAACCTCGTTACGTAAACCATCCCTCATCACAATAAGGTGCATGTGCTTCAGTCTGGATTTCTGTAATAATCTGAAATGAAAGGTTTGAATCTCTTAATTATCATTGCACTGATGCATTCTCCAAGCAGAGTCTTTGACACTGACACAACAAATCCTACCCTAAAGTAATTGTGACATTATAGCATTACGTTTCATAGCGTCTAGTCTGTGGCAGTAATGTTGAAGTGAGTAACGCAACATAAACTTGACTGAGTGGAATTTGATTCTGATGATCTGACGTTTCAATTTTCTACATAACACTTGAATTTTAGTACAAGTATATTCATATATTTTTATTGTACATATGCATGTATTACTTCTCTATAGACTTACTTGTCTTTCTGCATGACATTGGTGCGTAGAATCTCTATTTCATTCTGTAGTATTTTTATTTTTTCTTTCATTTCTGCGGCTTTCTGTGTACTTGTTTGGATTAGGTTGACACACTTATTACGTTCATTCTTTATTACATCATAGAGCTTAGCAAAGTCTTTTAATCTATAAGAGAAAAATTAAATTCCTTCCAATAAATGGTGACAATCAGGATGTTTCACGCACAAAAAAATCTTAATAAAAGGTATGTATAGAAAGAATATGCTCTGAACTACATGTATACATACCTGTATCTGAAAATTATAATTTTTCTTTAATAAAATCCCTGATTATCATACTACAGGTAGTACACATTTTGTTTTTGCAGTGTTACCTCATGTGTAAATGCATTGAATATACATTTTGTACATGTAATCGTCAAATCTACTTACTTGATTTGCATCTCCTGATATTTCTTTTTATGATCTTCTATCTGTAATTCCTTTGTTTTCTTGTCTTCCCGTGCTTTGTGATATCTCATTTCTGCCCTCATAAAATCACGAGCCTTCTGTTCCCTCTCATCGGCCTTAAAAATAAACAATCACAATGTAAATATGAAGCATAGCAATATTAATAAGATGTGTGTAATATCTTAATACTTGAATTAATTGTTGAGGAATGATTCAATGCCCCTTGTACTTTAAATTATCTTCTATGCTCATGGTCAAAAGTTCTTAGGAACTTGTTTTTTCCAGTGTTATTCATACACATATGGCAACTTAACTTAAATAATGTCTCATATCATCTAACTTATTATCATATCTAAGAGAAAAATAGATAAACATAATTCCGTCAACATATTGAAGGATCTCAAAGTATAAGTTCCTATCTGATAATTACCTTGATGGCAGCCAATCTGGTTAACTCTACAACTTCTATCCTAAGATCACTCTGTTCATACAGAAGATTCTGCTCCTCTGCAGCACTTGCCTCTAATTTAACATGCTCTACGGCCGTCAGGTTATTCTGAAATTGTTTTAAAATATTCTTAAATTTTTTCCAATACACATACACGTACATGTATCTTATTCCTCATTGCAAAAACTTAGAAGTTTTGTTTAAAAGTGTGCTCTCATATGAAACAGTGGAATAATCTTTGAAATATTCTATACCTATGTGCTGTTTTAAAACTTTCAATAACTGAATCAGTTCTTAAAAACATCAAATTTAAATTTCCATGTATGTCTCTTTATTCACAGAAATCTCTTAAAGTCATGAGGCAAAAATATATGACATATTACAGAATGTTATTCTAATAAAGCAGTATCAAGAACCAGCCTATCAATGCTATTTGATCATACCTGTGTTGCTAAAGCTCTCTTTGTTTGTTCCACCTCCTTTGCCAAATCATCCTTCTTTTTCTGCAGACTTCCGTCATCTTTTGGCATGCCATCAACCTGTGATTTAACTTTCTCATGTATTGTTTTTGTGTGAGCTAAGCTCTCCTCAGCTACCTTCATCTGGAGTTCCATTTTTTTCATTGTTCGCATGTCTTTATCTTTCTCTCTACTCCTCCAAGAATGAGAATCATGGGCATTCTTCTTTTCCAAAAGAATGTGCCGTAAACTCATGTCAAGAGTTCCTCTACAAGAAGTAAAGCAGACAATTAAGAAACAATTAAAAATTAAAGGGTCTATGTATTAACAAAATTTTCAAAAGTGTCTCAGCAATAAGCCATGATTCTTTTTACAGTACGTACCAGGAGATTCACAACGAGATCGCGTTGATGGAGTAAGCTTACTCCCTAATTCCCCAGAGTAATTTCTCTCTCTTCCTCCTTGTCCCCTTCGTTTACTCCATAGAAAACGCCATGCCCGCCGAGGATTTCCTCCAAAATACAGCGCGGGCCTTTATGGGCGGAGCTTAGTGGATCGAAGGCGGAGCTAATATGAATGCGTAATTCCCTCATCATCGGCTAAAGTCGCGATCTTTTAATGACACGCTCCTTGTTGAATGAGGGAACAAAAATATTAGAGATTGACTTTGACACTGTATGTACAGTATTCTAATTCTATCTTCTGTTATTTTGGAATCTGGTTTTTGCTTTTGTGTTTGACTTTCATTCTCTCATTCTATGGATATTGATAAGATATAATAACGTAGATCAATACACAAATTGATCATTTGAAATAAAAACCTAATGGATGTAGTTGTTTTTGATTTTGTGTCTACTTTGACACTACCAAGAGGAAGACAGCCCCAACGCGTAATTACTCTTTGAAAGCGGAATTTCTCTTTTAAGCGTTGCATTATTATTAAGCTGAAAAAACGTACTGTACGATTCTCATGGAATCGTCTAGATTAAACGCATCTCATTTACCTGAATAAAGACTACGCATTTTATACTTTAGGGGTTGGACAGGGAGAAAAGGAGGTGGGAGGAAGGGGCGAGATGAGGGAAAGAGGGGATGGAGGGAAGGGGAGGGAGCAGTTAAGGACCATTTGAAATTTATCCTTATACCTAGATAAACGAAAACAGATTTTGGAAGGAATAAAGGACCGAAAACCGCCCACCCTCCCCTATAAAAAGTACGAATCGGGAGGGGTGGTTTAATGACCCCCTGAAATTTGTCATATTAATCGGAAATGTAAGATTTGGGAAGGAATAAAGAATGACCCCCCCCCCCTTCTCTCTCCTCTGCTTCGAGCATAAACATTATAACGTAGGACCTGTTCGATAGCAAATGAGGCTGGAGCTCCCTCACTTTTTGGTATTAGTTTCTTGAACCGCTTCCGAAAACTGATTTTTTTTTTTCTTTTAATTTTGCAAAAAATGTTTGTGCGGTTCAAGAACAGAGTAACTCGAAACTGTAATCTAACCCTTATTTACTGATAATGAAACAGGAACAGGTAAGGCACGGTCCAATTGATATTCGGGGGGGGGGTGCTGGGAAACAAATAATTTTGCTCTGATTTTTAATGAATAAAATAAATTTGCTTATTTTATGATAGAAGAAATAATCTTGCTCTTACAAGTAATCCGAATTTGAAGAATCAATATAAAATTTCGCTTCAAATTCCGGAAAATTTTCCGGCTTCGCTCGCCGCAGTTTTCAATTCATATTAAAAAAATTGCGTCCTTTATCAGGAGACAATTCCATGGGAATCGCATGTTCATTCAGGTGCATCATTGATTAATGATGATGCTCCACTAAAAAGAGAAATTCCGCTTTCAAAGAGTAATTACGCATTGGGACTGTCTTGCTCGTTATTACGCGTTGGGACTGTCTTGCTCTTGCTCGTGGTATAGTGTCATTTTACGGTGCTACAAATCTGTAGGATCTATAGGACCACACAATTGGCACATCTTCAGCTATTACTGATAACGGATTATAACAATTGCTGAAAAATTAACAAAGGTCTATACTTTCTACGCCTTCTAAGATACGCTTCCGTGATCAAAAATACCGTTCAAACACGATAGAATAAAAAATAACTATCAGTGAATTAAACATTTAACTTACTGGGTACCGTACAACATTAAATTAAATTTTATACGTCAATGTGCAATCGTTTACATGTATATGTAAAATAGATTATATCAATGTGAATATCTGGAGTACGGATTTAGAAGCTATTCCGTATGAACGGGAAAATGATTTGCATAACTCATAATACTTTTAATATTCATCTTACTGCAAAGTCGTGCGTTACAGTACTTGAATCTATAAACGCATGCAAAAATCTGTTTCACTGTCTAACTGGAAACAAATCTTATTTTTCCTTCCATCAGATACATCGAATGATATAATGTATTTTACACATCCAATATTCCGGAGTTTATCAAATACAGGAGTAGGATGAACAATTATGTATTTCTTTTTTCCCTTATTTTCTTTATTACAGTTTTACTTCCTACATTATTTGCTGGTTTATTAAATCATATTCATTTTTCGTACATCACAGGTAATTCAAACTACAGACATGTGTAGACTGCCTATTTAACATCTATGGGTTTCTATATCTCTACGTACATAATCCTGAATATTGCATTGTTATAAATGTAGTACATGTATATCTATGCGAATATGCAAGATAATGATTCTTTAAATTTTTACAACATTTATAGAATCGTTCTAATAGGAAAACATCTACGTACAGATCTAGCGTATTTTTCAAAATAGTTTGACTAGCCTATCGCGGTTTTACTCTCTACAAAGAGATTTTACGCGACCCGAGATGCTTCGTCAAGCGAATATAAGCCCCGCCTACAAGCACTCAGTGTTTACCCCGGCTAATATTTAAATATGCATAAGCGCCGCCTCCGTTCATTAGCCCCGCCCACAAACACTCCGAGTTTTTCGGGGTAAATTTTGTTCGCGTTGAGCCCGCTTTACCCCTCATCAACCCTCCTAAAAGCCCTCCACCGATGGAGGAATTGGCCTTTACTCGTTAAATTTTTACTCCTTCGATGGCGATCTCGTTGTAAAACTCGTGATAGGTACTGTACTTGCAGATGCATATGTAATATACAACTTGAGAGTTTAATTTCCTCCAAAATTGAAACAAAAAGATCATAATAGATAAGAATCAAATCGAATATAAAATTCTTATACGAAAAGCCATGCAGGGAATGAAAAACGTAATGAAATTTTATGTTTTAAATTCAGTTATCCTTTGATTTCAAAATCCTTTAATATGAAATGTACATTACTTTTTATTTTCTTTATTTCGTATCAGTACAATACCTGTCTGCATTAAGGACCGCCTCCCTATCTTTAGCATACTCATAATCCTTCATCAGATCATTAAGTTCCCGCTCTTTCTGATTCAGTATCGATTGTTGTTTCTTCAATTCCTGCTCTGTTTCATATTTCTCCTCGTCAAGTTCTGAGTGTTTAGACTTGTGCTGTGAGACATTACTCACGAGTGTTTGATATTCTGTTTCTAACTGCTTGAGCTGGTTTTCTATGTCACTGAAATCAGATTAAATTTAATTAGAAATCAACATACAATTAAAATTCTTCATTAATAACAAAAAAAAAAAAACATTGGAATAAAAATGCTCTAATATAGAACAAATGATTAGAGAAATGTATGTGCTTCTAATTGACTAGACATTATAGTGTTTTTACGGCATAGTGTCATCGGATGGTATATCAGGAATGCAATACCTACTACAATCCCATTTAAAAGGAAGGTGTAGACTGCATCATTATACCAAAAATATGAATGAATTCTTTTTTAACTTACTTTTTCTGTCGTGCCAGTTTATTTGCCTCCTTTTCCAGCTGATTTGGCAAAGTGTTGACTTTAACTAAGTCAGCCTGGAAGATATAAAAATTAATTAGAATATAAAGAATATAAACTACTTGTTTATCTATAAAATGAAATCAATTAGATCAACAAGACACTGCTAAAGACAGTGCGACTGGATAACAAACCTGTGTATCTTTACAGAAAATTCATTGAATTAGATATGTAGGTCAAGGTCAAAAGGATGCAAGCTCAAAGTCAAAGAAACATTGATGCAAAATATCAAAATCATATACCTTTTTTATAAGATAGACTATGAATAAAATTTTCTTAAAAGTAGCACAAAGTCCAAGGTAAAGGTCACTAGTTAAAAAGTCAAGGAACTTGTCATTGAGAATATATGTATGAAATACCAAAGCCTTATCCTTACAGCTCAATTGATATAGTCAAACTTAGATTATTAGAAAAGTAATAGGTCAAAGGTCAAGGACACTAGGTCAAAAGATTAATTATGAAATAATAGGCAACTGATAAGTAATATATTATGTACCCTTTACAGTTGCTAGTCAAGTTAGCTAATGCTTAAAGCTTTGGCATTTCTCTGTCCTATCTATACGGTAAAATCTCAAGAGATGTAATACCTGTGTTATACATGAGATTATTACATTGTATACAGATATATCATTATAGTTAATATAACAACCTTTAATCTCTCCATTTCATCCAATTCTTTCTCCAGATCTTTTGCCTCTAGCTGATTCTGCCTCTTCGTATTCTCCACATCTTCTTTCAGGGTCTTACTTTCCATCTGTCTGTTCACAATTTCTTTCTTCATTTCTTCACAAGCTGCTTGCAGTTCTTTGATTTTCTTCTCAATTTCCTGACATGAAAAATTCATATTATTTATTCATTACAACAGAATTTCACTTATCTATGTATCAATTGCCATAAAATTTACCGCTCGCAATTTTTTTCCAAAATGCTAAAAGCAGAGAAATTTATATCAATGTATAATTATGAAGGCCATTGACATATACCTTAGATTATTGGCATTCTGAAACATTTACCATTGACATTGTGACCATGTTCCTTGTGCTTCATGCATTTTAAGATAAATAAATACAATAACATGTATTATATCTGAATAAGGTATGACATGTAACAATCATCTTACCCCAGCTTTTGGCATTCTAGAATACTCCCTCTGCATAATCTTCACTTCTTCTTCAAGCCTATTCAACAAGATGCAAAAAAGATGAAAATGAACATGAGCAAAATATATTACATGGAAATCAATAGTTCACTCAGCATTTACAAATGAATAACCAGCTGTAGTAGTTTATGTCATGAATAATACATAAATAATAATGAAGTCTTAGACTCTCTCTTGTATTCAACCCCAATTTGTTTCTGATATCAATCAGCTGATATCATGTATAATGATGTATGATCAATAAACTACCCTTCAGCTCATTAAGTAATTAGAACTTGTCACAACTTGATTCCAAACGTACATTTCTCTTTTATACTCCACTTGGTATTTTCTGTCCTCTGCCTTTTCCGTCTCATTTCTGAATTTCAAATATTGTTCTCGTAATTTGATCACTTCATTTGCGTTTGGACCAGCTGGAAATGTGATATCTGTTTTTTCAAGGTCACTTGTTTGCTTTTCCAATTTCTGTGTGTATTCTTTGGCAAGCTTGAGGAGGTTTGTTTCACTGTCTCTAGTTCTATAAAATTATAAATTTAAAAGGAAAGAATTATAACTAAATACATGCATAATATTATTAAACAAGATATTTCAGAATTGCCTGTATTCACTTCACAAAAATCTTTTACTGCTATAGTTGTTACTTTTATAACTACAAGATAAATAATTTTCATTCCAACATGCAATCATGATTTATATTTTCATTCCTACAATTGTTTTTTTATCACTAAATGTAATAATTATCTGCTATATTACTTCCGCAAGGCATCATGGATCTCTGTGTACTTGGATTTCAGTAAGGCAACTTTTGTACCAGTAAGTTTTCCCTCTTGAAACAACTGAAAAAGTTTTAGAGAGAATTATGCATACACTGTTAGGGCTGTGATATTCAATATATATGGTAAAACTAAAATTGTCCATGGTATATTAAACAGCAGTCACAATTGTAAATGAACATGGACAGCTTCCTAACCATTACTCTAGTTAATATTCTTCATTCATGAGGAACAGCTAAATGGTCAAGCCTGATGTGCTCCTACTGTTATTTCAGTGTTAACATTTTCATAACTATACATGACAAGTTGATTAAATACCTCATCCAGACACTGGAAGGCGGGGCTTGATGATACTTCCACCTGGCTTTCTTCCTGTTGCACAACTTTTGGAGGAAGGGCAGTGATGGGTGGGGCATACTTCAAAGGCTCCTCCTCATCCTTTTCCTCCTCTCTACCATCATCACTCATCTACAAGACAAATATAATTGAGTAAACAAAACTGTTCTTGAATGTAGTGATCTGCATGCTTTTATTTACAGTATACTGGTACAACAGGAATTTTGCATTCAATCTTCTGTCCTGAAAAAGTGTTTTAGTCAATGTTTCACATTATGACCCAATTAAAAAAAAACTTGGTATGTAATGAAAAAGTAAACAAGAATGAATTCAAACTGTGGTGCATGGCAAATAGAATTATAGTTACCAATATCTTGAACAAAAGTAGGACAGTCTACAAAGCTGTATACTCATTACTGTAATCTTCAAGTTAGATTTCATAGGTTTAATCTGGCAGATTAAAATGCGTTTATCTATATCTGTACATAACATATTGAAGACAACTGGCTATTACTCACTGGAAGAGAGTGCCAGATTTTATAATATTTATATATACAATGAATACACTGTGATGTACCTGGTTTTTTTTTTTCAAATCTATATAAGCTATAGGATAAATTGTGATTACTGTCACCTTGCATATAGTGAGTTTTATTCATTGATTTAGTCCGTAATATTATCATAAGTTCTCTCACTAGAGGAATAAACCAATTGTAACTACAACATGTACAATGTCAATGGGGAGCTGGATTCTTTTAAAATATTTCCTAGTTCTGCATTTATTCTTCAAGTGCTATAGGGTGGTGGGCAGCAGCCCCAAAATGATATAATTCAATTAAATAATATTTGCTTTTTGACAAATAAATTAATCATGTGAAAAAAAAATTCAAGAGGGGTCCATGATAAGGGCTGGAAGAAGTTCCAGCCTACAAATCTATAAGTCTTAGAAAAACTTGAACGAAAATTGGGAAAATGAACATTTAATTCCATGGAGGAATAAATGAGCATTGTGCTGGTGATCTACAGCTGGACCATCTACTACAGCAAAATTATCAATGATCTATTTGTTTGAATCAAAACTTAATGTGCGATATAATGTGTGTATCATGAAATTTTGTTTCAGCTATTACTTAACTTTTATGGAATGCCTTGACAGAATATAAGTTTAACGTTTCGTGACAGACATTCCATCTTTCTTTAAGAAAAGATGTTGGCTGAAAATGCTGATGATGCTGAATCAGCCATTTAAGGTCTGAACTATGCATGAGAATGAAAAAGCAGTAATTGCATATCGAGCTACCTTTGTATTCACTAATGAGAAGCCTTTCTCTTGCGTGCTATATCAATTAAAGGTGTTAATCTCTCGATTCTCATGAAAAATTAAACGAGACGGTTTTAGCGGAAATAAACATGGTTGTCTCTAAGGGAAATGCGCATGCTCAATAGTCTTTCTGGTTATCGCAAAAATAATATTCATCAACCGCGCGATAGATGTCAACAAATTGATAAGTAAAAATATCAATTCATTATATTTGTCATATCTGGTACCTAAAATTTATGTTCAATTTCTTAGATTTTGAAAATGAACTTGCGAGGCAAGTCGTAAATACATACCGATTTTTGATATCTTAATCCATGTTGAAGAAAAGCTTTAATTTGCTTTATAAGTTTTTTCCTCCCGTAAAACGTTTTGAATACTCGATACATTTCAGCGTGCTGGTGCCGGTTGTTTTCATGTTGACAAGCGAGTGATCAAAGAAAATGAAGATAGAAGAAGTTAAAAGTACAACCAAAACTCAGCGTATAGCATCTCATAGCCACGTCAAAGGACTTGGTCTGGATGAAAATGGTTACGCCATTCAGACGTCAGCGGGATTGGTTGGACAAGAGCTTGCCAGAGAGGTTTTGACATTTCCAGAATGTTCTTTCTTCTACTTCTAGAAGCATCTAGCTGAGCTAGTCTGTTTGAAATTAAGATTCAAAGCTCACATTCCTCATGAATCACTGCAGTATATTTCTCCCGTCTCACGAGTTATTTCTATTTGGTTACTTTTGTGTTGGACTAAATAATCCATTCTCTCCGCTGCCATAAAAAGAGACTGAACCCCATTATGGTTGTTACAGATCAAATTCGTACGAAACTGTTGCCCAAAGATTTTTCCATAATATGATTCAAGGCAAAGCCTTATGTGCGAGCGGAGGAAAAAGAAACCAAAAATTTTGTAAAACTTTGTGATAGTCGGTTTAAGAGCTCTACAGAGCTCATGTTATTTGTTATGTATGTACAAATTTCCGACTCTAAATAAAAATTACTTTACTTTAAAACTTTAAAAACCTTGATCTCAAAATCGACAATTTTTCAAAATCATATCCTTGGGACTCCAGGAATCCCTCACCGCCGGTCAAGCTGGACCTCCCCTTCCCAATGCCAAAAAAAAAAAAAAAAAAAAAAATCTGGATCCGTCCCATGTACTTTACATGGACGTATATCATTAGCGAGGGAGTCTGGAATCCCTCCCCTTTCTTCTCTAATGACCTTGAAATCAATTGAAAAAAATAAAATCTTTCTTCTTTACCAAATAATTATTTCGATCGTATTCATCTTAATTGTATGATACACTGAAAAGCGTTAGAAAATCGCGGCTGTTTTGTGTTACTGTTCCTTCTTGTGCCATTACTACATTTGTGTACCATTCTTGCACGTGAAAATGAGTGCACTGCTACAATGACGTCACATACAGAGGAATAATGACGTCAAGTATACTGCAGAGTTACGTACCGTTGTGTCGTCATTAGTGATAAAGATGGCGGATTAGTTGCTGCTGAATTTCTGATTTTCAGACGAACAATTCGGCGAGTTTCACTTAGTTTTATTGCGCCATAAAATAGAAGAATTCTATCCATTGCGAATTTGTCAAGGTATGTTCTCCTGCTCTGTCGTTTAAGGGAATCGAGTCACTTTTACCCGTATCCGCGGTACTGTTACCATACTTTTTCAGCTCTAAGTATGTATATCTTTTGCTCGTGCATTTTCCCATACTTACGTACACGCGTTACCATAAATGCGAGCTTCGCTCGCAAAGGCCCTTCGGGCCTTTGCAGCGAGCTCCGCTCGCTATTACAGACCTTTAATATTGATTTTCTTGCAGGTGACACTTAAGTAAACATTTAACTAACTATCTCTACCCACCTCGCATTTTTAGTCCCCTACCGGCTCGTCAGAGGGGACTTATACATTTGTAGTTTCAACCCCTTTTGTCCGTCCGTCCGTCCGTCTGTCCGTCCGTCCGTCCGTCACACTTTAGTTTTCCAGACTTTTTTCGCTGTAGGTGCATATATTGAAGTCATTTTTGGTATGTGAATTTATATCAATGTGATATATACAGATCAAGTTCGAGTTTGGTTTCGATTCACTTATTTTTACAAGAGTTACAGCCTTTGGACTGAGCAAATTTCATGAAATGCTAAGCTTTCCAGACTTTTTTCCAAGGTATTGCAGATATTGAAATAATTTTTCATATGTGAATACATTTTAGTGTTAATTATACAGCTGAAGTTTGAGTTTGGTTCAGATTGACCTATTTTTACAAGAATTATGGCCCCTGGACTTAGCAAATTTCATGAAATTCTCAGTTTTCCGGACTTTTCTCGGCTATTGTTGTAGATATTGAAATAATTTTTTACATGTGATTACAACTTAGTGTTATACATATCAAGATGAATTTGGTTTCGATTGACCTATTTTCACAAGAGTTATGGCCCTTGGACTTAGCAAATTTCATGAAATTCTCACTTTTGCCGGATTTTTCCTCCATGGTATTGCAGATATTGATAATTGAAATCATTTTTGGTATGTGAATATATCTCAGTGTGATACAAATGAAGTTTGTGTTTCAATTTTATTGACCAATTTCAACAGGAGTTATGGTCCTTGGACTTCGCAAATTTCATGAAATTCTCAGTTTTCCGGACTTTTCTCGGCTATTGTTGTAGATATTGAAATAATTTTTTACATGTGATTACAACTTAGTGTTATACATATCAAGATGAGTTTGGTTTCGATTGACCTATTTTCACAAGAGTTATGGCCCTTGGACTTAGAAAATTTCATGAAATTTTCACTTTTCCGGACTTTTCCTCCATGGTATAGCAGATATTGAAATCATTTTGGGTATGTGAATATATCTCATTGTGATACAAATGTAGTTTGTGTTTCAATTTGATTGATCCATTTCTACAGGAGTTGTGGTCCCTGGACTTAGCAAATTTCATGAAATTCTCAGTTTTCCGGATTTTTCTCGGCTGTTGTTGTAGATATTGAAATAATTTTTTACATGAGATTACATCTTAGTGTTATACATATCAAGATGAGTTTGGTTTCATTTGACCTATTTTCACAAGAGTTATGGCCCTTGGACTTAGCAAATTTCATGAAATTCTCACTTTTCCCGGACCTTTCCTCCATGGTATAGCAGATATTGAAATCATTTTTGGTATGTGAATATACCTCAGTGTGATACAAATGTAGTTTGTGTTTCAATTTGATTGACCCATTTCTACAGGAGTGATGGTCCCTGGCCTTAGCAAATTTCATGAAATTCTCAGTTTCTAGTCTTTTTATGCCTGTTGTTTTAGATATTGAGCTGATTTTTGGTATGCAGATATATTATAGTATGATAAAGAATAAGTTGAAGTTGGGTTTGATTTATTTGTTCTTACAAAAGGTGTGGCCTCATAGCAAATTTCATTAAATTTTCCTGTTTTCCAGACCTTTTTCTAATACACAAATTGATCATATTTTGATGTTAGATCCATCTTTTGGTGTAAGTACAGGTCAAGGCATAGTTGATGGACATGGATTAATACCGGTAGGGGACTTATATCGCTTGCGATTCACAAATTTCTTTTCTTTTTTTTTATCATTTCTTTTCATTCTACATACAAATCACACAATAGACTCCCGCTACAGCGATATATAAAGCGGAATTGAAGCCCTCTCACACACAAAAGTAGACTAAATAATCCAGTCTCTCCGCTGCCGCTGAAAGTAAAAGAGACTGAACCTCACATTTTTTTCTTCCTTCGTTGTTGCATTTTCGCCAATTTTTAACTCCCTACTACCTTTTCTGCTTGAACGTTTTGCCTTTAAAAGCCAATATTGAGCAAAGTATAATTGCTAAATGTACCAAACTTGCATATTTGGATGTATCATTGATCAAACATTCATAAAATGACCTTGACCTACTTTTTCCGCTTGTATGATTTTGCCTTTAAAAGTCAATATTGAGCTAAAAGTATAAGTGCTACATGCTCCAAAGTTACATGGTGGACAATCTTTGATCAAACTTTCATAAAATGACCTTGACCTACTTTTTCCGCTTGAATGATTTTGCCTTTAAAAGCCAATATTGAGCAAAGTGTAAGTGCTACATGTACCAAACCTGCATATTAGATGTATCTTTGATTAAGCATTCATAAAATGACCTTGACCTACTTTTTCCTCTTGAATGAGGCCAAAAGAAAAATACTTTTGTTTCCCATCACCCGACCGACCCTATTCAAACCTGCCGACCCTAACGTTTTTTCCCCCGATTTTTAGTTGCATTTAGGTATTTCTTCACCAAGATTTATGACTGCCGCGCTTTACGAAATATGTGCCAGAAATTTTAAATCTACCGATTTTGATGAAATCTTCTGCTTTTTAACATTATCTATCATCTACCGTTTTATATTATTCTATAATTATATGCTCTTAGAAATTGTAAAAATAATCTATAATTCTCTCTCGAAATGTTACTTATTGTACGGCCCTTTCGGACAGGCTTTGTTTTTTTTCCAAAAAAAGGTGTACTGATTGTTATAAAAATGCATTACTAGGGTTTTGATGATTTGGTAGTAATTACAAATTTGCCTAGTATAACCTAAGTGAATATTTGAGGTCATGCATACTATAATTGTTAGGGCTTTGATATTTGACATGTAGATTCCTCATGACCAGAGCTTTCATTTATTCCATGACTTTTGACCTATTGACCTTGACCTGACCTTTGACTTACTTTAAACTATGAGAGGTAGGGAATTGCTATTTCATATAAAGATTCCTCATGACCAGAGCTTCCATTTTTAGTCCCCTACCGGCAACGCCAAAGGGGACTCTTAGTTTCCTCTCGGTCTGTCCGTCTGTCTGTCAGTCTGTCTGTCACATTTTCAGTTTACGGACTTTTTTTCGCTGTTGTTGCATATATTGAACTCAATTTTGGTATGTGGATATATCTCAATGTGACACAGATAAAGTATGAGTTTGCTTTTGATTGACCTATTTTTACAAGAGTTATGGCCCTTGGACTTAGCAAATTTCTGTTGCAGATATTAAACTTGTGAAAAAAGATTGAGGACATAAATTTATGCCGTCGGTAGGGGACTTTTATCGCTCAGCGATCATTCCATTTTTTACCATGCCTTTTGACCCAGTGACCTTGACCTTTGACCTACTTTTGAACTATAAGGGATAGGGCTTTGATATTTCATACATAGATTCCTCATGGCCAGAGCTTTCATTTGATATCATGACCTTAATTTCTACATGTAAAAACTTGTCTTGAAGACCCTCCCCTCAGGCCCTTTTACATGTTACATGACCTAATATACATTTTGTTCACTGAAAATTAAATATCGCATAATGTGACTTAGTGACTAATCTCGACTTTTGACCTACTTTTAAGCTATAAGGGATAGGGCTTTGATATTTTAGATTCCTCATGACCAGAGCTTTCATTTGATACTATGACTTTTGACCTAGTGACCTTGACATTTGACCCACTTTTATGGTTCAAATATACAGTTTTTGTGCACTGTTCCGAAGGCGCAAAAAGTATGCGAATCATGCTAAAGTTGAGGTCATTAGACTTTTAAAGTAGTTAACATAGCTTTATGAACCAGACCTTAGTAAAATCAATACATCTAGACCTACAAAACATGTGAAAACCAGTGCAGCCAGATTTACCGTTTCATTGTTAATCAGTATCGAGCAATCAGAAAATGGCAGTCGAGCGCATGCGTTCAATGGATGCAGTAGCCGAAGTAGTGAGGTCAATACAGCATTGTTATCAAAACACGATCTGCATCATTTAATACTGAATTGAAAGAGAACATCAGTAGCTTTTATCATGAAATTTTTTTTGAATTTTCAACATTTGGATTTTCAGATATATCCCGAAGAGTGTGAAGTACCCCTACCGACGTCATGAGCCCAGGACGCGCAGTACTCGCTTTGCCTTCATCTCCAATCGCTGTTTACTATATGAACCAATGGCTAAAACTGATGTCCAGTTCTCTTCTTCACATCCGTCCAACTCATATAAATCCCAAAATTCCAAGTTTTTTCATTAACTGTGCCTACCACAAAAGATTTAAGTCTCAACTTTTTCTTCAAATACAAAACTAATACCGTATATTGGAACCTTTAACCTGGGTTCTGATATTTCACATGTAAATTCTCATGACCTGAGCTTTCATTTTATATCATGACTTTTGACCAAGTGACTTTGATCTTCTTTAGAACTGTAAGGGGTAGGGCTTTGATATTTCGCATATAGAATCCTCATGATCAAAGATTTCATTTGATATCAAGACTTTTGACTTAATGACCTTGACCTTTATTTTTTATGCAATTTTTCTATCAAAAACCTGCACGGCGAGCGATGTTGTCTTCTGATAAGTCTTTTTTCAATATTCTAGTATACATGTAGCAAAAAATTATGATGATTTTAACGCATTGATTTTTTTTCTACAGGCAGCAGGGGTTGTGGTAGAATTGATCAAGTCAAAGAAGATGGCCGGTAGAGCAGTTCTATTAGCAGGACCTCCAGGGACAGGCAAAGTAAACATAAATCTTCATAATGATATCAATAATATTATAATTTATACCACCTCTGGCAAATTTCTTGCAATCTGATTGGTTGAGAATAACCGAATATTATATTGTATCATTTTACTGACAGGATATTATTTTAATATCCTGCTTCTACTAAGACGCTTTACGATATTGACGTCACCGAGATGCTTTTTAAACATGTTGACGTTACATACACAAGCCAAAAGCCATCGGTAGGATGAATTCGTTATACAGTGTTTTACAGGGGGGATACAAAAATATATTTCTGTAAAACACTGTAAAACACTGTGTAACTAATAATATCATGCTCCTAGTAACATTCATATCTCATGATGTCAGATGTCACACATATTGCTTGGTTTATTTGATTAGTAATAAAAGAAAATTGACGAAGTATTTTATGAAAATAAACATGATAAAGTACATAAACTATACATGTTATTTTCAGAGGTTGATACATATAGTTTATCATTCTGGTAAAAAGTTTCATGTTTGTACCTTATCTTAATGAAAACGTACATGAATGTTTATTGAACAATTATTCCAAAGATTTTCCATGATCTAATATGCAAGATCACAACTACAGTGTGTGCAGCATGCTCTTTCTGATATGCATTTAGTCACCTACCTAAACCATTGTTCAAAACTTAGGCAACTTTTCTGCCCAAGTAAATTGATGACGTCAAAACAATGTAGAAAAATCAAAGAGTGCACGAAAACATTCATATAATCTTAGTTAGAAGTATTTGCGATCTTCCGTATTTACTGTATAATTTTGACAGCATTCCCCTTCATGACAACACATCATAAAACTATCATATTCAATAAAACGTTTTGTTCTCTCTTGATCAATTCATATGGGTGCTTTCAAGGTGATATGACAAACTTGAAAGGTTCTATAATAATAAAAATCTCTTTGGTGTATGAAAGTCAAGATAGATGTGCAGCTATTCAGTTCATGTATTAATGTAGCTACGTGTATTATGATACATAATAACATATGTAGCTTACAATGTTTAAAATTTACAAAATTTAACATGCAGTGATTTCTACCTATTAATCTTCCTAATAGCAGCTTCTTCTCCATATTTTATAGACAGCCATTGCTTTAGCTATTGCACAAGAGCTGGGCAGTAAAGTTCCATTTTGTCCTATGGTGGGAAGTGAAGTGTATTCTTCAGAAATAAAAAAGACAGAAGTTTTGATGGAGAACTTCCGCAGAGCCATTGGTCTCAGAATAAAAGAAACAAAAGAAGTTTACGAGGGAGAGGTCACAGAATTAACGCCTGTAGAGACAGAGAATCCCATGGGAGGTAACTGCAGTTTTGTTTCGTCAATCAATATTCCTTTGATACTCAAGGGTTTTTATTTGCCAGGCTTGAATTGGGTAGGGAATATTTTCTGTATAGTAGTCATACCATACTTTCAAATACATTGCTCTTACTTGATTAATTATATATGCATCATATGACAATCAAATGTATACTTAATGATAATGAGACAAAACATTAAATTAGGTCAAGGTCGCCTTCAAGGTCACAAATTTATGGTGACAAACCTGTTCTCAAATTCATCTAGTGAATACATCTTACTCTTAGAGATATTTTGTTTTTAGATTTATAGCAGTAAGGCAGGCACAAACCTTTAACAAAACATCCTAGGAGCCACTGGGCCACTAAACATTAAAATGTAGGGCCCAATGTAGCGGCCCAGGTCAAAATTTGGAGATCCAGAAAAAAATACATAAACTTTTCTGGACAGTGGCTTAGCATGCATTAGAAAATGTTAATGATTATAGATACAGTTCAGTGTATTAAAACATCAATAGTAAAGTGGCGTGTCTTTCAAAACTTACATGAATGTGCAAACAATGTTTAAAGAGCTTCACTGATGACGCGACCCTACATAAAAGCGAAAAGTGACATTTGGAATTTCTTTTTTCGGTACAAAAATGTCGAAATACATTTACTTACTTAATTAAAACACAAAAGAAAAAAGACTGTGAATTTCATTGCTTTTGTTCATGGGTGAGTAGGACATGATGATTTTGGGGCCCAGCTGAAAATTTAGGCGACTGGGGACCACTTATTTCTGTCCCTGAGAAAGGGCAATATGCTGGAGCAGTGCACTTCACATGTACAGACTAATAGAATCTATCACCCCTTTGTACAGGCTTGCCGAGTTGTGGACGTTGCAAATCTTTGATATGAGGGTGGGATTTCCCTGTCCCTGTACAAAGGGGTGATTGATTGATTTTCTCTCACCCATATATTTTCATATAATTCCTGAATAAACATTTCTTGTTTTGCGTTAAATGTTGATCCATTTGACGTCAAACATTGCTAAACCTACATAAACGTCTATGACGTCACAATAAGGGGGTTAGAGACAAACATCTGGGGGTGCGAGACAGAGTTGTCTCAGAACGGGTAAATCTGTAGATATCTCTGTCTGGGGTGAGAGAAAAAGCAGTTGTGATAGATTAATGTATAAAATATACTGTATGAATACTGAAAATTGCAATTACTTCATAGTTTTGTAAGTGACATAAGTAATAACGAATAATAAATGTTTCATTCAGGATATGGAAAAACAGTTAGCCATGTAGTCATAGGGCTGAAAACGGCAAAAGGAACAAAACAGCTCAAATTGGATCCTTCTATCTACGAGAGTTTACAGAAAGAGAAAGTAGAAGTTGGAGATGTCATTTACATAGAAGCCAATAGTGGAGCAGTTAAAGTAAGTTTATTTGTGCCATAAACCTGCCCACTCAATAATATCCTACCCTTAACTCTTGATACATTCTCTTAGCAACGCACCCCTTCCCAAACCCCCACTACTTTCTATGAGTGTACAACAGCATTTGAAATGCAAACCTTTCTATCAAAATGTCTAGAGTAACTGCACAGCATAACAGGTATGAATTCTTTGCTTAGTGTTTTAAAAATATTTTTACCAAAGTGTTTTAAAAATATTTTTACCAATTGGCTTTTTTCATTCACAGCGTCAAGGTCGCTCAGACAGCTACGCCACAGAATTTGACCTTGAAGCAGAGGAGTATGTACCCTTACCTAAAGGTGACGTACATAAAAAGAAAGAGGTCATCCAGGATGTTACACTTCATGACCTTGATGTGGCCAATGCCAGACCACAGGTATTTATTCTGAGACAATATTGTACATGATTACATGCACAACAGGTGAAATGAAATTATTTTAATATTAGGAATTCTTATAATGCATATGATTTAACAAATTAACTTGTAAAGAATTGCATTTACATGACATGTATCTCAAACATCTTGTGAATATTTTTTACTTACATACATGTAGATGTATCTTAACCTCTAAGTATTCAAATAAAGAAAACTGTTCGGAAAGGTTAGAGTATTTAAAAATAGATCAAATACAACATATGTAAGTAGCATTTAGATCATATAATATACATCCATATTTTAAGATTCTAAAATTTACAAATTTAGGGAGGACAGGACATTATGTCTATGATGGGACAGCTAATGAAACCCAAAAAGACAGAAATTACAGGTAAAATTAAGTGCAGTGCCTTTACATGTAGCTATTACTGAATATGTCTCTGATATACATGAGGTCAAATTTTAAACAAGTTTATGATTATTATTACGTTATTTAAAAAATGGCAATATCTTTTAATGGGAAATTATAGAAATAAACATTGTGTTGACAGACAATTTCCAAGATGTTTCATTTGATAGCTAGACTACAGACATCACATACTTTTGCAACGTTTTCCATTGTGACGTCACACGCTGGAAGCATAATGTAAAACCTGCGATTATTTATGACGTAACAATTCAAAAGTTTGCCAAGGTACTTGATGTCTGATATTTAAAGTCAAGGTTTCTAATAGACAATTCCGATAACTTGAAAATGGACTATTGATTAAAGTATGCATGCACAAATGTAGTTTTCATATCACTTATCAGATCCATGGAACAGTAACTATATGAACATTTTCTGATGTTTGATTTCAGACAAATTAAGGAAAGAAATCAACAAAGTAGTAAACAAGTACATAGATCAGGGTATTGCTGAGTTAGTACCAGGTGTGCTATTTGTTGATGAGGTACACATGTTAGACATTGAGTGTTTTACCTACCTACACAGAGCTCTGGAATCCACCATCGCTCCTATTGTCATATTTGCCACAAACAGGGGGAAATGCACTATAAGGTAAGATAAACATTAATGGGTATCTACATGTACAGATGTATAGATTTGTCACATGCAGTGGCATTGAGGTCTTACACCTACATGTATATAACACAGTTAAACCATCAAGTACAGTAATTGTCTTATGGAGTAGATAAGCTATACATGTATCTTTAAAAAAATGCTTCTTTTTTTTTAAAGTATGTTACATGTATTTTCTGCTTGGTTCATTTGTCTTTCGGTAAAATTCCCAAATTTTTCTACAAACAAGAAACTTTTTGTGTAAATTAGATAAAATATGACATTAATATTAAAAGTGTGTACTATGGTATTGAGGACAGCTTTGAAGTCCCTCCTACATATTTAAAATATTGCAAAGTCATAATTGTCATGTAAATTTGCACTTTCCTTGGAGATTCTGTATTATTTAATGAAATGGAATAAACTAGTTCATGTACATACATACATGTATCTTCTAATTCCCTAGGATTTCAAATGATTGCATTTCATACAGTAATTATGAAATCCTTGACAAGAGCATTTGAATAACACAACATTTTATTTACTCATGCAATATACACTATCATACATGTAGATATAAGAAATGTTCTAATTTGTAAAAAGTTCAAATTAATTTTGAGATTCAAACCTATGGACAATGATACGGCTTGACATGACAGGTGTGTCATATAAAAAAAATCATGAGATTGCATTTTGTAGTAAAATAAGACAGTATGTAAATATGTAAATAAATTTAACCATAAGTAAGTTTACATGATGTTGGAGGATGACTTAGATATATTATTATTGTTTTCAGGGGTACAGAGGACATTGTTGCTCCCCATGGAATGCCTCTTGATTTGTTGGACAGGGTTATGATAATCAGAACTTTGCCATACTCAAAGGAAGAAATGATTCAGGTATCACAAGTTTCATTTTATTGAATTAGAATACATGTATACTGAAACAAACTAAATAAATAATGCTCCAAATAAATTTCTCTAAATTTTATGAAAATCTGAAGAATTTGTTAGAAAAAGACCTTTCAATTACTGGCATATGCTAACATGTTCAATACATATATGTACAGTATGTGCCAGACAACAGAATCTATGTAAGGATCATTCCTGGGTATATTAGGTTCATTCATTTTATGTTATATTGGCCATATTTTGCCCCTTGAGTAATGTGGCTGTGCAAGTTTATTTTACATGTAATTATCGATATACAAATCAAAAATCAACATGATCAAGGTATCAAAACTCCCTCTAAATTAAAATTTTTTGTTTATGAAATTGTTATGCCACAAATACCGTACAAAATTTAGAACATGTACACGTATGCCCGGAAATGATAAAAAAAAAAAATAGTTTTTTAAACACCTTGAGTAAGTTTGTGATATGGATAGTGTGTAAATTTGACTTCATACATGCATACTAGAAATCAAAATTATTCTTTATAGATCTTAAAGATAAGAGCACAGACAGAGGGGATACAGGTTGATGAAGATTCATTGTCTCAGCTTGGGGAAATAGGTGTCAAAACAACACTGAGGTAAGACTGAATAAAACGTTATTTCATTCATTTATGAATGTTCGTAACCATACTTAGACAGATGTTAAAATCAGATATTGAACTTCTTAATTTAAGAGGGAGCAGTTTAAAAATCTCAAGAGTTGAAAATTAAGGAACCCTGCAGGTGCACTTAAAAAAGCCACATAAGTCAACTCCTAGCTTTTCTAGTGTAGACTTGCTGGTCAATTCTTTGTTTTAATAAGAGATCCAGAGATTTACAGATTACCCCAAAGGTCAAGAAGACCCTCTGAAAAAATCAACATACTAATTACTATTGTAGAAAATAAACATTTCGTTATTGTCGTCAAATGAAATTTAAATGATTTCCAAAAATGTCTGGCACGTTTCAATAGTTTAAGAGGCATAGATGAAGGTTGATATTTTGACTTTTGATACTGATCTTTGATTTTAATTGCATTCCATGTCTGTCTATCAAAAAAAAGACATGTTCATTTAGAGTTTTACTGGAAATCATCATAGTGAATCAATTTAACTCATCAAACTTCTACAAAATGCTCTTGAAAAAAAGTTCTAGAGATCCAGTCTGCAAATACTGTTACAAGTAAATATTATCTCTTTATTTCAGATACTCAGTACAGCTGTTAACACCAAGCAATCTTTTATCTCGAATAAATGGAAAAGACGCTATAAGTGCCGATGAGATCGAGGAAATTAACAAACTCTTCTATGACGCAAAATCTTCAGCGAAAATTCTGGCAGAACAGGAGGATAAATATATGAAGTGAATCTTCAAAAAAAAAATACAAAATGGTAGATCTGAACATTTGGAATCAAAGATGTTTTACTTCAGGATATTTGTGACAGAAAGAGGACTATCAGATAGTTATTTTCTCCGAGACATCAATACATTATGTGTACATCTTTTCATACATTTCGATTTTACAAAATCATTAACATCATAGAACACATTTGTACAGACAGAAAACATTATTTATAAACCCGCCGCGTCTTGTTTTCATGCTCGTGTGTTTGTTATCATCTATTTTACATAAAAAAACAGAAACTTGAAAAAAGAAGAGTCATTTATTTCATACTCCAAAATGCAGAGTACTTGCATGTTATTCTCTCAAGAAGAACTTGCACAATATAAATCTAAGGTGTACAATACTTTGTCATGTTTAGTCCTGTTGTTACCAAGGCCATTTGAATTTGTCATCTGTAAAAAGTCTGCTTACACCAAGGTTTCGATTGCTTTGGCATTGAAAAAGATAAACCAACCAATGGTTAAACTTGGATGAAAAATAATGGTTTACCATAAGAGGAGTCCATGTTTAAATTATTGAAAAAAAATGAAATTTTTTTTTTCAATGGACATGTGTGTTGAACATCAATGCACATTGTATTTTTTTAGCTCACCTTGATGAATTAGAGGGGGACTTTTGCCATTACCCTGGCATCATCAGCATTCTCATTCGGGTTAAGGAAAACAGAACACTTCCAATCCCAGTTTCATAGAAGTCCTAGATCAACCAAACTTGTGTGGGTGATGCATTTGAGAATGCTTACTGCAATTCATGGTATGGATGCTGTATCTGATTTGCACGACCAGCTTAAGTGAAATAGACTTTCCAGCCTAAGTCCAAGATCAACCCAAAGTTTTTGTAAGTGATGTATCTGGAATGCTTGCTGCAATGCATGGTACTTACTGTTGCTGCATCTTACCCATATTTAACAATTGACCTACCAAGCTAAGTAAAATGGGACAGGTCCATTTCCAGCCTACTATAAGTCCTAGATCTACCCAAAGTTTTTGTGAGTGATATATCTGGAATGCTTGCTACAATGCATTGTACAGATGCTGCAATTGACTTGATTTTATGCTTGAGTAACCAGCTTAAGTAAAATAGGACAGGTTCATTTCCACTTCCAGTCTACTGTCCTAGATTACTGTAACCAAACTTTTGTGGGCGATTCATCTAAGGATGCTTGCTTCACTGCATGGTACTCTTGCTGCATCTTGCCCATACAAAATGTATTAACAATTGACCTACCAGACTAAGTAAAATATGACAGGTCCATTTCTAGCCTACTAGAAGTCCTAGATCATCGAAAATTGTGTGGATGAAGCATCTGTGGACTAATCAAATTCTTGTAAAACTTTGTGCAAGCCATATTTCTTTATACTGACCAAGTTTAGGTACATATGCGTAAAATTATTCCTTATCTGTTACTGGTGTCACATGTGTCAAGAAAAAAACCTTGTTCAAGCTGTAAATGCTGTATATTGAACCACATATGTGGTACATTTATTCCTCAACCATGGTTCATAGACATGTAGAAATACTATACAAAAATTTCTCAAGACTTTTCAATGACTCAAAACACATTTTCCATGATTTTGTAGACAACATCTTGAGCCCTTCACTGATTTTGTGCAAAACTAAACGTTTGAATCTACTCATCTTCAGAAATTCCACATTTTGCAATGATTTGAAGTGATCATAGACAAAATTTGCCGAGATATATAAACAATGTTTCGGGGACAAGAAACCAGCTGATAGTGAAATTCCATGACTTTTCAAGGACTTAATGCTAAATTCCAAGACTTTCCATGACTGCAAACACTTTTTCATAACTTCAAATTGACCCTACCGATTGCGGGAAAATAATGCAAAATTTCGTGACGTCACAATGCTTTTACCTCGGACAAACTAGCTTCGAACCTCGGTCAAACATCGAAATTGCATTGTGACGTCATGGAATTTCTCAAATTTTTCCCGCATTCTGAAGGGTCAATTCCAAGACTTAACATGACCTGTACAAACCATGTTAATTGATGCAGTATTCATCGACCTTGAGTAAATTCATACCTCAAAGTAAGGTCAAGATAACTATGAGCTTTGCATGCAAAACCTTGTCCAGGCCATAATTCTTCATGCTGGACAAAACCTGGTACAGTTATTCCTTTTAGTACAATGCCATTGTGTTTTGACCTTGAGTTCAAGGTCATCTTGAGTTTAAGGTCATACCTCCAAGGTCAAAGTAACCATGGTCTTGATTGGTTCGATGAACCCAGTCAGAACTGACATCCTCACAAGCTAACAAAAGTTAAATTCAAGAAAGATGAATCTTCTTTAACATTTTTATTAAATATTTCTTTACAGTGATTGTAAAAATCTACCAATACTTGCACAACATTTACTCCTACATTGTACTTAAAACTCATTCAATACATACATGTATAATCCAATCACCTTGGCTAGAGTCAGTACATCATAAACATAAAATTGACTTGAGTTCATTTGTAAGCACAATGAAAACTCATTTGCAACACGTTTAGAATCATGTTATTTTTCATTAAATAAGTTTGCAAAACTTAAAAATAAATTATCGATTCCTTTAATTTACAAAAAGATGTAATCTTCGTAACAGTAGCATCTTGATGCATATACATGTTTATAATCTCCACCATTTTTGAGGGTGAACACTTCTTAACAACCATAAACAATCCTTATATACAGATGTTAAAATATGTCAAAACATGAGAGAAATAATGCGTACCAAAATACATTGAAAACGTCATACAATTTTTAACATGTCTGCAGTAAATCCTCGAATGCTGACTTGTCATGACAAAATGATGACAGATGTGCCTGAAGTAAGCTAGTTTTTTAA
This sequence comes from Pinctada fucata, assembly GCA_028142955.1. NCBI lineage: Eukaryota > Metazoa > Mollusca > Bivalvia > Pterioida > Pteriidae > Pinctada > Pinctada fucata. The sequence continues at coordinate 83,932,248 of AP027102.1, forward strand.
GATGGTGGTGTGATGATTGAGTTCTCAGTCTTAGAACAGCAGTGTGCTCATACCTCCCATTTCACTTTGTTCCTTAACAAATATTTCAAAGTATTGGTAAATAATTGTTACAGCTAGAAGAATACCAGTTCCACTGCCAATTGCCCCTGAAAAATAGACAAAATTCATAAGATTAATCAAAACATAAGCATTTATGTATGCAAGTCACACGTTTGGTTAAAACTTAATATGTGAACTTCAACTATATCTACTTCTGTCACTTTTGCCTTATGTTATCCAAGACATTTTATCAAAACTTTTACTCAGAGTTTGAATAATAAGTAAACCTAATACAATCATTAAAGAATTTTACTCTGAAAGCACTTTTTCCAGAGTTGATAATAAACATGACTACATACCTAAGAAATCAGCTAAGACAGAGAGAGCTCCTATGCAGAGACCTCCAAAAGCTGCAGCTGTTGGTATGTATCTGTTCAACTCGTGAATCATTGACTTGTCACGATGACCTCTCATTACCATCTGCTGGTCTTTAAGTTGTTTAGCAACCTACGTGTAAAAAAGTCATATTTACAACACCTGTACTTTACTATGAGTAACAGGATAAGAGTCGCATGTAAATTGTGGTAAAAATGCAATTGCAAATGAATATCATGACAGGATTCATACAGACAAATGTACATGTATGACTCTAAACAGAACAGTTTTTATTGGAAGAGGTTACTTTTTAAAACTTTTCAAATGAATCTACTACAGAACATTTTATCCACATGCAATTCAGCTTTATTTTTCATAACTTATAATACCAAATGGCAAAAAGTTTGTAAATTTATTTATAGCAAATTATTGTACTTACATCTTTAGCACTTGACCCTGACACATCAATCCAGGTTTTGGAGAAGAAAGCACATGATCCCAGCATAAAGATGATGTATAGTACAGCATGTATAGGATCTTCTACAACGTGACTGACCGTTTCAGGGGGAGATAAGTAGTAACATAAACCTCCGATAGGGTACGACCTGGCAGGGCCACCACCGCCTACATCCTGTTGTTATGATAAATATTTGCGTTAAAAATGCTAAGGTCGCATGCCTAAATCATTTAAAGTTTAAATTTAAGAACATTATTTAAATTTCATATATCTTATGTGTTATGATATTCTCAAAGATCTACATGTAACTAGGGGTATACTTACAGCCCAGACTCCAAGTAAATTGACGAAGAAGTTTCCACTGAATTTAGTAGCTAACATCTGTAAAATGAAAACATTTAAATCAATCTAAAAATCACAATTCTTGTTAAAATGTTATAAATAATTCATTTATGAAACTATTGTAGATGCATTGATGCTTATGAGAATTCCTAATGAGCCTTTTACGATTGTCTTATATCATGGTTTTAATACATGTACATTGTCTTGAATGAAGAATATATGACATCTCCTGACAATATGCCAGCTTGCTTATAGGCAATGTGGCCTTACCTGAGAAATGACGTAGAGATTTGAGACGAGGGCTGACTGTAAGATAATAGGAATGTTTGATGTGTAGAAGAGCTTGATGGGATAGGAGCTGTATTGACCTCTGTAACGAGCTGATTTGATTGGAAGATCCACGCGGAATCCCTGTAATGGGAAAAATTCATATATAATGAGATTATAATGTATTTTTCAATGTGAAAATGCCATAAATAAAATGTGTCCAAGTATATAAATGTACATTACATGTATTTAAGCATATAATCAAAGTAAAGGCTCTACTTGAAATGAGATTAAGAAAGCCATATAGAAATCTAATTTAAGCAATTGTCAGAATTGATATCAGACTGCATTCTCTCCTTCTAGACCATAGAAAGACAAACCATACTTCAAGTGATTTTTTAAGACAGTTTCATCATCCATCATCAAGCTCTACAAGATAGATACAATGTATAGAAAAACTGATAATGATACAATTAGAGCAGTCACTAACCTGGAAGTATATGACAATACCAAATACAAGAACAGTGGCCAGGAGGTTCATGAGATTTGGTAGATTCTGTCTGTAGAAGGCTTCACGTAAGGCACGTACTTTATCATTCTTAGTAGCTAATAAGTGGAATAACGCTATAACGGCTCCCTCAAACTCTGTGCCTATATCAAAGAATACAAAAATTTAATAAGAGTTGGTGTAATATACATAAGCAAGTTTCATCATGAAACATACATGTATCACGAATATAATTATTTAGAATACAGCTCAATGAAATGAGTTTAGAAATACATTGTAGAATCGAAAGTGTGTCTTGCATTTGTGTTATGAAGTAACCTTATACATATACCTGTATTTGTTTTGTGAAGCATTTGAAATAATACATGTATTTTTGAAATCAATTGTTTACACTTTCAACACAGATATATTTTTGTGAATTCTTGTTACATGTTTCCTACATAGATCATAAATTTGATATAACAGTCACATGCTGTCTAATCATTTTGTTGTTTTATGAAGAGATAAATGTTTGGAACTTATCTCCAGTGAAATTCTCTGAAACATTACATATGATTCACTCTATGGAAGGAGTTTATTATTATACACACCTCTACCAGTGTTAACTGTAGCTGGACTGAAAGCCTTCCATACTATAGTCTCACAGATATTTGTGGCGATGAAAAGAGAAATTCCTGATCCTAATCCATATCCCTTCTGTAGGAGCTCGTCAAGAAGCAATACTATTAACCCGGCAACAAAAAGCTGAAATGTTTTGGGACACAATGAGTAATTTGCTAATATGGATTTCTCTTCAATTTCATCATATTTTTGTCTAACAATTCTTAGAATTGAAAATTGATAAAAGCTGTACTAGACACATGTACATGTAAACTTAGATATAGAATTTTACATTCAAATGAAACTTCAGAATAATTTTTTATGACCTACTATAAGTACATGTACTTCAAACATTACATACATGGATATGATGTAGAAATAATCTCATTCAATTTGAATTTAGAATCAACCTCCCTCAAACCTTTGGATTGACCATCAAGATGACAATCATACCTGTATAATGATAAGTAGACAGACTCCGGCTCCTATGTCAGATGGATCACCGTACATCCCTGTCATGACATATACGATGGCCTGACCTACTGTGATTACCATACCAAATACTGCAAAAATAATATACACTTCATGAAGTCAATACTATACATCTATTGGAATAATTTCATTAGCCTACGGTAGCAGGTTTTCTCAAGTATTTCACCCTCTATAAGTATAGAGTTAAAATCCTTAAAATACCTGCAATATGTACATATTGAGATAAGAAATTAAGATATATGTACACGGCAAAAATTTATCGATGGTTCAATTCATTTCTTTTCTTGATGTTGATTCTTACATTTTTGAGCACCATTGAAAAGAGCCCTGTCTTTAGGAGTGTCACCAACTTCTATAATTTTGGCACCGGCAAGCAGCTGCATGATAAGACCAGAGGTCACGATGGGTGAGATTCCAAGCTCCATCAAAGTACCTAAAACAGATTGTGGTATCTGATGTTTATACATGAATTTTTTAATATGTAAAGGTCTGATTAATTGCATAACACTTACACAGACCAAATATTTTAGTCTTTTTGATGAGCATTTGCATTCTGGATACAGATTTGTCTTAAAGCAATGCTCTTAGTAAAATTGTCTGAACATGCACTAAAAATGTACAATAAAATACTGCTTAACTATCAAGAATGACATCAATGAATTACCTCTGTTAGAGGCCATGATGACTCTCATCCAATAGAATGGATCAGCTGAATCTGAGGACATAATGCCGAACAATGGAATCTACAAAATATGTTATCATCACATAAGTTGATACATGTAGACTAAGATAACTGCATGATTACAACTGGAAGATTGATTTATGACAATTTCAATTACCTGTACCAGTAAACTACAGTGTATAACCAAATATAAGTTCTATCAACTACTTAATACATGTAGCTTATGCAATTGCACTATCACATTCCTGATTATGCTGAATGTATATTACTAGTATAATTACATTGTCCTTCACATATCAAGGTTAAGGATTTTTCTAAAATACAATGATGATTGATGTAACTTACCTGGCAACAAACCAAGAAGATGAAAAGAGTAATGGCAGTCCATAGCACTTTCTCTCTGAACTGGATCTATAAAATGTAAATTGTAAAACTTCTGTTTAATTCTGTAGTTTTACATGTATATATACCATATAGATTTTTTTCCCTACGACCACTATGAGTCATAATAATGATCCCTTTCCACTCCCTCACCCCAACTCCTTGATATAGATTACATTAAGTTTATCTTCAAGACCTAAAAATCTAAAATCAGTATTCATCATGTCAAATAATACCCAGAAGTACAATATATTAATGTAAATGTCATTAATGTAGCACTTCTAACTTTTTAATCCAGTGTCTCTCTAACTATAAGTCTAAATTTTCATTCAAGCAGTAAAGTCAGAAAAATCAAAGAAAATACTCAAAGCTACTATATGAATGAGACAACCGACAAGCCTCACACTAGGGTCGACAGGATAGCATGATAAGTCAAACTTGAATAATTTCTTCCACAGATAAATTGTAACAATTTTCTTCCTATTGATCTTAAACCAGTTCATTAAACTAGTAGCTTATATATATCTTTATATGATCTTTCTAACAGTCATATATCAGCAATTCATTCGATGTGGTATACATCATTATGTTGCAAATCTTCCATGAGGCATGACACTGATCATAACCTTTTATTGTGGAGATTGGTGACTGAATATTAAGGTAAGAAATGCTTCATCAGTTCATCTGTTCATAGTAAATGATGATTAATGCATTATATGACGAAATGAGTTTAATAATTAAATCTATAATCTCTGATTAAATGTTTCTGTTCCACAAGATTTTTACAGGAATTGACTGCCACAATGCCAACTTTTACCTACACGTACAGTTATAATTGTTGCCCATCTGTAGACAAGCGTCCTGACCAGCTACTGAGCTAGACTATTCTTGTTTTATTTCTTAAATATGTAGTGAAAAATACAAATGTTTGCAAAACTGTTTTATCACTGTCTTGCATTATAAACTTATAGTAGCTTAATGAACAAACTTGAACTTAGATTTTATTGTGGTTATAATTAAAATTCCTGAACATATGTTTTCTTATCTTATGCAAAAATCACACTTGGACTCATCATAAAAACTTTTGATTAAAAAAATTCCAATTATCTTATTATCATTAAATGATACACATTCTTTATATCAATAAAAATGTCTATGGGCACAATTTAGTTTTAAGAACACCCCCCCCCCCCCCCCCCTTTCTGATGACATGGCATGACATACCTTCCTGTCTGGTTTTGCAATTTCTGGTAGCACAGCACAGAACGGCTTTACAAATTCTAGGAATTTAACTGTGAATAAAAGATAAAAGCATTATAATTAAACAATCTCGATTGTCGAATACAACATACTGCTGAGTCTGAAATTTCAAAATCAAAGCCACGTATACACAAACTCGGACCGGCGAGTTTCTGTTCGGAATAGAAGTTGTTTTCCTTCTGTAACAGTGCGAACAAAGCCAAATGAACAAAAGATATACATACTTCCCATTTTGTTTTCTTATTTCAGTTATCTTTTTGCACTTGTTTCTTCTAGATTTTCACAAAAACAGATAGTTTTTGGCTTGCCAAGCAAGCCTTCCAGTTCGTTGTTTTCTACCAGATTAAAGAGACACGTTCACGGGATTTCATACGAGATTTGGGACTTGGAGCGGTAAAGAGAAGAAAATGACACGATGTAAAACGGATAGCTAGAGGGCATTTGTGACATTGTTCTTTTCTCCCAGGAAGAAGCTAGTTGCATTTAAACAGTGCAACATATCCGGAAGAAAAATTATACAACTCCAATTATGATTCAATGCGAAGAAAAAAATGACTTATTACAGTACAGGAATGCTCATTTATTTTTAAAATAATTATCTTTAATATACTGTTCAAAAAATCTCTTTCATAGAGGATGTACCCTAGCTTCCCCTATGTGCAAGATATTTGTACATCACGGTGATCGAGAACATTTTCTGTAACGGGTCATAAAAGAGGAGCAAGCTAGGACTTATAAACAACAATACTGAATTATTTTTATTATTAAAATCTTTTCACGGTGATTTTTTTTTTTACTTTTTATAAACAATTTGAAAAAAAAAAAAAAACAAAGCACAATGTTCTTTATAATAAAAGTTGTAGTAGTTCTGCATAAATTCATTTCGATGGCGCTATCCGGCTACATTGAAGTTCATATTTAAAAATGGTCTGTGTGGAGATTGTACATAAGGTTGTTATTCATATTTCAATAGTCCATTTTCCAGAAAATATTTATGACCGTTTTAAACCTTGATTTTATATGCACAGATATCAGACATCACATATCATTTGGCGAAAATTTGAGTTGTGAAGTCATTTTGATCGCACTGACTTTATGCTCAACTCAACTCAACCCAATATTTATTTAAAGTCGGTTTGCACATGTGAACAACAAACATTAGCTCTTAAGAGCTATTTACCGACATTTCATATCAAGTATCACAATCAAAATTATAATCATATTATAAGATTCATACAGTCAATTAGAACTATAGTGCATCTAGCTATAATATCTACATACTAAAACATGCAGCATATACATAAGCAGGTAAAGAAATATAACTAAAACTAACTAATATCTACGTAATAAAAGGCATGCAACATAATGTATTAAAGCAGATAAAAGTAAAACTAAAGATGAACTAAAAATGCAACTCAAAGGATAATCATGCAACAACGGAATCAACATAAAAGCAGACAAGACATAACACATAATGACTAGGCTACATAATGCATACTCAATATCACAGCAAAGCATAAGCGTTAACATGTAATGCAGACAGTACAAGCACATAAAAAGCATATATCAAGCACAAACTAAGGAACTGAAAATGAACAAGAGCTACATTTACAGCTAGGACCAGACCAGCTGTTGATGTTATGCTTAAACTCGTTAAAAGATGACATTTCTCTCAAAGAATTTGGCAGGCTATTCCATAGCTTTGGTGCCAAGAAACTAAAAGAATTTGTACCATAAGCAGTTGTTCTTACCTGAGGCACTGTAGCTGTATTTGCGTATCTAAAAGAATAATGATTGTTTTTAAAATTTACTAGATCATGAAGATAAGATGGTCCTTGATTATTGATGATTTTAAAAGTTTCTAACACAACAGATCTTAATCTACGAAGTCTAAGAGTTGGAAGCTTTGACCTATCTAAAAGAGTTTCATAATTGCTTTTGTAATCTGTATAAATAAAACGAAGTGCTCTCTCTTGGATCTTTTCCATTTTTTTGGGTTTCCTTCTCCCCATAAAAATGCCACACAAGTGGACAATAATTAAAATTTGACATTATAAAAGTATAATAAACAGTGAGCATTCCTAATCTATTCAAAAATCTTCCTATTCTTTTCAAAACATTTAGTATAGGTAAAAAAACACATTGTATGAACGTCTCTTTTGAAATTGATGGTAATACCATTCTTCCAGAAAATGAAGTGAAACTATTGGGTGTGACTTTTGATTACGAGCTGAAATTTAAGACCCAGGTTAGTAACATGTGTAAAAAAGCTTCCAGACAATTAAAGATGATGTAATATAAACAGACAAGTTTGAACTTGAAGTCTATGATTAGCTTTTGGAATTTCCAAAATATGCATGACTTTTAAAAATAGTTCTTTTAACGCGAGCAGAAACATGATACCTCCTCCTCCTTAAAATGGAAGTAGTCAACCGTATCCTCCTCATCCTGGAAGTAGTCAACCGTATCATCCGGCTCCCGTAGGGAGCCGAGGGGATCCTACATTAAGGTATCTGTGCTTGACCTCTGGTTTTTACACTACTCTTTGTGTCCACTCTGTGTTTTGTGTCCACTCTGGGTTTTCTGTCCTCTTTGTGTTTTATGTCCAATGTGTTTTATGTCCACTCTGTGTTTTGTGTCCACTTTGTGTTTTGTGTCCATTTTGTGTCCACTCTGTGTTTTGTGTCCACTCTGTGTTTTGTGTCCACGCTGTGTTTTATGTCCAATGTGTTTTATGTCCACTCTGTGTTTTGTATCCACTTTGTGTTTTGTGACCACTCTGTGTTTTTTGTCCACTCTGTGTTTTGTGTCCACTCTGTGTTAAATGTCCACTTTGTGTTTTGTGTCCACTCTGTGTTTTATGTCCACTCTGAGTTCAAGCACAGACTTAAATTTAGTTCTTTTAACGCGAGCAGAAACATGATACCTTCACCAGGTATAGGCTGAATAGGGAACGCGTCTGCTATTATGTTTGATCCCACTGAAAATGCACATAGTGTGAAGCGCCCATTGATGATTTTTTTAAAGTTTTAAAGATGGACAGGTAATAACATGCTAAGAGTAAATTTGGAGTACAAAATGTTAACAATTTTGTACAATTCCATCATAGTGTCTGAAGTAGTTCACTCCTCCTCCTCCTCCTCCTCCTCCTGGAAGAAGTCATCCATATCCTCCTCCTCCTCCTAGAAGCAGTCAACCGTATCCTCATCCTGGAAGTAGTCAACCGTATCCTCCTCCTCCTCCTACTCACCACTACCACCACCACCATCTTTTCCTCATAATCAACGTTAAGGCAACAAAATAGAATGTAATTGTGGTGGAGGTGGTGGTGATGGTGAGGAGGAGGAGGAGAATACGGTTGACTACTTCCATTATGAGGAGGCGAAGGATACGGTGGACTACTTCCAGGATGAGGAGGATAAGGTTGACTACTTCCATTAGAAGGAGGCGGAGGATACGGTGGACTACTTCCAGGATGAGGAGGATATGGTTGACTTCTTCCATTAGGAGGAGGAGGAGGAGGTATCATGTTTCTGCTTGCGTTAAAAGAACTATTTTTAAAAGTCATGCATATTTTGGAAATTCCAAAAGCTAATCATAGACTTCAAGTTCAAACTTGTCTGTTTATATTACATCATCCGGCTCCCCTAGGGAGCCGAGGGGGGTCCTATATTAAGGTATCTGTGCTTGACCTCTGGTTTTTACACTACTCTTTGTGTCCACTCTGTGTTTTGTGTCCACTCTGTGTTTTGTGTCCTCTTTGTGTTTTGTGTCCACCCTGTGTTTTGTGTCCACTCTGTTTTGTGTCCACTTCGTGTTTTATGTCCACTCTGTGTTTTGTGTCCACTCTGTGTTTTGTATCCTCTTTGTGTGTTATGTCCACTCTATGTTTTGCATCCATTTGTGTTTTGTGTCCACTCTGTGTTTTATGTCCACTCTGTGTTTTGTGTCCACTCTGTGTTTTATGTCCACTCTGTGTTTTGTGTCCACTCTGTGTTTTATGTCTACTCTGTGTTTTATGTCCAATCTATGTTCTTTTCCACTCTGTGTTTTCGCATTTGGGTGTTTCGGTGTTTTATTGTAGGTCTTGTAACCAAGTCCTGTTAGAGATTCCCTCCTTTCTTTTAGATACCACAATCAGACTATGATTATCAATGGTCCAAATCAAAAAGGTTTTCCTATACGACCTAAAATTTACAACAAGACAAGGAAGAGCAATACCTAAGATAACATCAAATTATTAAGCACAATTTTTTTAAATAAACCAATGAGACCAATAGCAACCGGTGCCGACTTTTGATGACCGTCTGTCACGTTAGAAGAAAATGTAGTTATCTGGATCACGTGCACACAACCCTCCCACATGTACGATTACCCAGTGGCCTCGAAGAACGCACAGTTGTGTATAATAGTATCCTCAGATTCCTCACTACATATAAGATGACGACACAAACAAGACAGCAAAAAACAAAGACACAAGTAATGAACAGATTAATGTCGAAAGCAAATACTATATAGTAAACTCTGAGCTCTAATCGCTGGAGAAAGCGAATGCAATCACTTGAGGAGTCCGACCAACTTTCAGAGAAGACAAGACTGGTGGTCAGGGCCCTGTTTTCTCTGGCGAAGGAGGGAAATGGCCAGTCAGGCATGGAATCCCGGCGTTACACAGTCGATCAGTGTGTAACTCTTTATATTTACAATGCAAGTTGATAATTTCCTATGTTAAACGCCTAATCAATTTCGACTATCATTTTACGATAAACACTGACAGGTTGGCCCGACACATAACGTGCACGCACGAATTCTAAACAGTGGGCGAAGCGTACTAATGCTGATTTGTGAGGAGGAGGAGATTCCCAACATATACTGGTGTCAGAACAGTTTCCGGACAGTAACAGTTTCCGGGCAGTCGCACTTTTCAAGCACTTTGAAGGAAATTATTTTTTAAATTTTGTGACAAGTTTGTAGATTTTTAAATGCAGAATTCAAATCGCGAAACATATAAACAAAATTTTGCATTAAAGTTGCTTTTATCACACCATCTTTTTATTTACTCCTTTCTGCCCCGTTTAATATCGCGCACCGGGGGAAGTCGCCGAGAACCATACTATTTTAATCTACGTGATTTGAGAAGTTTCGGTTCTATTTACACAGTCTCTTAATATAGGATCCCCTCGGCTCCCTAGGGGAGCCGGATGATGTATTTACTCCTTTCTGCCCCATTTACATGTAATATCGCGCACCGGGGGAAGTCGCAGAGTGGACACAAAACACAGAGTGGACATAAAACACAGAGTGGACACAAAACACAGAGTGGACATAAAACACAGAGTGGACACAAAACACAAATGGATGCAAAACATAGAGTGGACATGACACACAAAGAGGATACAAAACACAGAGTGGACACAAAACACAGAGTGGACATAAAACACAAAGTGGACACAAAACAGAGTGGACACAAAACACAGGGTGGACACAAAACACAAAGAGGACACAAAACACAGAGTGGACACAAAACACAGAGTGGACACAAAGAGTAGTGTAAAAACCAGAGATCAAGCACAGATACCTTAATATAGGATCCCCTCGGCTCCCTAGGGGAGCCGGATGATGTAATATAAACAGACAAGTTTGAACTTGAAGTCTATGATTAGCTTTTGGAATTTCCAAATTATGCATGACTTTTAAAAATAGTTCTTTTAACTTGAGCAGAAACATGATACCTCCTCCTCCTAATGGAAGTAGTCAACCGTATCCTCCTCATCCTGGAAGTAGTCCACCGTATCCTCCGCCTCCTTCTAATAGAAGTAGTCAACCTTATCCTCCTCATCCTGGAAGTAGTCCACCGTATCCTTCGCCTCCTCATAATGGAAGAAGTCAACCGTATCCTCCTCCTCCTCACCATCACCACCACCTCCTCCACAAGTACATTCTATTTTGTTGCCTTTACGTTGATTATGAGGAAGAGATGGTGGTGGTGGTGGTGAGGAGGAGGAGGAGGAGGATACGGTTGACTACTTCCAGGATGAGGATACGGTTGACTACTTCCAGGATGAGGATACGGTTGACTGCTTCCAGGAGGAGGAGGAGGATATGGCTGACTACTTCCATTAAGAGGAGGAGGAGGAGGAGGAGGAGGAGAAGAAGGAGGAGTGAACTACTTCAGATACTATGATGGAATTGTACAAAATTGTTAAACTTTTGTACTCCAAATTTACTCTTAGCATATTATCACCTGTCCATCTTTAAAACTTTAAAAAATCATCAATGGGCGCTTCACACTATGTGCATTTTCAGTGGGATCAAACATAATAGCAGACGCGTTCCCTATTCAGCCTATACGTGGTGAAGGTATCATGTTTCTGCTCGCGTTAAAAGAACTATTTAAGTCTGTGCTTGAACTCAGAGTGGACATAAAACACAGAGTGGACACAAAACACAAAGTGGACATTTAACACAGAGTGGACACAAAACACAGAGTGGACACAAAACACAGATTGGACACAAAACACAGAGTGGACACAAAACACAGAGTGGTCACAAAACACAAAAAGGATACAAAACACAGAGTGGACATAAAACACATTGGACATAAAACACAGCGTGGACTCAAAGCACAAAGTGGACACAAAACACAGAGTGGACACAAAACACAGAGTGGACACAAAACACAAAGTGGACACAAAACAAGGAGTGGACACAAAACACAGAGTGGACATAAAACACAGCGTGGACACAAAACACAGCGTGGACACAAAACACAGAGTGGACACAAAACACAAAGAGGACACAAAACACAAAGTGGACATAAAACACAGAGTGGACATAAAGTGTAGTGTAAAAACCAGAGGTCAAGCACAGATACCTTAATATAGGATCCCCTCGGCTCCCTAGGGGAGCCGGATGATGTAATATAAACAGACAAGTTTGAACTTGAAGTCTATGATTAGCTTTTGGAATTTCCAAAATATGCATGCCTTTTAAAAATAGTTCTTTTAACGCAAGCAGAAACATGATACCTCCTCCTCCTCCTAATGGAATTAGTCAACCATATCCTCCTCATCCTGGAAGAAGTCCACCGTATCCTCCGCCTCCTTCTAATGGAAGTAGTCAACCTTATCCTCCTCATCCTGGAAGTAGTCCACCGTATCCTTCGCCTCCTCATAATGGAAGTAGTCAACCGTATTCTCCTCCTCCTCACCATCACCACCACCTCCACCACAATTACATTCTATTTTGTTGCCTTAACGTTGATTATGAGGAAAAGATGGTGGTGGTGGTAGTGGTGAGTAGGAGGAGGAGGAGGAGGAGGATACGGTTGACTACTTCCAGGATGAAGATACGGTTGACTGCTTCTAGGAGGAGGAGGATATGGATGACTTCTTCCATGAGGAGGAGGAGGAGGAGGAGGAGGAGGAGGAGGAGGAGGAGGAGGAGGAGGAGGAGGAGGAGGAGGAGGAGGAGTGAACTACTTCAGACACTATGATGGAATTGTACAAAATTGTTAACCTTTTGTACTCCAAATTTACTCTTAGCATGTTATTACCTGTCCATCTTTAAAACTTAAAAAAAAAATCATCAATGGGCGCTTCACACTATGTGCATTTTCAGTGGGATCAAACATAATAGCAGACGCGTTCCCTATTCAGCCTATACCTGGTGAAGGAATCATGTTTCTGCTCGCGTTAAAAGAACTAAATTTAAGTCCGTGCTTGAACTCAGAGTGGACATAAAACACAGAGTGGACACAAAACACAAAGTGGACATTAAACACAGAGTGGACACAAATCACAGAGTGGACAAAAACATAGAGTGGTCACAAAACACAAAGTGGATACAAAACACAGTGTGGACATAAAACACATTGGACATAAAACACAGCGTGGACACAAAACACAGAGTGGACACAAAACACAGAGTGGACACAAAATGGACACAAAACACAGAGTGGACATAAAACACATTGGACATAAAACACAGAGTGGACACAAAACACAAAGTGGACACAAAACACAGAGTGGACAAAAAACACAAGGTGGACACAAAACACAAAGTGTACACAAAACAAAGAGTGGACACAAAACACATTGGACATAAAACACAGCTTGGACACAAAACACAGAGTGGACACAAAACACAGAGTGGACACAAAACACAAAGTGGACACAAAACACAAAGTGGACATAAAACACAGTGTGGACATAAAACACAGAGTGGACACAAAACACAAAGTGGACATAAAACACAGAGTGGACACAAAACACAAAGTGGACATTAAACACGGAGTGGACACAAAACACAGAATGGAGAAAAAACACAGAGTGGACACAAAACACAAAGTGGACATAAAACACAGAGTGGACACAAAACACAGAATGGACACAAAACACAGAATGGACATAAAAAAACAGAGTAGACACAAAACACATTGGCGAAAACACACAGAGTGGACACAAAACACAGAGTGGACATAAAACACATAGTGGACACAAATCACAAAATGGACACAAAACACAAAGTGGACATAAAACACAGTGTGGACATAAAAAAACAGAGTGGACACAAAACACAAAGTGGACATTAAACACAGAGTGGACACAAAACACAGAATGGACATAAAAACACAGAGTGGACACAAAACACAAAGTGGACACAAAGCACAGAGTGCATACAAAACACAGAGTGAACACAAAACACAAAGTGGACACAAAATGGACATAAAACACAGTATGGACATAAAACACAGAGTGGACACAATACACAAAGTGGACACAAAACACAGAGTGGACACAAAACACAAAGTGGACACAAAACAAAGGGTGGACACAAAACACAAAGTGGACACAAAACACAGACTGGACACAAAACACAAAGTGGACACAAAACAGAGTGGACACAAAACACAGAATGGACACAAAACACAGAGTTGACACAGCTCACAGAGTGGTCACAAAACACAAAGTGGATACAAAACACAAATTAGATTCAAAACACATTTATCATAAAACACAACGTGGACACAAAACACAGAGTGGACAAAAAACACGAAGTGGACACAAAACACGAAGTGGACACAAAACACGAAGTGGACACAAAACACAAAGTGGACACAAAACACAAAGTGAACACAAAACACAGAATGGACACAAAACACAGAATGGACACAAAAATCAGAGTGGACTCAAAACACAGAATGGACATAAAAACACAGGGTGGACACAAAACACACAGTGGACATAAAACACAAAGTAGACATAAAACACAGAGTGGACACAAAACACAGAGTGGTCACAAAACACAAAGTGGACACAAAACACAAAGTCGACACAAAACACAGAGTGGACACAAAGTGGACATACACAAAGTGTGAAGCGGCCATTGATGATTTTTTAAGTTTTAAAGATGGACAGGTTATAACATGCTAAGTTGACACAAAACACAGAGTGGACATAAAACACAGAGAAAACATAAAACACAGAGTGGACACAAAACACAAAGTGGACATAAAACACAGTGTGGACATAAAACACAGAGTGGACACAAAACACAAAGTGGACATAAAACACAGAGTGGACACAAAACACAAAGTGGACATTAAACACAGAGTGGACACAAAACACAGAATGGAGATAAAAACACAGACTGGACAGAAAACACAAAGTGGACACAAAACACAGAGTGGACACAAAACACAGAATGGACACAAAACACAGAATGGACATAAAAAAACAGAGTGGACACAAAACACATTGGCATAAACACACAGAGTGGACACAAAACACAGAGTGGACATAAAACACATAGTGGACACAAATCACAAAGTGGACACAAAACACAAAGTGGACACTAAACACAGTGTTGACATAAAACACAGAGTGGACACAAAACACAAAGTGGACATTAAACACAGAGTGGATACAAAACACAAAGTGGACACAAAACACAGAGTGAACACAAAACACAAAGTGGACACAAATTGGACACAAAACACAAAGTGGACACAAAATGGACATAAAGCACAGTGTGGACACAAAACATAAAGTGGACATTAAACACAGAGTGGACATAAAAACACAGAGTGGACACAAAACATAAAGTTGACACAAAACACAGATTGGACACAAAACACAGAGTGAACACAAAACACAAAGTTGACACAAAATGGACATAAAACACTGTGTGGACATAAAACACAAAGTGGACATTAAACACAGAGTGGACACAAAACACAGAATGGACATAAAAACACAGAGTGGACACAAAACACAAAGTGGACACAAAACACAGAGTGGACACAAAACACAGAGTGAACACAAAACACAAAGTGGACACAAAATGGACATAAAACACTGTGTGGACATAAAACACAAAGTGGACATTAAACACAGAGTGGACACAATACACAAAGTGGACACAAAACACAGAGTGGATATAAAACACAAAGTGGACACAAAACACAGGGTGGACACAAAACACAAAGTGGACACAAAACACAGACTGGACACAAAACACAAAGTGGACACAAAACAGAGTGGACACAAAACACAGAATGGACACAAAACACAGTGTTGACACAACTCACAGAGTGGTCACAAAACACAAAGTGGATACAAAACACAAATTAGATTCAAAACACATTTTTCATAAAACACAACGTGGACACAAAACACAGAGTGGACACAAAACACGAAGTGGACACAAAACACGAAGTGGACACAAAACACAGAGTGGACACAAAACACAAAGTGGACACAAAACACAAAGTGAACACAAAACACAAAATGGACACAAAACACAGAATGGACACAAAACTCAGAGTGGACTCAAAACACAGAATGGACACAAAGCACAGAATGGACATAAAAACACAGGGTGGACACAAAACAAACAGTGGACATAAAACACAAAGTAGACATAAAACACAGAGTGGACACAAAACACAGAGTGGTCACAAAACACAAAGTGGACACAAAACACAAAGTCGACACAAAACACAGAGTGGACACAAAGTGGACATACACAAAGTGTGAAGCGGCCATTGATGATTTTTTAAGTTTTAAAGATGGACAGGTTATAACATGCTAAATGGACACAAAACACAGAGTGGACATAAAACACAGAGTGGACATAAAGCACAGAGTGGACATAAAACACAGAATCGACACAAAACACAGAGTGGACACAAAACACAGAGTGGACACAAAACACAGAGTGGACACAAAACACAAAGTGGACACAAAACACAGAGTGGACATAAAACATAGAGTGGACATAAAACACAGAGTGGACATAAAACACAGAGTGGACACAAAACACAGAGTGGACATAAAACACAGAGTGGACATCAAACACAGAGTGCACACAAAAAACAGAGTGGACACAAAACACCAAGTGGACATAAAACACAGAGTGCACACAAAACACAGAGTGGACGCAAAACACGGAGTGGACACTATTGTACCGCGATTACCCTCTAGAGAATGTACTGGAGGCGAATCGTCGAATACCCACGCGGTCTATTCAGTATTGTATCGCGATTACCCTCTATAGCATGTACTTATACATTATAGATTTTCACAGATCACCAAGAAACGTTCAAGGTTTCTGCTTTCATATGCTAGAAATACTTTCTGGAAATTTGACAAAATTAGTTACTCTCAGCACCTTTTGAAAATCTATACCATCGTCGTAAACCACGATTTTTGTTCCCTTTTCACTCCACAAAAAGTAGGCTATCGGACTCCGTAACGTGGATCGCGACGATTGATCTATACATGCTACAGAGTATATTACTTTTTTGTCAGTGACCTTTTATAGTGAACAAAATACTTGTAAAGGAGATCAAAGTAGACTGAATTTCAATCGAAAATGCGTCAGAATTATCAATCACCTTTTATATCGTGGATTCTGACCAGTGTCGTCAGAAGGGCAATCTGCATGGCACTAACATGTAAATTGATTAAATTTAAGTCATGAAGACGAGTTACTAAGTCGTGCGCACGAATTACAAAGTCGTGAGCACGAGTTACAAGAGTCGTTGTAAGCCGTTGCGGACTTCGTACTTCGCGTTGTGTGTTTAATAAATGTTCTGTATTTCATTGTGGAGAGAAAACATCGTTGACATTTTACAAAGTTTATTTAACGAAACATTGTTTGACAGAATCCATTGCATACGAGAAAGTAATTCTATGACAACGAGAAATCAAATCTAACAATCGAAAAATGACATACAAATGTATTGTGTTTAAACAAGGGAGGGGAATTGCACAACATGATGGACATATTTCTAGATAATTTCTTGTTCATCCCTCAAAGATAAGGTTGTCTAAAACCCATAAAAGGCATCTGAAAGTATGAGGGATTGTACGTAAATAAACTCAATATGCTGGTACTTCACGTATGGAATTGACAATCATTTCACCAACTCATAGATAAAACCAATTTGTAATTAAGTTCTTATCAAATCTCTGGACTTTCCAAGTATTGAATAATCAGTATTACAATTAAACATGTTAAAAATTATCTATATGCAAATTAATACTAACATCATCCCTCTTTCATATAAGAGAATTAATTTACTTTCGTGTTCTGACAAATGCATCGATTCGGTTTAGAGTTATTCCTCTTTCTACAATGTGCAAATTCTCCAAACATAAGATAATAATTCACCGTAAATATTGTGGGGGAGAGGCCATAATGGTTACATCGCGCACACGAGTTACATAATTAAAGTCGTGCGCGCGAGTTACGAAGCCATGCGCGCGAGTTACAAAGATCGTGCACACGAGTAACAAAGTCGTTCGCACGAGATAATTTTTTTTCACCATGTCCATGATGTCCCTTCTATGTTTCCGTAGAAATTCACAAATAACTGTCCGCGCGGCTCACTTCGGAAACTGAATAAACGCGATTTTGACTATTTCATCATGCAAACCTTTAAATAAAATTGAAACCATTCAGTAGATCTCGCTTAGTCGTAAATTTTGGTATAAGTTATATGAGAATCAGTGCACGCAATCAAAATTAATAGACAAAACAAATTTTAGATGGGCTATTTCCCATGCTAATTTTTCCCGTGACGTCGTGAATAGGCTCATTGTTAAACTCGGCGACGTCAGGCTGGAAAACATTGAAAACGTCCCATCTAAAATTTATATTGTCTGTATAATTTGATTGCATAAACCCTCGACCATGTAACATATACCAAGATTTACGACTATGCGAGATCTATTCAGTGATATATATTTTATCTTAATTTTTGATTGACAAAGTTATCGCGTTTATCCACTTTCCGAAGCGAGCTGCGCGGACAGTACCAAAAAACTTTTAGGTCAAGGTTTTCGAAACTTCACAAACTTTACGAACTTCACAAATTTCGAAATTTCAAAAACTAGTAAAGACTTTCTGGAAATTTTACAAAAAAATATTGTCAACTTCTTTTGAAATTCGGATCCATACAAGCAACAGAGTATATCACTCTGGGTATTACACAACCTGCATTTTATGGTGACATAATTAACAAAATAAGAAGGATCAAAGGTAGACAATTGCCATCGAAATTGTGTTGGAATCATCAAACGCCTTTTATACCGTGGGTATGATCCATCTGTCACCAGACGGACACTTGGCTTGGTACCGGACCAATCTACAGCCTTTATATCAGGATAGTGACTTCTAATAGAAAAGAGGTAGGAGAAAATGGATATGTCCATATGTAGAGAAACATCTCCTAGAACGATTCAGACCAAAAAATCAAAATCTGCCCGTCTGGTTGTTTTTTTTTTTACTATAAACGTACATTTTTGGCCTATCTTAACATTTTCGTATGAAATGAAAATTCATTTGAGATTCTGTTTATCACATGATTCTGCCAAAAAAAAAAATGTTTATTTCCAACGTGAAATCAACGATTCTGACTAGAGGCGAATCACGCCATGACCTATAGAAGTCGTCTGTTACGCTGAGAAGTAGTTCCCCATCGTAGATGTTCTGTGCGTTAAGTGAAAAAATGTTCAGCTTTGTGTAGTACTATTTCATCAACAAAAATTCTAATCATTGATATTGAATTTGCGTCTTAATTTAACATATGACCGATATTTGAAAGGTCACACTTGTCACAGTGTAGGTGATGAGGCTCCAAACTTGACCAATCGCATTCGAGCAGAGCGATATGTAACGTGTTATAATAATATTTGATTATGAAATGGCTTTATAAAATTGCACAACGGGTGTATCCTGTGATAAATTAATATATCATTTACTTGCTTCCTATAGTGTTTGAACTGTATACAACGAGTGTTAAATATTCTAACCATAAATTATCACCGAAACTGTTAAAATAAAGAAAACCTATCCATTTTCAGATATATCAGATTTCGTGATATGAATTTACACAGCAAGAAGACAAATTTCACCTTTTAGACATTTTCAAGATTTTTTTTCCACGGGCAGTATGCTATTTTTCAGCTGATCATTACATTCATCATTTCAGTTAAAGCCATCCCACTTTTAATAGCGTACAGTTTCGAATCCAAATACTTGCACGTTTTCACAACAGATTGCAATGCATGGAAATAGAAATGAACAACAATAACAAAATCCAAATCTGAAAACACAAATTCTAATGTAACCTATATTTCAGCCTTGATAACTCAAGTGACGTATCGTTTTTCAGGACCGCTGGGTAACCGGACAAGTGGGAAGGTTGTGTGCACGTAATCCGGTATACTTGTTGCCCATTGGTTTCTTAAGTTTATGTGTAGTCTTCTGCGTTTAGTGTTTTGATGTCTTTGATGTTTAGTGTTTTCTATCTTGTCCTGGGTGTCTCTTGTTGTGCTTGTCCCTTCTGTGTATTCACATTTTGGTGTGTCGGGATTTTGCTGTTTGTACAGCAATGGCTTCTGTTTATAAGTCCTTGTTGTACAGTAACCGAGTCTTATTTGAGATCCCCTCCTTTCCTTTACAAAATGCACTTAGTTTTATGATAAGCAATACATGAAGCTCATTGTACCAATTAAGATGAACATAAAGTCTGATACATTGTTTAGTGTTTACCATATCGAATCCTTGAATCTAATCAGAGGAAGTGTCTCCCGTGTAATATCTTAAAAAATGGATTTTTAGTGTTAATTAAAACGCAAGCCACGCACAACGTAGCTTTCCCTCACGTGGCAACAAAAATTCTAATATTTACTTATAACATGAACAGGCTTTTTATTTTCTAACATCGCCCATTGTGACCATGACCTTTGATATCTGACTTACACTATGAAATCAATGAGTGTCGTCTTTTCACTGTTGCTATGGTAACCAAATTTAATGCTGCTTTTGGTGAACAGGATAAATGTATTTGATCAATATCTTTTAGACATTTACTTGAATTTGAAGTTTCAAAACAGGTGCTCTAATGATGGAATTTTTAACCATGAGTCCAAAATGGACTTTTTTGGTCCACTCTTTTATTTCATATACAAGAGGCACAGAGAGTGAATGTGAACCCCCTTTTAAATATCTGTAATAAAGATGATTAAAGGAAACAAATCAAAGTACATTTAAATTCAAATAAAAATGTAATTTTTCCGTCTTACAAAGCTTACAGGAATGCCTAGTTTGAAGAATTTTCCATATCTTTGAAAATTTAGAAGTTGATTTTCATCTTTAGTTAGTACTTCGTCTTGAACTTCTCTAAAATGCCAATACCATGGCATGCCAACGTGTCACTATAATTAATTTTATCTCGTTCTTTCATGGAAACGCTGTAAAACGAAGAATCTTTCAACACAAAGGAGCACATTTAGATAGCCCTTACTGAAAATATCCAAAACCACAGTTTGCAACACACTGTTCAAAGTGCTTCAAAAGTCAGTTGCAAACAATTATGCAAGATGCAAATGTTTTAACCTGTTTTTTATCTGCACATATATGCACAGCCAAAACACAAGTTAAGACACTTAATTATTCTCCGTGTGAAATAGTGAATTTTTATCCTCACTTGGGATCCGTCAGCGCCCTGCATTTAAAGTGCGAAAAATCCGTCTTGTGCGGTTATGCACTCATTTGGAAGAAGAAGAAGAAATAGCTCTATATCGTTTCCGTATATGACCGAATAAAAATATTCTCATTTAATTTTCAATTATTGGCGTAATTTGCCGTAAAGATAAATAAACGGTCATTTCATGTTTTAATTTTCAAAATCACGATGACATTGGTTAACGCTCTCGTGATTTTTGTCAAAAGAAAAAAAAATAAGACACGTGACGTCATTTCGCCAAGGTAAACAACATGGCAGCAAGCACCTGCTAAGACTGTTCTTGACCAACTGCACTGATCACAAAGTAATGTCCATATATAAAACTAAGGCTACGCTAATCCCTTTTCAGATTCTTGGGCCATTTATTAGGTTGCCGTTTACCAGATGAAGCAATACTGGAGCTAAGAAAACGGTCCCCTACCAGAATATTAGCCCGAGTTTCTGCTGAAATTTAAAAATCATGAAAATGTGTGATTACATTACAAGTTAACGAGCAAGCAATGTAATTCACAGTAACTTAAAATTTGTGTTGGAAATGTACCTTGCTCACAAGAGCTAGATGATGAATTAAAATCCATAAACATAATAGAATCCAACTTCATCCCCAATTCTATATCGATTAGAAGCCTCTCTTTTTCAGATAAACAATGCCCTTTTCTGTTTAAAAAATCCATTCCAGTTATGTAAAGAGTTAAAAGGTTATGGGTCCTTGTCGTCTGCTTTCCAATTTATTACTTTAATTAAACAGAATAATCCTGTCTCTGTTAACTTTGGCTCCTAGCTGAACAGCCAATTTGGATGCTGAAAAATTATGACTTATTTCTGCATTTCTTATTCAGATCCTTTACCCGTATATTGTGGAAAATACTAGCAACCAAGATTTGCAGAGAAAGAGAAAAATCATCTCGAGCCACATCCATCTTCCAAACAATAATTTTTCAAGTTTGGATCATAATTAGCTTTAAACTGTTAGCTTTAAAAGTGTTAAGGCTGGGTATCTTCAGTGGCGGATCCAGTGCCCCCTTTGCCGGGGGGGGGGGGAGGGGAGGGTGGTTCAAGGGGCGAATTTTGCAGAATTTTACTGAAAATGGGCCAAGATATACCTGTTTTTGAAAAATTTTGGGTCACTGCCGGGGGCAGACGCTCCCTCCGCACCCCCCTGAATCCGCCACTGATTGTGGCACAAAAAACATAGATCACAGAAAATTGAGAAATAAAGGATTTAACAGTTCAATAAAAGTTGTGGTTCTTTCACAAAGACAAACTTGAAAAAAAATAACTGCCACTTGCTTCATCAATAATGATATCGAACATAACCCCCCAAAAAAATCAACAGTTGGGAGACCGAGTTCAGTAACTAAGAAAAATCATGTTGTCACATTTAGAAAATTATGAAAATTATCAAGATACAATTTAGAATGTTAAAAGAGTGACCGTCATAACATCAGCTGATATCTCCTCCTCTCTGATCGCTTAATGAAACCCAATTAGAACATATATTTTATTGAAATAAGCATAAATTAGATTGTTGAAACTTATTTTTGCTTGTTGTTTTTTACTAGAATACGCTCTATACAACGATAACTATGTAAACTAAATATTTAACCCGAACCTGTATTTTGAAAAACGCTTTGTGGTACGTATTGGAAACGAAAATATCGCAATGCACTGATATAACAAGTATAAAAAACCGCACAGCCCTAAAAACTGTATGAATATTTGATGATCACTTGCATCTAATGATGATCTTTATTCCCTACCTTCTTAGTCAAGGCTCAACAATATTATTTTTTCCCTATTTTCCAATTAAATTTGATGGATTATCGTTGATAACATTGATGTCTGACATTTATAATGGATTTTGCTTTCTTGTACTGTGTTTGCTTTGTTATGTATTTCACGCGGCTTATCTGGTTTAAAAACCATTATTTGATGTTTTTATAGATTTCACCAGCAAAATCTTAAAGAATGGGTGGCCAGCAATCTGCATATAAAGCCAAGGACTTGGAGAAAGGAGGACTTCCCCAGAATGAGAAGAAAATACATGGGCTCTCTAGGTTGATGACCGATAAATCAGAACATGAGAGACAAATAGCTGTGAAAGGATGGGACAAGCATGATGAAAATATGGTTTGTTTCAGCATGTTATTTAACCTATGATCACCCCTTGTCAGTTTGTCCATCTGTCTATCAATCTGCCTGTTGTTCTGTCAACAATAGATGTTTCGATTAATACTCTTGAAATCTATCTGCAAAAGATTTGAGCTTACACAACTCTTCTATATGTTAATTTTACATACAAAGGCGACCCAATAAATTTCTAGCCCAGCCCATTTCCAATATATTAGACTGTGACACTCACAATTTTCACATCTACTTATTCAATAACTGTCTTTTGGAATATGATTATACTGTGATAACCTAAAATGGATCCAGGAATTATGTTCCATAATCATGATTATGCAAGTTAGCAGTTTATGTTGTTTGGTCCCATGTAGGTAGAGTTGGGATCAAATCACAATTTTTCAATTAAAATTCAGGCAATACATGTACTTCAACAAATTATCTCTTTTTAAAACAGAAAAATATGCAGCTTTTGAAAGGACTATTTAAGCAGCTAGATCCATCTGTGATGAAAGCTGTGGGAGATGTGAGGGGAGAAATCCAGCTATCCTTCAAGTACGACTTCAAGCGCCATCTACTGCTTGTAAAAGTCATCAAGTGCAGAGAACTTCGCAGTAAAGACATGAGGTCCAAGATGTCAGACCCATATGTTAAGGTATATATATTTGTTCATTTAATGTGTTCAGTAAGTAAAGGAGCAGGTATGGTAACCAGTCATTTATTTGTCCTCATTCTAAGCATATTATATCTGCTTTTAGAATCAAAAGTAGAACAGTAATTTACATAAATGCAAGGCCAAGGGGTTGTGCACCCATTACCTTTTACATGTACATGAAGTGATGTAGTGACAATCATGCAAACATTGAAAGTAATTTTTTAATTTTTGTACTACAGTTTTGTAGTCTTTTTAAAATATGACAGTAATGACTTTGTAACTAAATAAATACATAAACAGTTGACACTTTAACTGGCACTTTTACATCTTATAGAGAAAATACTAAGTGATACATGTTATGCATGATGTATATACATATAGTATTTGTCTTGATTTTGTTAACTTTTTTATAGCTGTCATTAATGCCAGAAAATGCTGAAATAGGCGGTAAGAGAACAGCAGTCGAAAAGCAATCTAACAGTCCTGTGTTTGATGAAATATTTGCCTTTCCCCTGAAGGAATCTGAGCTTGTAGACCTTAAAATGCTGGTACAGGTTATGGACGCGGATATTCTAGGCAGGGATGATTTTCTAGGAGAGACCATTGTCAACTTGAACACCATCAAATTCAGGGAGGATCCCTTCCATACAGAGTGGTACACACTGAATATGGAGGTGAGTAGGGGGAATGGGAGATTAACAGGGAGGGTTCTGTATACTTGTATTTCTTTGATTACTGAATTATTTTGTTAAGAAAATAATCAAAGATTTGGTAGTACAGTATTTAATTTTTGGTATGCATACCGGTACATTCTTTTTGGTATTTTGAAAGACATTTCAAATCTAAGTCTTATTGTACATTTTGCCTAATTTTCCATGTACATTGTATTTTTAAGTTATTATGATAGTTGTTGGATTGCAAAATATCCAGCATTACACCCATTGGAAGACGAATGTGTTACCATGTCATAATTCATCAAAGCATTGTTTAACATGTTATTTCTTATTTATAACTTCATAATGTTAAATTTTGCCATTTAATGTAATGTTAAGTATTTGGAATCAAGCAATTAATACTCTCTTTCTTTTTCGTCAGACTGACTTTGGTATCAGCGGTGAACTGGAAGTCACTGTTAGGTATGAGGTACCGCAGAGTTTGTTTGTTACGGTACACCGAGCCAGCGGACTTAGTGCGAGGGATGCTGGGAAAACAGCTGATCCTTTTGTAAAACTGACAATACCAGGAACTGCTACTGTCTTCAAAAGTCAGGTAATATTAGTTTCACAGTCAGTGACCCGATACGGAAAATACATGGTGTGAAAAGAAAATCTGTACTGGTATAAAGCAAATTCATATTTTGCCTAGCATAGTCTTGTATGTCCTTTAGGAGGTATTTCCAGGCAATGCCTTTGACTATTTTTAACCTAGATTTTGTATGTGTATATGTTAAAGTGATTCAGATTGTGAGCAAGTACTCAGATTGCTTTATAAATTGTTCTCCTGTCAAGATAGCCACCTCTGATAGGCCGTCACATTTCTTTCACACTATGTGTATAATTTGACAAACTTCACAGGAAGCAAGAACAATGTCCTATACTTTTTTTTTTAATAATTCATAAAGGTTTCATTTTCTTTGTGAGGAATGTTGCCTTCTTGGAGATTCTATTTTTATTAAAATAATTGCATGTATTACTAAGATTTGAAGTTAAACTGTTTGTGAATTTTAATTGCCTTGCTAAATGTGGTAAAATGTTTTAATCTATTTGATAGGTTATAAAAGACACATTAGATCCAGCCTGGGAGGAAACATTTGAATTTCAAGTGGCAGAGGAGGAAATCAACAGTAGGTCAGTATAACAGCTTACATAGGAGTTTGATTTTCATGGCCCCATATAAAATATCAGGGTAATGTTGTGTGTCATGTTCTTTAGTCTCTTTGTTTGTACGGACAAAACTTAACAATTGGGCATAACTTATAAACCATAAGTGATCAGCTTTTAATACTTCACTGGTACATTGCTTTGTCGTTGTTTTTTCACTGAAATTATTCTGAATTTTAGATACATCATATTCCATGTGGTTGATGAGGACACTTTCTCCAGTAATGACTCGTTGGGTCAAGTTATCATTGACCTTTCGACCTTTAACCCTGTGAGACATCTCCATGGCACCTACCCTCTGGCTGATCTGGTATGTTAATTAAGGTCAAAGTACATTAAGAGGTTCATGTATTTTAGAAAGATCAAATGTTCATATCTGTTTTAATTTTACGAAAATTTATAGCTCGGATTGATATTAAATCAACTACAACTTTGATATAAGTACATTGTGGTTATGCATAACCGAGAAAAGATGCTGTACTTTATATTTTTAAATCAATATGTAAGTTGTCACATCACAATGAAGGTATTATCTTTTATAATATGAACTTTGTGAATGTAATAAAGAAATGGAGAATTCATCTTGTAGAAAGCTTTTGAGGTCAAAACTTTTATCTAGAATTACATTATTGCATCGTTAGAATTTAGAAAATTTTTATTTCGATGTACGTAACCTGGAGATATGGGTATTTGAAGGACACTTTTTCAGACTGTAGGAAGAAGAATGTTTAAGTTCGATCATTTCCTACCAATGGCTACATCTATAACAATTAGTCTATGACTGACGACATAAGTATTTCTTGACATCAAATTTTTTCACTATGTCAAACTATTACCATTTTCACTACAATATGTAGCGTTTTGTAATCTAACTTTACAGCAAGAGTTTATGGAGGTTAGACTTTAAAGAATGAATGTATTTTTTGAGAGGTTCATGCAGTGTTTGTGTTCAGTGTAGTGTATACTTTTCTAATGGTTGCATAAGTATGTTGTTGATCAGAGAGGAAATAAATGTCTCTTACATGAATTTGCTTAGTTTTACCAATGTATGAGTACTAATGTAATGTAGAAGCTATTCAGATATTGATACTTGTTTGAGTGGTTTATAGAAAGTTTGTCAGTTAAGATAAAAAAAAGTATCAGTAATTTGTCTTTTTCTCAAGACACAAAATTCTGATTTTCAATTTTATTGTATATCTGATGAGTTGTTTAATTGTGAAGCTTACAGAGTGCTGCAATAGTTCTGATTTTCATACTAATGTCACATAAAAGTGTTAGTAATAAAATTCAAATTCACACTTGAATGTGCTTGAGGTACTAAATTAATTACTGGGGATGTGAATGTGTGTTATATAATTAAAGTTAAGGTAACATTTACCATTTACTTATCATGATCATATCCAGTAAATGATAAATCTTTCAGGCTAAGATCTGAAGGGGATAGGGGGATCTGGCTCTACCTGCAAGATAAGCTAGCTATATATAGCTTTTCTTTTTTATTCTTTAGATACGCTCCTGTTAAAAATACCGGTATACTGAATTCTAATGCACTCTGTTTGTAACACGCATTTTGATTGGTTGAGCGATTAAAAAACTGCAAGGGGATTCACGTTTCACTGCAGTTTTTGCTATGACGTTATACATTTCCATAGCGATGTCGTTACAAGCAGACGTTTTCTAGCGCATAACTGACCATTTGCATTAGAATAGGGTTACCATACTGATGTTTTACAAAAACTGACAGGGTATCGGCGAATCCCATATCAGAAATATCCGTTTTACTCAATTTCTGACACAGGATTCCCCGATACCCTGTAAGTTTTTGTAAAACACACGCATGGTAACCCCTAATTCCAGCGCGCCTATGATTAAATACTCTCATTGTTCCTTTAATTCCTGCAGCTCATTTGTCATAACACATTTGTCATTTTGTGATATTCTTGTAAGATGGTGGTTGGGTAATCAGATTCATTTGTAGTTTTGTTTATAAATTGTGAAAAAAAGCACTTTGTGAGAAATAAAGATAAAAATTTTCATTTTAAAAGTTCTAATACACATTTTCTACGGTAATTATTTTTAATGAGATTTGATTGTTAACACAAAAAAAAATGGAATATATTGAAATGTGTGTCTATGATGTAAGAATGATATATAATTCAAAACTTGAAATAAATTTGTTCCGTTGCTTCTCATTTTGGCAATTTAGGAACTTACTTTCTTTAAAAGAATTAATTGAAGATTTTAGGTTGTAAAGTCACCAGAAAATGTTTCAAGAAAAATAGTTTTCAAAACATTTCTTGTGTTACAGAGGAATGCCCCTTTGTTACGCTCCAAGTGGAGTCAGCACTCTACGGCACAGGAATTCAGAGAAGCTCTTATAGCCCACGCAGCGTCCATGCATCCAACATTCCTCTTTGATCAACATTCTGGGAAAAAGGTAAAGTACACAAGTTTGGCATCTTTATGTATGAATGACCAATTAATCCTAGATTTGTACGATAGTTTCACAAAAGTATTGAATATACGTTAAATGGCCAACAAGTCACATTTTTCACACGATCCACTCAGAAATAAATACAATTATGGTATTCTATGTTTATGAGCTCCACTTTATCCTAAAATTTTTGTCGGAGCAAGATTTTTTTTCGCCCCAAACTGGAGAAAAATTATTTTTTTCTTGCAATACTGGAGCAAGAATTTTTTTTTCTAACAAGTGATGTGCAATATATAAAGAATATTTGTGTTTTATCAATAGAAATTCTTTATTTTTATTCAAAGCTCAAAAATATTACTTTATTTTTATGAAAAATTTAATTCACTTCTAAACAGTGAGATAGAAGTATTTTACAATATATTCCTCAGGAAACAAAATCTACATATAAGGTACAAGTAAGAGGGTTTGAGGGGAGGGTCTTTTAGACAAATTTTTGAATTTAGAAGTGTAAAATGGGGAAAAGCTGAAGTTCTCCTTCAAAGCTTGTATATGAAATTAGACTCTATGGTGATACATGGGTCTATTAATTGCAATGCATTACATTGATGATATATTTAAGCCTTATAGGAAGCCCTTTTCTCCATTAACATGCATTCTTTTGATATTTTCAAATATGAACTTTGCCATTAAAAATCAATGTTGTGATAGAAAAGTATGTCAAGCAAAGCGAGCCAAAAACTTTTTATATAAATTGAAAAGAGCAAGATTATCTTTTTCTGACACACCATGGGCAAATTTATTTTTTTCCTCAAAATTCACAGCAAAATTATTTTTTTTGAAAAAAAAAAAACCCCAAGCCCTCCCCCCCCCCCCTCCCCAGAATATCAAATGGAGATCACCTCCCCTGACATTTTTTGGCAAGTACCGTATTTTTTCTGCTGTGAACTTCAAGTTGATTCTGAGTTATCTTTCTTTTCCCGTTCTTCTCCTCGTTCTTCGCCGTATGAAATGGATTATCGCGCTTTTGCCTTCCACAAAACATCTAAATTATCATAAAAAAACCATTATGTTCGAGATCGCAATTATCATACTAGCTCATTTATCATATTTTCATGCTGCAATTCCCACCCACCTGTCAATTTTGATGGAAATACTAACTCTTGAAAACTGCTACCAATTATGATAGCGTTCAAATTATATTTGAAGTCACATCAAAATTTAAAAAAGTTCACGTACAAAAAACGTCAGGAGTTAAAGATGGCAGTCGCCAAAAATATGATATACGAGCTAAATTGAACAAATTACATTAAATATTTAAAGGTGGAGGTGTAAAAATGATACAAAAAAATTATGAAACAAGATAGCGCCAAATATTCTATCCCGTCTTATCAGATTTGACAATTTCAAACCGAGTCATTTATAAAGAATGTTATTGTATTCAGTCGCAAATGAATACATTCATTAATCATTTCCACATTATCAAAGTGACCCATTTAGTTAAATTTGCTTTTTGTAGATGATAGGGTATTTAAAAAAAACCACAGCAAAACTTTTTAGTATGTTGATTGACGTAAGTGGACGATTATAAATTCTCCCATGCCAGATTTTATTGTTGGTAAAAGTCTCATTTTGATTTCAAGGGAGCTTTTAATTTATCCACTGAACAACCGTCCTTCTTTCTTATAAGCTATATTCTTTCTATTATATGTCTTTTCATTTTGGTAAAGAAGTTGAATTGATTGTCTGAAGTGTTATAATAAGATTCAAGTATCACATTAATTAAGAAAATTAGTTATTGTTGCAAAACGTCAATCACCGTAGGAATATAACAAATACATTTTATTCAATTTATTTTAAAATTATGAAAAGGCCAACCTCTTCTACAATTGGAGTTGTCAGAAGCATACTCCTGGGTTTTTTTTTCTTTTGGTCGTATTTTTTTTTTCTTTTTATATTTTTTGAAGGAGTGATTTCCCAAATTATCGATGGTTTCACGCTTGCTGACTCCGTTTCCTCACTGATAATGATAGTCTTGTTTTTCCTTACAAAGCATGAAATCGCTCTATGATTATTTTAAAAGGTATGAAATTAAATATGGACGCCGCGGTCCTCTTTGGTAGCATTTGAAACCGTTATATATGATTTACTAGGCTGAGAATGCGTTACGCGTCTCGCATGTTAGCGTCTAGGTTTTGTTCTCCTAGTCTAAAGATCATTCAAGTCGCTTCGGCTTTCGAATTGTAACTGACGAGCTTTAGCGATGTGTCAACTTTACGAGCTGAGAGTTCCCATATACTATTTCTTGTGCACACCCGTCACATTTAAAGTTTTATTCATAATATTTCAAGCATAACTTTGTCTTTTTGTTTTAATTGTTTCTGAAAATATTGTTTAAATGTTACCACAAATAACTGAACCATTTTATTGTCGCTGATTATCTTTAAGAAATGTCATTACTTGTTTCAAAATAATGCTCTGTGAGATCAGTATCTCGTACTGCGGTATTCGAAACCACCAAAAATTGTTGCAAAGTGTTTCAAAATATTATCATGAAATCAGCCGAATTCGAAAAATGACAAAAAAAAAGGATAGAAAAAAGCCCCAAAGTTGTTATACAAATGTACGTATAATGAAGTTGAAACACGGAAGGACAGTGAACTAACGACCATAGGGTATTCCCGTTCAAAATTTTGCTTTTCACATCGAGTATCAAAATTTTCCACTTTTCACGAATTTACTATGTTTCTCTGATATAACAATCTACAATATCGCTGAGAAAAAATATCAGATCGGTCAGAAATCTCGATCCATATCTGGTCAATGCTATAATATCTTACAGAAAATTGTATGAACTTTAAATTTTACCACAAGAAAGCGCTAATTCGTTAGCACTTGAGACTTTTAGCATACATCTCCTATACTATTATTTTCTACTCAGTGAAAATTGTCATGAATTTGATTTTAACGATCTAGGGTCGTACGAGGCCAACTCGAGTCGAACAGGCACTCTGTCGAATCTGAGTAATGCGACATTTTAAATAGTGGGTGGTCCCGTTTCAAATTTATGTTTTCAACAATAGATGTGCATACTTGCATAAACACTTCTTGTAATCAAAACTTAATATTTGGTGTCAACTGATATAGGGAGTAGTAAACATAAACACTCTTAACGTCAGTGCGAAATATAGATTAAAATCTGTTTAAACATTTCTTCTGAAGAACCAACGGTTCGCCGTTATGTAATTTTGACTTCTGTCATGAATAAGTAGATGAGATATTGAAGGAAGACAAAAATTGGAGAAAAAAAATTAAAGTTCAAAGTCGGAGTCGTATCGAGTTAATTTTTATATAGGAAATATCAGGGTCAGTGAGTCTCGAATATCAAGATATGCAACTTAGTATATAATCTAGTACTGTTTCCTTTGATTTTATGACATTGTTATGGGACTTTTAAAAGAAAAGACAGTCTGTATATAGGCATATCAAACTATTTCTATTGCATCTACATTACCAAAGTACTTTGGTTTATTAATCTTTTAACACAAGCAAACGTTCAAAGATTTAAATATGACCTAAAATTTGAGTGCATTTTGAAGTCTTCCCCTCAACGTCACGATTTTGAACTACAACGTGAGGATTTTATTTTAAACAAACGTTCCTTGATTATACTGGTACTTATGGTAGATCTTTTCTTTGTTTTTCTTTGCATGTTTTTGTCATAAGTGTATGACACGTATTTTAAAAATTTCAAATTGTCCACCAAACATCAAGGGAGAGATATACAATGTACGTAAGGAAAGCTCTGTTAGAGTATGTTGGTGGTCGTGCGATTCTGTTTGCTGGGCGATACAATATTCATATTCATAGAATTTCAAACACCTGTGGTATTTGTGTCGTGGAGATTTTGAAAGCTGTATACACTGAAGGCAAAAAAAAAAAAAACCAACAGAAGACCAATCCTGTTCTATGTAGTTCCAAGTTACAGGACTTTATTGCAATGACCACTGCAAACACACATACACAGCAAACACTTTGAAATGCTTGAAGCCTTCGAAGAAAAGAGACTATATATATGTAAATACAAAAACACAAATAGCTGGAGATAAGACAACTGATAAAAACAAAGGCGATTGTAGGTGTCGCCACTGAATAACCAGCAGTACTGTACTAAACTATTCTTTAAAATTCTTCACCTGCGTTTTAACCATTGTGCGTCAGTGTTACGTAACCTTAAGTTTATTTTAGTGCTAATTTTAGAGGAATCTTCAATAGAAAATCGACTGTGTAGAAAAACAAGAGACGTAAAGTGAACAGAACTGTAATGAGATTCGGACGGTTCATCATCAATAAATTAGGCTTCTTTCCGAACCAAAAACAACATCGTAACTCCAAAGCACGGGAAACCAGACTGATAGATTGACTAACAGAACAGAATTAAAGACCTCCAAAATCTATAAAACTTAAATAGAATTATATTTTTGCGATATTCTTGTGTCTTCATCGCTGGATGCCATGATGTTATCTGGTAGCCACGATTTATATTGCTGTTCATATTTCATTGGATGGGCCGCGCGTTTTTGTCAGGAGGTAGCTTATTTCCGGCTAGATAACACAGAGGGGAGGGCGATAAAATAGATAACTCTCTAGTTATTATTGAATATCAAAGACATGCTTTCGATAGAATTTGATTAAATTTGGTATTATAGTGAAATTATATTATCAATCTTGCAAATTTTTCAT
Source organism: Pinctada fucata (assembly GCA_028142955.1). Classification (NCBI taxonomy): domain Eukaryota; kingdom Metazoa; phylum Mollusca; class Bivalvia; order Pterioida; family Pteriidae; genus Pinctada; species Pinctada fucata. The sequence goes on from AP027102.1 coordinate 83,965,520, forward strand.
GGGAACCGATGTTCATCTAACGATTTCACTTGCCTTAACACAACCTTTATGATGTGGATTCCATAAAGATTTAGTTCTTGAGACTTTTGATAAATAGAAAAATTGGCTTGTTTGTGTCTTTCTTTCATACATTTTGATTCCTTTTCTTAATCTTTGTCTGAAAGTTTGTACATGTTCAGATATACCAACTACTAGAAAATATTTCACTGAGTATATATATTATAGTAAAAGACATGGATCCCTTGACAATGATAGAATGATAAATATCTCAGAATATGTTGATTACAAGAGTGCACGTCTTTTATGTCTAAACAATAGTTTGCGTTGTCCTGCCCTCCGAACTTCCGTCACGTTGAAAGTTTCCATATAGTAACTTTGTCTCCCAACTTATTCAAACCAAATTTGAATACATGTGGTTACTTATCAGAAGACGATTAACGTTTTGATTTTGGGGTCAAAGATCAAGGTCATTATTAGGAAAACATACTTCAAAAATTGGTGTCTACATGTAGATGATAAATCATGAACCTGTCAACCTACTCGTACAATATGATACATGTATATGCGTACTTATATCATGCGTGAAGGTACTTTTGATTTCGAGGTCAAATTTCAAGGTCACTTTTACTTGCATCGTTTCCATGGCAATATATATATAAAATGAGACTGAGACACATGTTTTACAAACATTTTCTAGTTTCCAAAGCAGTGATACTATGTTAACCATGTAAGCTATTTAATACATAATCTGTATTATTGATATTTTTCATACGATTGGATATATGCATCGATGTGAGAAAGATCCAGATCTTGTCACATATGATCAAACAACATGACTACTCAGCAGCGTTACTAACAAATTATGTCAAACTGATCTTGCATTTATACATGTATAAATGAACGCATCTCTGACAGTAATAACAAATAGAAAATTGATAACCAAAATCTAGTCATCATGAATGTTCACCATCCTTTGTGTACATGGGAGATTGTCGTACTAGCACATAGAAACATGTAAATTAGTCTTAAAAGAATGGCAAATTTTGTCTTTCAATTTTGGTTTTCTTCGGCTTTCAGTGGTGTTGCCTTTGCGTCTTTGTCATCATTTCTTATTTTGTATATTATCGTATATTTCCATTTTGAACAGATTGGCTCGTGCAGGAAACATTACGTATATAATCCAATAATATAATGCACTAATTCGATACATTTATATCTGTATTGTAGGTGATCAGTGTCAGTTGTCGTAAAGCCGGGTCACAAGGACGCATCCGATTGGTGGATGGAATTCCCGTCAAATAGGAAGTGACGTCATCTTCTAGACAGAGACACTGAAAAGGAATAGAAGATCCCTTTAAATGATATTTCTTTGATAATAAGTCTTACTTGAACAATAGGAGAAGTTCAAATTACAGTTGCTACATGTACTTGGATTGTTCAACCTTCATCAGTAGCCACATATCTCTTTATTTTTACAGATTATGACATACGATGTCGGTAGAAAGAAGCAAACTATATGCAATAAACGAGCATCTTTCATATTTTTATGAAAAAAAAACCCCGTCCGTTTACGTCTGTGATATTTCGATCCGTTCATTTGTGTAGTGTAGTCTTTTTTATTCAGAAATATTTACAAAAATTGATAATTATATGTATTTGATTTTCATTTTTATTCCTTATTATTATTTTTTTTTACTAATATTCATTCATGTATTAGTCAATATATATATTTTTTATTTAATATTACAGCAATGAACGTTTATGAGTCTAATACAATCTGCTATATTGTTATGTTACTGGCCGATACATGAAATTAGTTGTTTTACGAGCATATGTTCTCAATATGTTGAATTCATGTATGCAATTTATTGAATTTTTATTACGATATGAGGCATTCTCACTCTTATCTTCAGTTACAGATTTTTATTGCAACGAAATTGTCTTGAGCGCATTTATTAGAGGCCGAATGTTGTAAAGCTTTTTCGGGTATCGTTTATTATTTGTGTTGCTCGACTTCCGTGTTTGAATACCGGTATAATTACAAAGTAAAAAGCAATATAAAAAATACTCGCCCATAATTATAACAATAAATAAAACAGTATATAAAAATCCACCACCCCTACACATCCTCTGATGTTGATATAAAAAGGTTACCATAAAATGCCGTGGCAGTCAGCGTGTCTGACCGTTTGAATGCAAGGTGCGAAAACATGATTATTAGGGATCATCAATTTCATTTAAAATCCTCAAAATATGGCCGTCAGGGTCACAGTTCTACCCATCCGGAACTTATTATGAAAAAGTACAAATACAGCTGGTCCCCGCCTGAGGTGAATAGGATATATTGTCTAGTAAGCCCAGTTATGACACTCCGGGCAAGAATTATACAAATTTATTGCATCTGTATATTTTTGTATGGACAGTGAAGACACACAATCTTGGAATATTTCTTTTCATATGTACCCATTTCTGTTAAAAAAGAAAATAGAGCGAAAGAAGTCATTTGGATACATAAGTCTTGTCATGTCTTGGATACTGAGAAATGCAATACCCATGCAAGTTTGAATCGAAGTCATTCAAAAAGATTTTATATTTTTTTTATGTAGTTTGGCATACAAAGACAGACAGGGGGTCCCTGATGTTTTAAATCTGTCAAGATTGGGAAATCCAGGACACGTTTATTGAGTTGTGATGACATACGTTCTAGCAAACGCGCACGAGCAACAGAATGGCAGTGTGCGCAGCGAACTAGTCTAATGGTTTTTCCAAAACTTAATAATTTTTCTTATCTATAGAACTCGATTTTTATCGGAATCTGTGATCGTAGAAAACTTCTTTGCCATGGCATTTTTCACGAGAAAAAAATTCTTTATCAGATAAAGATTAATGTAAGTTATAGTTTGATATCGGCAGATCTGGGGGTTTCTTATCAGCGCAATGCATGCTGGGAACAGATGCAGATATACAAAATGTACCCTAACTCAAAGGAGTCCATTTCGCTCATCATGGAGTAAACGTTTAATATTTTGCTTTCTCTAGATAAGGATCTTTGTGTTCGATCGACAAGATTATCAGAAAATTCTCATTTAGACTCGGATTCAAATAAAACACAAAATGTTAGGTTTTTTAATGTCTTAGTCGTCTATGTTTTAGACTGATTCACTACGAACTTGTGTGTTTGTACTTATTAATGGCATGTGATGTTTTGCTAAACTTTTGTTTTCTATCCGAATTTTAAAAATTCTGTAATTTAACATATTTATATATGTTGATCTAACAAATGTAATTACATCAGCTTGGTGTGTCCGTTGCACTTTCATTAATAAAGTATATTGAAAAAAGGCATTTTCTATAGATGTCAAATTTTAGTATCATCTTTATTTATTTTTTTACATCAGTATGAATTAGGTCATCTAACATATAAAGTTTAAGATAGTTGACTTTTTACATCTGTTTTGACATTTTTTACATTTTAGCAGTTGACCTGCGCTCTATCAGATTTAGATTTAACATGACTTAGACATTTGTGATGAACGACAAAACAGCTGGCCTGTCGAGTGTATTTTCTTCAAACAAATAAATAGTCTTACTTCATTCAATTCTTGTTTGGATTATTTTATACTTATAGAATTATTTTGATTCATTAACTGTATTTTCAAGCAAATGAAATAATTTGTGTAAATGTGGCTGATTATTGATATAGAAACTTGTAGTGTCTAGAAATGCAACTTTGTCCTTCAATTATTTATACCAAATGTATACATTGTACATCACAGTACTAGTATTGAAGATCGCGGGGCACTTTTTGGCCTGTCTGTTTGTGCGTTTGTATGTCTGTCTGTCCGAAAATTTAATTTTGCACATGCCTATTAAAAAATAACTTATATGGCTCTCATAAATCACATGTACATTCTTTGTAACAACAGTGGGGGGGGGGGGGGGGGGGGGGGGGGGTTTGGTACCAAAATATGACAACTTGATCTTGATTGGAGTTTGACTTAGCCTATAAACAAAAGATGGCGTTTGACGGGGGCATAGTGTTTCACCAACACATCTTGTTGAATCTTGTTTTTCTGCAGCCAATACCTTGATGTCCGAAAGGAGTCATATTGAATTGGCTATAAATTCTACGTTAGATATATATAGTTAATATTTTGGTTAATAAAGTATCTATCTATCTATAGTTAAGATAGTTAATATGAAGATGGGCCGTCGAAAAAATAGGAGGACATGGATAAAATATAGTTTTATAGTACAAACTATGAACAAAGTTCACTCGGTAAACGTCACATACATCAAGGGGCACCTGTGACACTCATAGTTTATGAAAATGGGTGTGTGTTTACCCAGTTCTCAAGTGTAAAGCATTTTAGTATCGTACCCTTATCTTTGAAATCAAGAAATTTATGAAAAGTCTCAGTTTGAGATTTCTGTGGTGCATATATTTATAATCAAAATAAAGCTAACTTTTTGCTATAATTTGACATAAGAAATAACATTTTGTGTCTAGCCCGGCATGGAGCCAGTATCAAAAGTTTGATCTTATTTATTCTTAAGGAAATAAAATGTTTAATAGTTTTAAGGGGCAGAAATTTGTAAGAAATATAATACATTTTGCATGGTTTTATCAGACTTATCGCCCTTGATACATTACCAAGATAAGCCTCGGCGCATGTTTTTGTTTTTTGATAAAATCTGATGAAAATTTGATAAGAAAAATCTTGCGGTTGTAGACATAAAATTTTTATTTTCTGGACACTTTTAACATATTTTCAAATCCCTTGGGACTGTTGAAAATGACTTTGCACTCAAGACTTGAGTACTTATTTATCTCATCTGAAGCAAAGTCTCAAAGGAACTTGAGATCTTTTGAATCCGTATATTTTTTTTCTGTCTTTTTTTTGCGTTTCAGCTACTGAACTGATTTTATGAAATGATTTCAATGAAACTTGATAAATACGACAATGTTGTTCAAAAAACTGAATGTGTAACAGTTAGAATATGTAAGACTCTAAAGCACAGAATGTCTTTGAAAGGGGACATGCGCAAATCAATTTATGTAGACAAAATTTAAGGGCCATCAAAATATCAAGGATTCCTTCTTTATGTCTGTCTGTCTGCATCTTTTCCAGAGTATATAATGAACTTTCAGAACGTTTACATCGTTGAAAGTGAATTTTTCATTGTATTGACGCTTGCTGTGCATCTGAGAATGAAAAGATCTCCAACAAGACCGCATGGCAGTAACCACAGCGGAACACACCCACATAAACAATTACACTAAATTAACACACTGAGGTTTACCCTTGTGATACTGACTTACGCATTATTTATTTATTTATTTATTTATTTATTTATTTATTTATTTATTTATTTATTTATTTATTTATTTATTTGAGTTGTACGCGCTATGTACACCCTTATTGAATCATCAAATAAACAACCATGTATACTGTAGTGTCAAATCACCACAATGTTATCTTGACACTGATAATTTTACCAGACATCTAGAAATCATTCATCATCTCCAAAAAATCATCCTCTACAATGGTGTCACTCTGAAAAATGTCGACCTCTAATTCATTCAAAGGATTCTTGCTTGGAACAAGTCTTTAATCAAGTTAAAAGGTCAAGGCCACTGTCAACATAGTCATTTAATTGAATCTTAGCGGGTCGTAATTAATAAATGTTTCACAGAATTATTGCCTGGCCTTGAATCAAGGTCAAAGGTCAAGATCACAGTGTTCTTGAAAAGTTTATTCTTGTCTAATTGTCAACTGAACTCTTCACTGTCTAAACTACATTTACTGGAATGATAGTAACAGATGAAGGATCGAGACCTTAGAACAAGGTCAAGGTCACATTGCTCTTTTTGGGTAAAAATCTTACCCTTGCCACTACTTTTCACGGCCAATGTAGATTGAAATAAAATTGTAGGTACGAACTACTATAGTCTAGAAATCATACGGTCTATTTCTTTTTTTCGCTGACCTTGAACCTTTTCTTTTGTTTTTCATTTTATGTAGTTTAAGACAATGAGTGAACAATTCAGTATCAAATTTACACAGATTCCATGCAAAAAAGTAACAGATGTTGTTAAAACTCTCAATTACGCTAATTCTTTCAGGCAGAACGACATTATTAGCAACTTTTCTGCCAACACCCGGAATTTGGGGGTACTTTGAAGTTAAGTTCTTTGAGAAGACTTCACAAAACCACCGTCGTTTTCACTTGTCAACGACCTGGTAGTAGATTGGTGATAACGTCTAAAATCTGAGAAAAAGGACTCTACAACAGTATAGTGAAGCGTGGTTACGACTACAGCGACCTCACGCGGTGACTTTTGTATCTCGATCATCGCCCTTGATATCGAGTTTGATTTACAAGACCATTTGCGCGTGCGCTTGCGTGCTTCCAGACGTGTGGAAGACGTGATTTCAACGAGCGGCGAGTCAAATTCTTTCACATTTTCTCCCCATTTGATAGATATCGAACATTTTTTATAAAAACTATAATTTGAGTGCAAGTGAAAAAAAAATCCTTTATTTTCAAATTTTTTTTGAACCGCATATATTGAGTAATAGTCCAAAAATTACGATGGCATTATATACAGAAAGTAGGATTATCAAATATAAATTCATGAACATACAGGAAATTATTTAAAAAAAAAACATTAAAGAGAATATACTTACAAAGAGAAATACAAAGATGAAGCGGGTGCAAGACACTTGAAAAAAAAAATGCACAAATTCTTAATTGAGTAAGCTTGCAGCGGTAAAGGGATTGTTCTTCTTGTCCCCTTGAATTATTAAGTTATAGAATAACATCAATAGCTACAAAGTTCGGATGAAAAAGGGGCTAAATACAATGGATACAATTTTAAAACTTCCCAGTCCAAACTAACCAAAAACAACAACAACAAAACAAAACAAAACAAAGAAAAATAGCAAACTAAAAAGCCCCCCCCCCCCCCCCCAACAACCCCCCCCCCTCCATATAAACCTCTACTTTTCAACAGAAACATAATGACGTAATTGGATGACGTTCGGAAGCACGTTCCTTCTTTGTTTATAGAAAAAAAAAAAAAGAATGGGTTTCTCGTTCAGCCATCGAGTTACAGTTGTTTGTTTTCCTCTCAATTGAACATCTACCTTTTTCTGCTTTTTTTAATGGGAATGATTGAGGTCGTGATGAAGGCATCATTGTGGCTGTCAGAGAGAATTCGGAGATAAGAAAAATGTCCCACTGCGAAAAGAATACTCTCATTTATCTTTTTCACATGAAACATAAATACTTGTCTAAGGCAGTATTGGAACAGAACGGTTCTTTGGTCAGAATATATAAATGTTTTTACAATCTTTCATTTCGTTTTGATTGATTCCAGATCCCCTCAGCATTACGTAAAGAATAACCAATGATGTAATTTAACTCCACGTCAAGAGTAATTCATCGAAAAGCTCGTGATTTTTTTGTAATCTACAACGACGTTGGCGGATCACATTGCATGCACTGTATCGGTAATATCTGTTTTATCTAACACTTATCTGTACGATGATGTGGCCCAACAACGAACTGATAACCTTTTGATTTATATACATATGGTTTTAACTGAAAACAGTGACACCATATTGCAATGAACCACTTCTCACTCTCAGCATCTGAGAATCAGTGTGAAGGATAAACCATGTAACAGTTTGGTGCAAAATAGCTCAAATTTGCGTCACATATAAACACAAATTCAAAAACAGAATTTATATAAAAGAAAAAGATAAAATGATGCTATAGACAGAGAAAGATTGAGCGCAAGACAAAAGGAGATAGTAATTTTCAAACCCCTCACCCTCCAAAACAAAACAAAGCAAAAAACAAAAACAAAATAAAGAATCAAACTAAAAACAGGCGAATAAAAGAAAAAAGAGCAAAGGAAAACAAAGAAATAAAACCAATTTCCAGCGAATGTTTAATTTGCAATATTGCAATTTCGCCCCTAGGTATATATGAAAACCCGGCCTGAATCGACATGCGTTTTGCTCTTTGCTTTTTGTGCCATCCCCTTACAAGGAGAAGAAAGACCACTTTTGTGAAATTCAGACACATATCCAAGTGGGAGGTTTTATTGTACTGATAAACCAGATTATCAAGTCTTCTGCATTGCAGGGACCCCTTCCTTTTTGAAGTCAAATTCAGAAATAAAAAAAAATCATAAACCTGCTGACATTGTTAAGGAAAGTTGTGCGTAGCACAAAATGTAGAGAGCAAAACGCAATCAGCGAAGAGCAAAAAGCAAATAGCAAAACGCAAAAAGCAAAGAGCAAAAACACATTCTTCTCCTATATTGTATCATTTTCAAGCCTAAATATGTCAGTCAACGAATGTGATTGGATAATTATTGATGACGAACACACTGGCTAACCGCGGAAGCAGTATTCGATAAAAACCATTTGCAATTGAGAAAAAAGCAAAACGCAAAGAACAAAGAGCAAAGAGCAAAACGTAAAAAAACATAGAGCAAAACGCATGTCGATTCAGGATGGATGGTTTTTTAAGTGTATGAAATCAATGTAAGATATGAAAAAAAATTATGTGTATTAATGTGAAATATGACAATTCTACAAAATTACATGATGCCATCATATGTGTCTCCTGTTCTTTTTTTTTCGCTTGAAGTACTCCTCATAGGACATGATATGCGAAATAAACGAAACGTGTATGTTCGGTGCATTTAATTCGACCTTTTTTATGATGATAATGGACATACATGTAGCTTTCTGGCAACTGTGGACGTTTTTTTTTTTAATTAACCTGTAATAATAAGTTAATTATACAAAGTTCAGCATACATTTGAAACATTTTGCAGGGAAAGACAAAAACGAGAACAGAATGTCACTAGAAGAGCATTTGATAGAAACCAGGTACTTTTGTTCTTTGTTTTCTTTTCGTTCTCTCGCTCCTATGCCAAGATAATCAAATAGGGGATTCAATTATGATATCTGAAAAATAACCGACTTTAAAATGCATTATGATCAAAGATAGCATTTTCTAAATTCTCTAATTTTAATGTCAGTATGTGTTCACTAAGAACAGAAGTTTATTGAAAGGCAAGTCCCTTGTTTTATTGGTCTTTAATGATTCCCTTATCAAAGAATATGCTCCCACTTCCAAACGTCAAGCCAGCAGTCAGCTGTTCTGAAAGCGAGTGCTCGAGCATTCGGACATCGTCAAAAAGATCTCTTGGTTACAGATAAAAACGTCTTTATCTTAATTTCAGACTTATAGACAAATTGTCGTCAACTTAGCTTGATGTAGCGATAGCAACGAAACTGAAGTTTGTTCTGAACAGAGGAAACACGGTACATCGGGAGACGTGATTCTTACTCGGTACGTAATTTGTGGCAACGTGTTTATTTTTGCCGATAGCACGTTGAAATTCTATATCTTCATTAGAAATAAAGAAATAATACACCAAGGTTTATTTTTAGGTACATCTTACTGCAGGAATCTGATGTATCAAAGAACTGTGTTTTGCGAGTCGAAGAAATTATTGATGAATCAGTAAATCTAATCTGTGACTGATTTACATTTTAATTAATTTTAATGAGCATATACGCCATCAAAATAAATAGAATAATTAAACCCGAAAAGCAAAGATAAAAGATACCGAAAATTAAAGAAAAATAAACAAAATATCTTCCAAAGAAAAACTACCATAAGTAAGCACGACTTAAACCCCCCCCCCCCCAAAAAAAAAAAAAAACAAAAACAAATAAATAAGCAAACAAAACAAAACGATTACCGAATTATAAGAATAAAATGAATGCTAGTATATATTTCATGGAAGAACAATTCTATATTATGTAAATACATATTTACTTTATCCAGACTTGTTTCTTGTATTGCATTCAGACTATAAACTGACAATAATAAATGACATTATTCATGGGAGTACTTGGATCTTCTATAACTCATTTGTTATGATGGAAAAGGTCCAGTTGAGTTTTATCCTAGTTTCACTATTTCGAATCTTTTAAAGAATCATTCAAGCACATGCAATTAGAACAACAAAAGGGGAAAATCCGTAAAATTCTGTATTTAAAAGTCTGAATGTTTCACGAATGGACGAAACAATGATTACTGACCGGAAATGAAACGCAGTAATTTTTTGCCCATTGTTCGCTCTTTTTTTGTAACGGTCGTGAATTTTCCGGGAACGAGAGCCTTGGTTGACAGAAATCCTAGATACGTCAATCATTGTTAATTTCCCACCATAAATATGAAATGATGAATGGGCCTCTGTTGATATCCTTTGTCAAAAGGTTATCTAGATCACCGTCAATATTAGCAAAAATGATACATTTCTGTGAGGAAAAGTTTTTCTTAGTATAACGATGCTTACAAGTAAGATTCGTCTTACGGGAACCTTAAAATCGTGTGTATCAGATCTAAGACGAACATCGGATATCAAGAAAAACTCGTAGACTTGTGTACCAGGGTTTTAGCTTGAAACTGTCTGCTACATGTTGTATTTCATACAAAGACATGCGGTAAATACATCAAAAGCCGTGACATATATACGCAGCAAGATTCACTGTTCGGCCATTCGCTAAAAATACGTTACTGAGTAAGCATCTCCTGCTCAATAATCTTACATAGTTACCAGAGTTTATCTATTGTGTCATTGTTGTAAATTTCATTCATTGGCTACCAGTAATCATACCTTACAAAATGTACATCATATAACCACAATTACAATGTCATCATCAGTTGCCATTCCTTTGTAGGACGCCTTAAAGATACCGGTAACAAATTCAGATATCAAAAGCATGTCAAAGATGATCAGTGTTCGATTTTAAATTGTTGCAACAACGAAAGTATACCAAAAGTAGTAAATTCTAGATATTATTACAACTCATATGAATAATTCTATAAAACGCGCAATCTGATTGACCGTTGTGGCTAAAACATCGAGTCTCCCTGGGGACAGGGGGAGTAAAAATCGAGTCCCCTCCTTTGGGTTTATCGCTTTTTTTCCCTATCAGAGTTAATAGATAACACTAGAGGGGGTACGCAGGGGTATCATGCGCAGACGACAACAACAATGGCCTCGACCGGGCGGTCTCACATCGACCAATAAATTGCCAATTTATTGAGCAAATTCTAAAGATTTAATTAAGTTAGTATGATAAACAATTTATTGCACGGTAGTTCAAGGGATATGAAGATTTATTCAGCCTAGAAAAAGCATATATGATTTTTCTAGGCTGAATAAATCTTCATATCCCCCTCACTGCCGTTCAATAAATGTATATTCCTTTCTCTTCAAATCAAATTCATATCTTGTACGATACATATATATGTATAGTATGTGACATCGATACACGTACATTGTAATATCGATACGCGTATACGATATCCGTATTACCCAATAAAAAGTAAAATGAGACGTCTCAAATATAGGGGTATCTCTTATATTTGATTTTTTTATATGTTAGGCACCCAACGTGTACTTGTGACTCAATTGTAATGGTATTGCACCCAAATCCTCTGCCACTCTACCCCATCAACTTCTGTGAATGAGCAACGCAATGTAAAAAATCTTCACAAAGCTACATATTATCTATATAATTATCCATTGTCTTGAACACAAAACTTTTAAAGATTTTATAGTGCTTTTCTGAGAGATATCTCCAAAATCCCTATCTTGATTTTAAACCTGAATTGGTCGAGACAAATATAAATGTATGAATTATGTAAGATTCGTAATATTCATAACTCACAAATAAGAGGTACTAGGGAACTGTTTTGTTCTTTCTGACAGAAAAGGGTCTGCTTACGTAATTGCTCAATTACACCTATTTATGTAACAATGAAGACATGTTCTCTTTCTTATTTTTTATTAAGTTACTCACTGTATGGCTATGCAAAAATTTCTAAAATATGTAAAAATTTTTGATCAGATAAAAATCGGAAGGTTACCGACATGCCGCTACTGATAGAAACAATAACGACTGATTTTTTTCTGAAGAAAATTTCATCTCGATACTCTGATCATATTCAATAAAATACTCTTATTATTGATAAGCCTTATAAGTGCTTTTACAAGTTTTGAAGAAAATGAATGCTTTAAAATTCTTTTTGATAAACTCAAACTCAGGACGTTTTGTATCTGAATTTTTGTCACTTATCAAAAGACCGTCGAAACTTCCTTAAAGAAAAAAATACATTGATCTTTTTCTTGGAATATTTCAGTATTCTATAGGTCTTTTGGGGTTTAGTCCGTGTCCTGTTTGCATGATTTTTCATGTGCAAGTGACCTTGATCTTTGACTTGAAAAACAAGAGGGTACTTCATCTTGCCTCGTTTTACCTTTATATTCCTAGGGCCAGCTTGCAGACTGTATCCTTCGAACAAGATTTTGCAAGTTGCTTGGTACTTTAAAAAAATCTTTCTTCTGTCATGGTGATCCTTTGTAACAATTTTGAAGAACGGGTAAGACTATATCATCTGCCCACAATGCTTATGTAAGCGACTATGGTCTTAACATCTAATCTAAAAATTCTCTCGGCACGATGTTTATTTGTCGCAAATTTGACGATCCAAGGATTGACGGCTGCCTAAAATGACAAACAGACAGATGGTGCAATACTATCAGACGTCCGGCTTTGGTCGGCATCAAAACATTTTACGAAATATTTATTGACATCAATCATAAAGGCTAAATATAAACGTTTACAAGGTTTTGCTATTGACACGAGCGATTAGAAGATAGAATTGTTCCACAGACATATGGATCAAAGTAAAACGATGTATTAAGATAATCGTAGATTCATGCGTGAAAATGAACTAGTGAAATGTTAAGTATATATGACATTTTACTTCAAAATAATGTTGACAGATTTAATCCCATAATTCATTTCTGAAAAAGAAGCTGCAAAAAGTTGGACGTTCTTGACAATTTTTGAATTTCTTCTATCATAATTATGTAATATCTATAGTTTACATTTCGCCGCCCAACTGTCTGACATTGAGTCCCACAAAATATTTACTCTTTTAATTTGATACCTAAAGATTACAGAAAATGAAGTGGAAAACGTCAAGATTTTGCAATGGTTGTTTCATAATAGATAATTACTGGTAGAGATGTTTACAAATTCTCAAGAACTTGACAAATAATGATAAAATGCTTTGAGGGAACCACGATTTATAAATAATTCAGATGCCTCTTGAAATGATGGAAATCCCAAATGTTATTGAAATCAATGAGATAACCATATTTTTTCTTTATAAATTATGTCTGTCGTGATTCCAATGAAATACATCTGTACAAATAGTGGTACTCGTACATCAATTTGCCCTGCAATGAAAACAAAACAAAAACAATCAAAACAAAGCTACAAACCAAAAGAAACAAAATGAAAGAAAAAATAAGAAACAAAACAAAAAACAAAAGAAACAAAAAGAAAAAAGGAGCCAACAAAAGCAATGACGAAAGAAATAAAACCTTTTTTTTTCTCTTTTCTTGCTTCTATATGAAAGTACAACTTAGGGAGATCGATAAAAAAAAAGATAGTTATCCTTTGTCTAAGTCCAAGTTGGACTGCAATCTTTGTTGATTTCGGGAAGCGATAAATATCATTAATTACCATCAGTATTTTTTACCCGTGACAAGCCATTGAGCTACGACAACACTTGGAAAGTAGTTACAAGGATTGACGGACACTTTTGGCCAGCTCGCCGTAAGATTGCGTCCCGATAAACAGCGCTACGTTACTGATGATAAGCTGAACCAGGGCCAAATATCACTCAGGATTCGGTGTTGGTTTTGTTATTTAGAAGAAAGACACCCCCGGGGAATTAGCCCTCATTTTTCTCCCTCGCCCTCTGATGATAACATTCTCAATGGCTAGCATCATTAGATTCTTTGGTAATAGACATCGTCCAAAATCCTTATGAAGCAGACGATTGCAATTTAGGGGAAATGTCTTATTCCTAATGTCCTCTGACTCTCCACATTGCCTCTTGGTCATCGAATCAATACCACGATACAGGAGTCTGGCATGCATAGAAACACCCATGATAGGCAATTGACTGGTTTGATAACTCAAATATCATTGCCATAGCCTAAGTCCGTGGATTAGACATAGAGACAGAAATGTGTCGTGATTCTTGGATGCAATGAATAAGCACCCAATAAAGTCATCGAAATTGTCATATCGTTTCGATTAAATACACTAAATAGCCACCTTTCGAACTCATGCAGTAAGATCACTTAATTTAACTGCTCCTTAACGAAATCAAATTAGGAAATTTATACGGCGCATGACAAAGACTGTAAATATTGGCGTCAAGAGCTGTCTTTCAAAACTTTCCAAGATGTTTTATTCAGTGAAGAAATTGCGGTTAATTCAACTACTTAAAGTAATAAAAGACATGCGATAAATTTGACATACTGCTTAATCAAGACGATAGTATGTTGATATCAGACGACAAGTCGCGTGTGGGTCACGTGTCCTGAAACTTTACCACGGAGTTAAACCATTACCACTTCCGTTGCACGCGAGAATTAAAAATGATCAGCACAAAAATATGCTCAGTATCGAATTTATAGAAGATTAATGTCGAAAGGGTCCTTCATTTAGTTTTATCTTTGTTTGATATTTCTAACCTTGGAATTTCACTCTATACCGTTTAAAACAAACTGCAGTATGCGGGAATACTAACCTATATGGTTCTAATTTCACATATCACAATGCATCAGATAGGGCCATGGGTTTATTGCAATGAGCAGAGTAAGAAAAAGGAGCTTGGTATATTCTCTTGCAACTGCAGTCAGACCCATCGTACAATAGAATACAGTTTATATCGTGAAGTGAATATTTCATATCGAGTACGTTCTCAGCAGATCCTAGTTTAGCTGGTCATAAGACATGTTAAAACACCAGCTCTTGTAGCTCTTCTCTTTTGGTTCCTCTATGGCAATTCCCAAGGATCCATCCGTGTATGACATTTTCATGTCTTCGAAACAGAATCTAATTACTATAATTCTTCGATTTTGGATTCTTTTGGTGCGAATCGAATTTTTTTCTACGAGATATGGCCTCTGTGAGGAGAGATAAAGCTGATCGATTGCTTTTTAATAAGCTTTTCCAATAGAGGGAATTAATGTTTTGCGGAGTCAAGATCTTGTAACTTGCTGATAAGAAAATTAGAGCGTCGCTCTATCTGTACTCCTTGTAAAGTCAAAGACAAAAACGACAAAGGCCCACATCCCCCATGGTTCCTTGGATAATAAACCAAAAACTGATCATTACAGTATTCCTGTAAACAAATGGTGAAAGAATTTTCATAATCATTATAGAGCTTTTATAGTCCATAACCCGGACAAACATGTACCAAGGTTCCATGGACTAAAGGATGTGATCGTTAACACATTGCATCAGTATACATTCACAATGAAAATGACATGTCATACGACTTAAACACACTCTTCCATTTAAGAATCTTTTCCACTTCGAAATCGATAAACAAAGCGCAAGTTGAACTGAACTAAAAGACTGTTTTGATGAATTTGAAAACGAATAAGATGTAATCCAGCGAAAAGGACTCCACCCTGAAGAAGGCTTCGGCCGAAACGTTGGGACAGAGCATTTTGTTGACTGTTTTTATATTTGGTTCCCTCATATTGGAACAAAAAGACAGACTTTTTTTTACAATAGATTTGAAGAGAACTATAGGGTGACAATGAATAAATCCTCTAAAACATTTTGGAAAAAAGTACAGACATATCATTCCTTTCAATGCCTATTAAGAATTAAAGAAAAGAAAATAATTAACTTTTCGTCAATATTTATTCAGACTTGGGGTCATATTCCTTTTGCAAAATTCTAATGCTAGAAGTATCTTTACGCCCAACAGTTCTAAAAATACATGGTTAAAATTTCCAAACCCTTAAACCAACTTTGTTATCAAATAGAAGGGATGACTTTAAAGTCCATGATTGTGCGGAAGTCGGAGATTGAAAATATAAGCCATATACATTGTATATATGGTGTAACAGACTAGTAACCCTCCCAATTTCCACATCTACGAGTGTAAATTCTCTTGAAGCCTTCTCCCAAGGAGTGGACTGTGTACTATACATACAGCAAAGTCTTAATCCTTACATATACCTTGCATGCATGCAGGTACCATAATCATCATTGAAAAACTCTGCTTTATATTTATGGGAATAAAAGGTATCATTCCCTTTACGATAGAGAGATGCATGGGAGGACTAAGACTGCTATTCTGTGTAAGCCCATTTTGGTATGCGGAAGAGTTATGATTGTGCGTTATTTATGTTTTGTATCAGAATAAAAACAGCTTTCCAACTACTATAGATTGAAAGAAAGGCAAATAAATAATACGAGGTATTTCTTTTTTCAATCTTTTTATTCTTTTCTTTACTCCTGTACCTCGTTGTATTCCCTTTTTCTTTGTGGAAGTTATTTTTAAAAATTTTCAGTATCACATGAAAACAACAGATATGAAGATATTGCAAGAACCTACATTTTTAATCATTATCCTTTTTATTCTATTTCTTTGATCATCTTTTTCTTAGAAAATACTACAAAATTTATCGTATCAATTTTAACACCTTTATAACTTCAAAGAAATGTCATACGAGTGCAAACAGTCGGAGGCAGTGCAAATTTGATTAATTTTTTATTCAAAGATTTGTGAGCAAAATTTCGCAAGTGCCGAACAAGTATTCACCTTAATATATTAAAGAAAGCACTCTTATTCAACATTAAGTTGTTAATGAAATTCTGAATACTTTTTTGATAGTATCAAAATATTGAGCATCAAGACGATCGTTATAGAAAAGTATGAAAAACGCATCTACTTCAGCACTTTGAAGTTTTGCAATATTAACTATCAAATTATGCTCTATGTTTGATGTTTTCCAATGGGGATATTCCTCGGGCAATTTCCGAAAAGATATCACTCTTAAGTTAGCATTTGCGACTATTTGAACATAGATGAAGTAATATAGTTGAGATGCAATCAAGTGATAGCGGTTTCATCTTCCAGAATTTAGGGTATCGATATGGCCGAAAACAAGGGGTAGATAAGAATCTCTATCGCATAAACGCTTCAGTCTTGCTAAGCACACGACCTATACTTAAAGAGTAGCTTCGATATGATTTTTACACCTGTTTTCAGTAATTACTGATTTATGTTGATATATAAATGTACCCTTACGCACATATCATTAATTCATGGCCGCAAAAAGTATGCTTAGCTGAACTAAACAAAAACTTAATTACTTACTTGTGTCTTTTCAAAAATGTTCCTTTATAACAGAGCCACATTTGTAGAAATATGCAACAATTACACAAGTATTCCCCTTCGTGAAAAATTTTGAAAATAAAATTTTCTTATAATGTTTCCTTAGCAATGTAAAGAAAAGCATGCGATGAGGTGTGTGGAATAGCTTTAATAGGAATGGAGGAATTTTGATGCAAATGTCATTTATATATCTTAATTTTCAGATATCTCAATTTCCAGAAACAAAGATAAAACCTCAGTGGAGAATTGAACGCTAAGATTAGAGCGTTTCTGACAGAAGTTTGAAAATTTTCCTGATAAAAGGATCAAGCCATACCATGGCGAGGATTTCCGCGTTTATGATTGGTTTCCCTGCCCCGATCCGATTTATCAAAGATTGGGTCTGTCATTTTGTATCGAAGAAAGAAAATGGAAATCACTGGAAAAAATGATTCATTACATGACTCTGACCTTATTCGAAGAAGGTATTATATGATCAATATGTATAATAAATATTGTTGTTGCTTTTCTTTATTTTTTGTATGCAAAAGAACATAAATGTGTATTTTTAAATAGTTTAAACTTTCAATTGTTTATTTTCAGTTGCGAGTTCAAACTGATTCCTCAAAACATTCACAGGCAAGGGATATATGACATTTATTTATGTACCTGTACGTGTATTTTGTTTTTTTTTTTTAGATTTTAACACTTTTTGTTACTGACACTGACATTAAATGGGCAAATCTTCCATTTTTTCGTAAAAAGAAATATGGAAGCTCATGCTAGTGTAAGCTGTATTCAAATTTTTTCAAATGCGAAAGACCAAATTTATATGACGAGAGTTCCACGAGGTATGTTTGACTGAAAAATGACCTGTTTTATACTAGAAATTGTTCATAACTGAATGTTGTGTCATCAATACTGACCAACTGTTTCTTTCATATGGTGATCATAATAAGAAAGCTATATATTGCCAACAGTGTAAATTCAACCTTTAAAATGAAAGTACGTACGGACAGACAGACAGACAGACAGACAGAATACACCGGGAAAATTGTGTATACATGCTCTGTATGCATCGATGGTGAAATATAATAAAACAGCCTTTGAATTTCGTCTTTTCGTAAATTAAAAAAAATCGTTCATATACCCTGCAAGAATATATATTTCAGATTGTCACATCGCTTTGAAACCCATTCCTGTACTTTTATTCACAATTTCTCGAGCCAATATTCCAGTATTATACAAGAATCTCTGCCTTGAGGATTTTTGATTCAATAATTTTTACCAACAAGGGGCCAGTAAGCTATGTTGCAAAACTTTATCCAAAATATTATTGAACGAATAAATTAATAACAAACATAAATGCAAATATACAACAGGAAAAGACCCTCCTTCCCAAAATCAAAATCAAACAAGGCCTTCCGAAAATTTGATTCAAAGCAATGGAGAAATATATTTGCATGGATGTATGTTGCATGTATCATATATACAAACAAACAGCCCAAATTTAAACGAAACTTAAACAAAACAAAAACAAAATCTAAGAAACAAAACAAAAAAGAACATAAAACAAAACTAAGGAAAGGAAGGAGGGGATTTCCTTATTAAATGAAAGCTTTCGTGTTTCATTAACTCTAACACGATATTGATACATGCATATTCTGTACTTTTGTCAAAAATGACGGAATAAATTGCAGACTCTACAGACATTCTTCTTCATAAATACAAAATCCCATTGTGCGGTTGCCACATAATTCCCAGGAACAAATATAGAGTAAATCTTCAGACATTACTCTTATAAGTAATACAATTTGTTCGATGACTTTAGATGCCCTGTCTGAGGATCCAAATCAAATCGGTGACAGTCAAGTTATGACATTTCATCAAAATAGATCTCATTCTGATTGTGATAGTTTCCATGGCAACTGGCAATTTCGCTAGATTAATTCTTGATCGCATATAAGGGTTAATATTCGAAAAATGGCTTGGTTGATGCAATTTCTCCCGAGGAGAAAAACGATTTTTATTTTATTTTCATTTTCGCTATCTTACAAATCTTGCACCAATGTCGAACCATCAGATAGTCTGTATTTGCAAATAAACAAAAGGAGTTGGTAACATTTTAGAGCGCAGTTTGTGTAAAAAGAATGGCATTGTCAAATGCTTCCATCTGATTTATATGTAAATGAAGCTCTTCTCGTATAGAAGAGAAAATGGAAAACGACAATGTTAAATCGACCCGATCTTATCTTAAATTCTCGTATTTCCGTCGGGGTTAAAACAATGGCTGATATCAAGCGTGTAAATGAAATTGATCATGGCTAAAGAAACTTCGCATAAAGTCCGGAGTCTGGACGGTTCTGTTCCTGCATTATTTCCCGAAAAAGACATTTGCATCACCACCAATACAAGCCAGTGTGTTACTGTATCTATTCTTCATCTGAAATCATAAAAGAAAATTCAATATTCGAAAATGGCAGACTTAAAAATGAAAACAATTCAAACCCAGATGATAAAAATGTAATAAAAAGATAAAATTATGAAAACAAAGATGAAACTGTACACTCCAAAACAGTTTTATGTAAAAAAGATTCATCAGTATAAGGTTATTCTTCTGCTTTGTTTGTTTCTGTATTTTTGTTTTTGTTTTTGGTTGTTATTTTGTATGAATCCTGAAAATTTAGGCATCTTGATCTCGGTGTTCCAAAACGTTTACATGTACCAAAAAAAAAAAAAAAAAAAAAAAAAAAAAAAAAAAACTCAGATGTTATTTCAAAGGACTGCATCACCACATTCCATGTATTTAACTCTAAAATTCAAAATCGATCTTATGATTATACCAAAAAATGTACTTCCAATTTAAGTAAAACAGTACCCGATACTATAAGTAACGAAGCGCCCTCTGTAAAAGAGATTGAAATATGAACGATAACTAAAACATAATCTGGGGATTCAATATGCATTTTGTTCACGGTTAGTCTGTAGATGTTCGAATATTTGAATGTTTTAATATGTAAAATGAAAGAAAGAGGACAATAAAATGAAGAAGAAAATGAAAGAAAGAGGAAAATAAAATGAAGAAGAAAATGAACAAAGTACAATAATGTACAACGTAATATGACAGACATGCTAATTACCAAACATGCAAACTATGCATTATAAGATGCATGCTTCCATTCATTATGCTGAAGGGTTTTTATTTTATTTCTCCTAAGTATACGTCACATGCGACCAAATCATTAATAAATTTACATGGACTCAGACATGTATAGGGTTTGTAACCGAAATCTTGTTTCTGATACCCTAACTCGATCCAAGGATCAGTATTCACCTATATGTAAACGTGTTCTTTTTATATGGACAAATCTGCATGATTTTATTTTGATGTATCGCTGCTAAAGCTTCTAGTTTTTTTCAGGATAAGCGTATTTCCTTATTCTTTTTTTAGCTCTGGTATAGGTTCAGATTATTGAAAGTACTTCTTGTCCGTTTGTGTGAGTACTAATTTCTCATGAAATATACTAGAATAAGATAATCTAAAAATAAAATAAAATAAAATAAAATAAAATAAAATAAAATAAAATAAAATAAAATAAAATAAAATAAAATAAAATAAAATAAAATAAAATAAAATAAAACAAAATAAAATAAAATAAAATAAAATAAAATAAAATAAATGTGAATACTTGTAGATAGAAATTATGGCCCTGTCACACCTTCACTTTAATAATGAAGTAATAATTCTCAACCAAGTCTTCGTTCATTTTCTTCTGTTATCAAGTAGAGACTCAAATTTTGTCTCGAGCGGAAGTTAGAGTTTTTCCTACTAGCGCATTCAGCAGGAAGTAGAAATATTCATTCGTATATCGAGTCCGTCTTTTTTATTTCATTTTTGATTCAAATAGTTGATATGTGTAATATTATGTACAAACTACTTTATTGTCGGGTCCCATAGCGAAAATATGTAAAATACACAGAATAAATATGAAAGTAGAATAGAAATAAACTGGAATTATGTTATCTGTACGAATTTGAGACAATGTATGTTCCAATATCTATATTTATCTGATGACCCTCATTCCGTATTAATTTCTTTTGCTGATCGTGTGTTTGATTGGCACTCAGACAGATTATTAGAAATATTTCTTTATATTTTAATTGGCTTCTCGAATCCATTGAATTAGGAACTTTATAACAATCTGAAAAAGAGAATGTTCCTTTTCATGAGTGAATGCTGATCAAATCAAACAGCGATTAATCATGGTATAAAATGCATTGGTAACGACAGTTTAATGAAGTTTGATCTTTTTGCTGTGAAAATTTTCTTATTCTACAACTATAAAAAAATCTGGCTGCACATGTATCGGTTTAGTTAGTACACGTGCCTACGAAATAAAGACTCTCGTATGCATCTGGAAGCGTGCGATATGACTGCGTTGTCAAACAGGAAGTAATCAAATTTGCACCTCTATTTTAAAAGAGTTCCTCAGCTATGAACCACGTGTTCAATTCATAGGTGACATTCGTTATTGACGATACAAATTATTTCGTAAATTATTTTTGGACAGTTTAATCTTGCAACTCAGTTATCATGACGAGATGCAAGTAATTATAATTGAAAGATATCTATTATATTTTCTTGAAATGCGCACAACGTTCTTATACAAGATATGAAAAAAGAAAAGCTATTTAAAAGCCATTAAAATCCTGCTGACATTAATTTGAGTCTGATCGCCACTTTCCTATCCTCGTATCGCTTCCTTTATCGGATCGTGTGTCTATCAGAGGAGAACTCGCACAGCATGTAAGACTTACGCAGGACAAGAGTTTGATTAAGAAATGCTAAGGTTTCTTGATTCAAAGCTTGTTTTCACAGTCTCTCTCTCTCTCTCTCTCTCTCTCTCTCTCTCTCTCTCTCTTCTTATGTGCTTATATGTACTCATATATGAAATTTCACCAAAACAAGTGCATAACTGATTCTCGCAAATCGCCATACGAATCTTTGATGTATTCGGATAACCGTCGAAGAACATGTGAACAAGCACTTTGTGTGCAAGAAACACAAGTCCAGTATCAACATCTTCAATAACGCATCGATCAGGAGAATTTGAAAATTTCTTTACAACTGAACAACTATTATTCATAGAAAATTGGTTGACTGAAAATTAATATGTTCAAAATTGATGTACGGCCATAGGACTCATTATCCTAAAATCAAAACAATTTGTAAAAGCATTGAAAAACAAAATCCGGAAATACCCGTCCATTTATTGTTAAGGGATATTGCGACAACCATAACAAATTGACCTTTTCAAAAAATATCGGGCACCAACTATGCATTTTGATTGAATTACAATACAGGAAATGTTAGTAGTTAGTTTGGTCCCTGAAACACATTGAAATAAAGTTTAAAGAGGTCCAAGGAAGCAGGGTCACAAGTTTGCATTGCGAAATCTCGGCATCATGTAAGACATAAAATTATCATAAGAAATGAATACGCGATGCGAACCAGAAATTAAAGCAATTCAAAGACAAAAATCAAGCAAAAATTGATCTATTGAAATACTATTTCTTTCTGTTATGGTATGTTTCTGTTATGTACAAATGTAACAAAACTCGACACGAAATATCTGAAAGTTTAAACAGGTGTGAACAATGAGAAATACTGAAAAGTAAGTAAGTTTCAGATTGTAAACAAGAATGTCAAGTAAGTAAGTAAGTAAGTAAGTAAGTAAGTAAGTAAGTAAGTATAAAGAGTGAATAAGTAGAGAAGGCGAGCAAGTTAACTACGTGTATAAAGGGGGATGTAGGAGTTTATGTAAGTATTTTAGAACGAGAGAAAGAAAGAGGATAAGTAAGTAAGAAAGTAAGTAAGTAAGTAAGCAAGTAATGAAGTAAGTAAGAAAGGAGGTAAGTAGGCAAGGAAGGATTATAGAGGATTGTCAAATAAATGCCAAAAAAAGTTGAAAGCAATTATAATAGTAAGTAAATATGGGAGTGAGAACATTGAGAGAGCAATGAAGTAAATGGAGAATAAGTAAGTGAGCAAGTAAGTCAGTCAGTAACTTTAAACAGTGGGTGAGTAGTTGAAAAGGACATGAGGCGAACGTGATAAATTAGTAAAAATACGGAAGTGCTCCAACTCTGTACCTTCATGAAGAACATTTCAAACCAATTTTTCCTGCACCAGACAGGTGTTTCGAATATTAAATTCTCATCAGTGATGCTTCAAGCGGAGCCACCAAAATTCAGTTCAGTAGCGCCCTCTTTATTTTTTTTGAATTTAGATTTGTACATTTACTTTACAGAGAGTGTGCGGTTCCAAACAACTAGTAAACAGTCGAAAGTAACCAATTAGATATAAGTGAGCTATAATGATAACATGTACGTAAGAAAGAAATAAGAGTGTGAATAAGATGGCAGTCCAGAAAGATATGTGTCTTTGCACAAATTTTGGATTGAAGGAGGCATGAGAGCGAACATAGATTTTCGAATATTCTAGTATGTATGACATTAATTGAGAAAGAAATGGTCTTTTGAGGAAAGATATATGCCATGAATTTTTAAATGAAATGAAGCAGATTCACAGGATATTTGAAGCTTGCTTTTCAACTTTAACGTTAATATTTCGATGGGACTGATTTACTGTCCCATAAAACTTACTGGGTAAAATGTAAAGAAAGATGATGTCACTGATATCTGCTTTGCATTATGAAATAGGTGCCATAAAGTGTATAAAATATAATGTTATCAGGAAATATTAGACACCGTATGAATCAAGTGAGCTCTAAAAACCGTTAAGAAATGATAAGTTTTATCGAAAATGTTTCAGCTTTCAAATAATCATTTCCTAATAGCTCTTATGAATTCATAAATGAAATAAAACTGTCAAAGCTGGAGTGTGCTGCTTTTCATGTATAACTTAGCTTTCTGATCATTATCTTTTTCGTAACTTCGGGCTCGATATACGTAATTCCACATGGTCAAGATTTGTCCGGAGATGTCAAGTCAGACATTTCTCTAATTTTTGAAAGTGGGCTAACAAAAGCCAGTAATTATCCCAAAGTAATATTTCATCAAGGTGTTAATGAGAAATAAATTGTACATTCTATCTTCAGATTCCTCCCAATTCTTCCCGGGTAAGGTATTTGATTTCAGCTTATATTGAGTAATTAACTAGCTACTTTATTCGTTTTGTGATATTAATAGTTTCGTATTAAATTTAGAAGGCGTAGAGTTTGGCGCATGCTTTCTTTCCTTCTAACATTTGATTTATTAGTTTGCAAATACGTCCTATTGAAACGTTCCAGAGGAGTTAATCCATCACCCTAAAGTGACAAAATGTGAAAACGTTTCTGAAGAGGTCAGATCACCGTTGCAGATAATGCTATTTTATGAATTTCTACCCCGCCTCGCCATATTTTTAATTACTGGTATTTTGTTACTTTTGATCTCCTCGAAACATATGATACGACAACATGTCAAAATCAGCTTTCGCATCCTTTTGAAATAAATAGATGTTTTGCTATATAGGAAAGAATCTGACATAAATCAACATGTTCTGATCCACTGTATTTTTGTCAACCCCTCTCTCCCCGGAAAAAAAAAAGAAACTAAAAAACAAACAATAACAAAATAACAAATTAAAACACAGAAAAAGGAAAAAGCTCACCAGAAAACATCTCAAGAATAGTGTATGGTGTTGATTTGAATAGTTTCACACAGAACCAACCATTAATTATATATTAAAATCATATATAAGAAGTTGGTTCCAGGGATATAGAAAAACATGACGTTCACTTGACTTTTCTTTTGGGAAAATTTCAGAAAAGAATGACTTCGACAAATTCCCTGGGGTGCGATATTTTTTGACAAGTGATCCCCAACGCACGGGCTCTTTGACATGTCTTAGTGGTTGCGCGTTAACCAGGTGCTTTAGACATGCGCCCTGTGGCGCAAGGCGCAACACGAGGCGCTGACGAGCCATGAAATGAGAAAACAAGCGAACAATTATAAGAGTCTGATTCTCAACTGCATGGGAAAGTGATATGAAGTTGATTTGAAAAAACAGATATAACTGATTTTCGACGATTTTTAGATTCAAACAGCCGATTTGAAATACTGATGTCGTTTGAATTTGAAATTTGACGATTTTTAAATTCAAACAATCGATTTTATTAAAACGAATCACGTGCAACTGATGGAAGTAACATCTTTCGAAAAAAGGAATGCTGGACACTTTTTAAATGTCCAACATTGATTCACATACAGGTATCTTCCGTATACATAAAGGATAGAGTTATCAGTATGCCCCTCCCTTGAATCCTCCTTAGTATCCCCTCTTTAACTTCTTGAAGCACGCCCGTTTTGAATATAGTAACAGAGTTGTCTTTCTTTCATGCAAGCAAAAGTAATGCGGAGGAAAACATATGCCTCGTGCAAAACAACATTTTCTATTACAAAATAAAAATTTTAGTTGAGTCATAATTGACAAATGGAAAGGAAATCAAAGGGAAAGGAAAGTTTACGTAAGATTTCTTACAACGAATGAAACATTTTCTTTTTTCAAAATATATTTTTTTTGTTTATTTCATCACATCATTTACCGCTCTTTACAAACTAAATGAAATGCTTTGTGTGTCAATAACATGTTCTTTTGCTTAGTTTGATTGATCTGGATATTATTGGAAAAAAAAACCTGTTCATTTTCCTTGAAAAAGACAAAAGACAATTGTTACCAAGAAAACTGTCTTCCTTCTTTGTTTAAAAAAATATTTCTTGAAACTCTGTGCAACAACATTTCGACAAAATAGAATACTTTTTAAATATTTAAGTTCAATTCAATTAAGTGGCTAGCAACGGGGAAGAAAACCGACCGAGTAGCCTCTGATCAGCGCGTGATAGGGACACGCACATAGATAATGTCCACTTGAGGCAAATATCATACAAACAGTCGTACGACGGAAAACAATAGTTAAGAAAAAGAAAGCTGAAAACCCAAGACGTATCATACTTGTGGTTAAACAACGCTTCTATCAGAGGAAATGCAGGAAACAGATCCCTCTTTTCTCCCGGTCACCGCTCACTTGAGGACAATGGAATCTTCAAATTCAGTGAAACAATCAAATTTTGCTTCTCAAACAAAGACACTACAATTGAAAAATTTCCGTTTAAATCGGAAATGTGCCTTGGTTTTGTTTATCTCTCTGTAACTGGTATATCTTTCAATTTCCCGTGTCCTTACTGTGTAAACTGAATTTCTTTTGTAATCAACGTACTTTTTGTGCGAAATCTTGTGGTTTTCTCGATTTTATTTTTTATTGTCTTCGACTTCTTTTCTTGTTTTACGTCTATGAATTAAGGTTAAAACAGGTTTGGACACTATATCATTTATCTATTTGAATATTGAAAGATTCAAAAAGCCACATATGACATACATGTATGTCCATTTTTACTCTTTCCGAGAGTTGTTTAGTCTGAATTTGATCTTTGCCTTATTTTTGTTGAGAAGTAGAGTTGAAGCACTTTGTTGTTCTGTACATGGGCCAAGATGCAATCGGTTTTCAATCTTTTTTTGCAGATTTTTACTTTCTAAATGGCATTGTTAATATTCACTTCCAGAGTCATTACCATATAGAGATCGAGGTACAGACATCACGAAACACAGAACCTTGGTTGGCCATAGCGAATGTGTACATGTACAAATCATTCCATGTCCAGGACTCTCCTTTTCCTCAATATGCGATGTACGTCCGTGCGTCTTCCAGTCCGTCTGTTAAATCTTCGCATGTTCAAATAAATGTACTCTGCCAAAAAAAAAAAAAAAAAAAAAAAAAAAATAATAATAATCTTAAGAAATTGTTGGTTTTTGTTACAAAAGCAGTTTGTTTGCAGTGTTTAATTTCATTTGAATTAGGTATCCTGATGGCCCATTTTTTTTAGATATTGAAACAAAAATCGGTAAATGGTATATTTAGAAACGAAAGTTTTGAATATAGTGGGTATAGTATATATGGTTAAACGTAAACTAAAAAGCTGGATATCAGTGCAGTTTCAAGTTTCATTTTCTGTAAGAAAAAGTCGCATCATTTCAAGGGACAGACTTTTGTTACTTTGTCAAAGCGATGGTTCGAAACGTATGGTGTTGCGATTCCTCATATAGTTTTTTGGTATTTTTTCATTTTCTAAATTAAACTTTACAAAACTGATGAGTCGTTGCAGTAGGGCAATGCCTAATAAATCAATCCATATCGTCCAGGTATATGAAAAGTTCATAGTTTTTTGCAAACACTTCAATAGTTTGTCGACGACAGAAAATCATTCCTTTTCACTAACTCTTGAAGTGTTTGCAAAAACTAAAGACTTTTCAGATATATAAAAGATATGGACTTACTAATTAGGCATTGCCCTACTGCAACGTCTCTACAATTTTGTGCAGTATCACTTACATGATGAAAAAAGAACAAAAATCTCCGTAAGGAATCACAACATCATGTTACTTGTACTATACGTTTCGATCCCACGCGGTGTTTTTGAAGAACTATGATGGAAGGAAAACTAGTTTCATTTTTAAAACATTGATATGATCTTATTTTCTTGTTTATAAATTATATTTGCGTTCACGGCATTATCTCGTGAACCGCGAAGCGGTTTTCAAAGGATTTGCGCCTGTCGAACCAGAGCCTAAAAGCCATGAACTCGAATTATTGAATAAGCGTGTAACATAGGAAATCAATTTGCATTGTAAATATTTCATGTACATTTATGAACATCTATCTCTTTCAAGAACATAGATGTATAAACAAACAAAACTTTAGAATTTCTCATCATTGCATGTTTGTGTAATTTGTATTTTGTTTGATTTATCCGTGTAAGTTTACATCAACTCAGCATCACATCTAATGACAAAATAATGTTTAGAAGGGGAGACAACGTGCATATGATTATGAAACATCAGTGACCAGACTCCCCGGAAATAGGTAAATATACAATTCGGTGTCATTCATGTCGGTCTGTATCGCTTCGCAAACAAATATCGGCTTAAGTAGTCGGTGGTCGCAATCTTTTTCCCAAGCATTCCGGCAACCACTGAGTTAGTAGTTGGCGAAAATATTGGATTATGTGAAGGTGTATGATGGCTGGGGGCACCTTCGCCCACGATAAGTAAAAATTTGGCAGGCTTGACTGTACTGTGGCAGGGAGGCTGATTACTGCTTCCAGCATAATTTTAAATTTGACAATATCTGGACAGGTCATCTTCATTTGCCGTGAGCCATTCTGTTTTACCGATCTGAATACTAATGTCCTTTCGACGTATATAAATACCATGATTTGTTTATTCGATCAAATTATATTTTAAAAATGTGACTCCAAATTGTTTTAATACGGTATGAATAGAAGCTAAGGTTTGATTTTCATCTCTTTTTGATTGATTTTAGATATACAGAAACGGTCGTTTTTTTACAAGCCCGAGCTACAGCATCCGTCCTTCTTCCCTAAAAAACTCTAGTTGGCGTGGTTTTTCCTATTTTTCTGACGACCCTTTTCCTTTCTCACCTTCCGTACTTTTACTTTTGACGACAAACTGAGTAAAACAAGGAAAGAGATAGATATCATCTCTAACAGCAGCTAAGTAGAAGAAGGCAAAAAGCCAAAAATCTATAGATATTGACAGATGGCGCAATGGAACAATCGAACATCAACTTGAAATGGGCAAACAAGTAGTACTATTATCAGATATATAGATATCTTCTCATCTACATACACTTTTACTTGCAAGTAATCAAGTCATGTGTGTCGTTTGACAAATTCCCCACACAATCACCCTGTAGAAATAACATATAGATTGTCTTTCTAGATCTTGAACAAATAATCTGTAGGTCATCTTAGTAACGTTATGATTACAAAAAAATGACGAAAATCTCCGATTTATGGATACTTTCGCATGTATGGATAATATCAGCTAGATCTAGTACCATGTGCGGATCCTAATGAGGTAACAGGGAACCAAAACATTCCTGTAATTTGTCATAAATGTCGATTTACCCCCTTCATGTAGAATTTTCTCGAAATCATAAGCGGGTCATCTCCCAAGTACTAGGCTGGACCCCTCTAGAAAAACAATCTAGATCTGTAAATGAGTATACCAGATTTATATACTTCAGGCTTTCAATCTTCGTTAGTTTTACTTTCACATCTTTGGAACGAAAATGTCCGACGTCGCACCTGCTCATGGACTTTTACATTATGACGTCACAATCAATGTCTCGTCAAACATTGCTTTCGAGGAACATTTATTGTGTCATAATGAATAATTCCACCAACAGGTGCGATTTCGGACATTCGGTGAGGTTGTGGCGACATCTATGAATAGTTGTTAGATTTGAAGCAAAAGGTGGCGACAACTATGAATAATTATGCAGTGGCGACATCTATGAAAAAATGCAAAGTTACAAACATGCAATGACGTAATCTGTGAACAATTGTAAACTGCAGACAGTGGCAACATTTTTCAATAATTCTAATTTGCAAGTTGTTAGTATTGTACAACCCGAGTAATTCCATATTTTTCATAAGGTCTAAATGGACAAAAATGTTACCAGAACTTATAACAGGAGGAACGGTGCAATAATTCTATTAATTGTTTAGACTTTTAGGATGAAATATTTACGAAATACAAATAAAAGAAAACAAGAAGAAGCAAGTGAAGTCTATGATAAAAGTATCAAATACACGACAATTTCAAATCTGAAAAAAACCATCCGATATGGGATTTTTTTACAAGATTACATAAACCGAAGAATGTCCTAAAAGATTAGGAAGGTGGACCCCTGCCGCCCCCTTTAAAATGGACGAGGTTGCTCAACTACCTATATATAATTTTTGGTATAATTACCTATATATCAATTTTCTACAATAGAAGTGCATGTATAAATTCGTCTTGTGACAATACTAAAAGTCACACTCGTTCTAACAAATCTTGTCGTGTCCTTGAAAATGTGTAGTATCTAATTTGCATACTTATATTATTTCCTCAGTCACGCTGTGTATATATACATATATTTACTAACATTTCATTTGATTATTACCAAACCTTTCCATCTAGACATTCTGTATTTTGTCTGCCAACTCGTTGATTTCTCAGTTTCGCGAATTACAGACGAGGAGTAAAACATTCAGCATTGATTATTGTAGACCGTGACAACAGCTAGTGATAAGCATCTCTCCGTGTAATCTTACACGTCAAAATAAACAAGAACATTCAAACTAGCATCTCTGTGATGTCTTTTATTCGAATCATTAACTCTAATATAAATATTTCCAAGCAAAATAAACCACACGAAGTGGAGACATCGCCCAAACCATGACAGTTTGTTATAGCAATGAGCTGTTCTTTCAGAGCACCTATTGAAAGATTGGATAAATAAATAGAAAGAAATACAGATAGGCGGAATTAAATGGAAGAAAAACAGAGCTACACTATTACTTTGATAGTTTGTTTGCCTTTTTACAGCCCATTTATTGTTGATACTGTCGTCCATCCGTCGGTCTGTCGATTTTTTGCATTGTGAGTAGATCTTAACTTGAAAATTAAAGATGCTTATATGGAACACACTATATACATGTATAATTAATGATATTTTTCATAGAAATTTCGATGATCAATATTACTGGGTGACAATGAGAGATCTTGTTGAGGAATGCCCAAAATAATTCTTTGTGAAATAAAGGAAAATCTGGCATTCACAAGTAGGTATACTTGCTATCAGCGTCGTCATGAAAGCCTCTGTTCAAGGTGTTGAGAGTTCAATTTACCAACATCTCGTGTGCACCGAGGCTAGTGATTTCATCTACCGACATTCAGAAGATGCAAAGACCAAGGAATCAATCTACCAACATTCAGAAGACGACAAGACAAATGCATATATCTACCAACACCTAGAGAACACCAAGGCCGAGGAATCCATCTACCAACATCCAGAGGACACCAAGACCGAGGAATTCTTCAACCATATCCTAGAGGACACCATGACAAAGGAATCCATCTACCAAAAACACAGAGGGCACCAAGACAAAGGAATCAATCTACCAATATCCATGCAAAGGACAAAAAGACCGAAGAATCCATCTAACAACACCCAGAGGACACCAAGAATGAGGAATTCATCCACCAAATTCCAGAGGACACCAAGACAAGGGAATCCATCTAACAACACCCAGAAAACATCACGATCAAGAAATCCACCAACACTCAGAGGACACCAATGCAGATGAATCCATCTACAAACGGATCCATCTACCAATGCACAGAGGACACCAAGATAAAGGAATCAATCTACCAATACCCAGAGGACATAAAGACCGAGGAATGCATCTAACAACACCAAGAGGACACCAAGACCAAGGAATTCACCTACCAACACCCAAAGGACACCAAGATCAATGAATCCATCTACCAATATCCAAAAGACACCAAGTCCGAGAAATCCTCCTATACCCTAGGACATCAAGACCAAGAAATTCATCTACCAGCACCCAGAGGACACCAAGAACATCTACCAGCACCCGGAGGACACCAAGACTGAGGAATCCATCTAACAAATTCTAGAGGACACCAAGACTGAGGAATCCATCTAACAAATTCTAGAGGACACCAAGACTGAGGAATCTATTTACCGACACCCAGAGGACACCAAAACCGAGGAATGCATATGAGTTTAAGTCCATTCATCGGTGCTACCTCGTTGTATTGAGCGCTCTATTCTGTAACCATTGCACTATTTTAAAAGCAGATTGGGATACTTTCGTCTGGTTTTTAGGGGAGGTGTTGTTTTCTTTGTATGAATAAGAACTTTTTAAAGATTTTTTCTCTGACAATTTCTTTTCCATTTGAAAATAATAAAAGCCTTTTGCACGTATGACTTCATACTTTTTATGTATACCGCTTACTTTTTCCTATAACACCTGATTTAAAACCATCCCAATGATACAATTTCCTTTTTGATCTTGATCATCCGAGCACTCTTGTTGCAATGCATGTCTAAATACACTTCATACAAGAGGGTCAGTATCAAGAAATCATGAGAATATTCAAATAATCAAAATATGTGATATTCTCATATTGATATTGTACATATAGAATTTGATATTTCCTTGAATATATGCATGTAATACAATCTGTGCTTTGGGAAATACGATTCGGGTCCCCATACACTCATGGGGTAAGTGCTTATAGACAATTGTTACAAATCGGTCAGTGTCCTTAGGGGTTACGACGGTTTTTTGTAAACAGTTGTAAAGTGGGGACTTCAAGGAAGTTTATAAGGAGAGAGACGGGGGTCTTCGTTAGTTAAACAATTGAATTCAATATCCCAGTCAATAATGAGTTTCCCGCACTTAATAATTCGTTGCATTTCCCACGAAAAGTATCTATATGTATGTCATGCGATCACATGCATTTTACTATCCATTGCATATTTAATCTTTTGGGACAAGTAACTCTGAAATTTTAAAGAACTACCGGTATATCAGCTGATTGGGGAGGCCAAGTCCAGATCGCCCCTCCAATGTGTATTTTCCCCCAAATTGACGGATTGTTACAATTAATGACCTGCAATGGTGTAACTAGGGCAAAATTAAGTAGACACTTTTCATTATACATGGGGATATAGAGTCTCGTTGGGGCTTCAAACTCGTCCTGTGCAATCCCCTAGCACAAAGCACCTGCAAAAACAGACATTTGAAAGTGCCCTGACAACCTAGGGTTGTTGATTCTCATTTAATACAAAAGAGTGGATGCTTAAGCCTTTAGCATAAAGCATTCTGAATTTCAAGTCCCCTCTCGAATCTTTTTTTATTTAAAGTTTTGTTGAAAGTAACAATCGGAACTATCTGAATTTTAAACTTTTGACCTATGAGGTAATATGTATCTTTGATTGCGTCTCTACGTGTTGTTCAAATATGAAGTCCCTCCTAGCTCTGAAGTCCTTGGTTGAAACTGTAATGTTGTTTGTTAGCAGTCGCGGATGCAACACTTCACTTCTTATTGGTGAAATAGCCAGTTCACTTGAAATGAATAAAGATGGGCTTAATCCTAAAACAGCAAAAATATAAAGAATTTCAAATAAAAAAAATTATATGAATATCTCTATCAAATGTACACGATATAAACTTTAATATAAACATCAAGTTGTCACACCTATCAAACAGGTATAATATCTAACAGATTGTGAGCATGTACATCTTGTTTCATTACACAGTGACATATGTCAAGTGTGGTAGAACAAGTCAATTTCCTACCCGTCCTGTCTCCAGTGGGTGTAGCTTCTTACCTGACATCGAAATATTGTTATATGTTCTTGTTTATATCTGATTGAAAATCTACATTCATGGACAGGTTCAAAATGATATTTTCATAAAGCATGACGAAACGATGCCATGTCAATATGACAAGTGATGTGCACGACAGGATTTTCTGCATTTGGACTCTGGATGCTCAGTATGTGAGGTATTCAGATTTCTCTTCATTTCCTGAATCGAAAACTATATTTTATAGAGACGGCCCTTCAAGATAAAACAAAAGAAAAAAAAAAAAGATCATTAAAATAGTTTCTTTCATATACATGTACATGTATAATCAAAAGACCCCCAGCCCCGTTTTATGATGGCAAACTTCTTCCACAGATCGGTTTCCTGAATTTCTTTTAGAAGGGAGCTCGACCGGGAAGTTTGTGATGATTGTTCAAAAATTTTTTTTTTTGACATATACAACAGTTGATGTCTATCTTTAAAAGAATTTTCCTTCGTTATTTTTTCAAAGTGAAATGAAACAATATAAAATTTTGATATAAAGAAGCACTTATACGACACTGATGAAGCATTTAAAAGACGTCATTGAAAAAAGAGCTGGAAGTAACAGGAGCGCAGAAATAGCTAAAACTACAATAGACAGCTAAATACGTAATCGACAAGGTACAAAATACACGATAAATGCCGAGATACTACGCAAAAATAACACCAGTATTTACATGTTTACTGATTAAGATTGGAAGACTCCGATTGCGCCAAGAGACAAACTCAGATCTCGCAGTAGAAGTGACGTCGTCGTTATCTTATCGTGCCATTGACTGCACATATAGTTTTTCAATATGTATGAATAAGACGATGGTTTGGCGCATGGAACTTGCCCTTTGGGTATAAGTAAGCTAAACATCGCGATAGAAAATGCTTGATCAAATCATATCATTGCTGAATCAGATGTAAACTACGTGATTGTAATGCTTCTTAAATGATGCCCTTCTGTTGATAATGTAATCTACGTTACATTAATTTACACATCAGATAAGTGATAAAAATGTTAACTCAAAGAGAAACATTGGTCAATAATAAGTAGGCTTTATCTGTAAGTGAAAGTATGATGGTCAGAATTTATACACAAAAACAAACACCCACAACAAAAATATGACGCGGTTTTGTTAGGTAAATATGCCTATGCTGCATCTATTGTTGGTTGTAAACGAAGTAGGAGATGGGAGACTGTATAGTGTACGCAAAAATTGCACAAAAAAACCAAAGAATTAGGGTTACAAATCAGCAAGCTTGATTTTTTTTTTTTAAATTCTTATATAAAATGATTATATTCCTGTTTAGAATTGAAATCGGAAACGATATTTTATGAATTCTAGATACTGTTTATCTATCGAAATATGCCGAATCCGGCGGAAAAAAAGATGAATAGAAAAGATTATTCAAAAAATTAAAATTAAAATTCTTTTCTGAGAAATGCACATTTTTTTAAAACTTCCTATATGCGTTACAATTGAACGTGATGTACCATTTCACACATTTTGCCACAGGGAATGGCGCGCGTGTTAATCGGTCACCTTTGGGAACGGTTCACACTTTTACCAATAGCCGATATCTACAAACGGTGTCAAAGTACTGCATTATAGATACATTGTGGTGTCAAGTAGTGATGAGAATAACACTTATTTCCAACTTTTTAATAATCATCTATATTTCTGAAATTATGAAGGTAATAATCACACTCATAGCACATTTATAATGGTTTTGAAATGAAAGTGGAAACATGCATTCAACAGCTAAATAATATCAAATAAGAATATGAATAAATGAATAAATTAATGAATTAACTAATCAGTGGATAAATAAATAAATAAATAAATAAATAAATAAATAAATAAATAAATAAATAAATAAATAAATAAATAAATAAATAAATAAATAAATAAATAAATAAATATCTTCTCATGAGAAAGTCTGACTCCCTGTTCTGTTCCTTCAAGACTTAAGTTATTAAACACGATACACTCTTAGATAATGAAATCAATTAAATGGAATTAAAAACATTAAAATGCATCTTTATCGGTGTCTGTAAAGTATTCCTGCATAAAAATATGTAAATACGTCATATCTAAACTAAGGTTCCAGCATGCCCATTATTTCAGCATGGAGAAAATGTAAGATCATATCAACTTTAATAAAAACTCAAATACTGGCTCGCTAGGCATAGAAATCATACCAGAGAAAACGTGAAATAATATTGTCGGTTAGATGATCAGGACTAGAAAAGTAAATGTTTACATAAAGGAAATATGAGGAAAAAAAAAAGATAACTAATATGAATAAATGAATCATGAAAAGAAATAGTTGAAAATTGACAGAATAAACAAATAAACGTTGATAACATTTTTTTTAAACGAGGAAGATGTGAATCGCATCTCATGCTGATATTTCGCCGAGATTACAATAATAAGTCTAAAAATATTATTGAATTCTTACAGTATTTAAAATAACTATCGTCAGAGAAAGTCGTTATTTTTTTCTATCTGGCATCTTGTATCAAGCATCTAGGAGATTTTCTCGTCTATTATTTTGTGCAAAATCTACGATATCATAATTTTCTGAATCTGAGATAAAGGCGAAAAGAAAATAAGAGAGTCGTAATATTTCTCTGCTTTTCGATAATTGGCTGTCATTTTAGAAGGCGTGGCCTAAGGGAAGAAATAATTCACGCCCTCTTTCACACGCAGTGTAAAGTGGAAAGAGCAGTTTGTTTACGGATGGATGCGCTGATCGACATCTGTGCGTTATGAGGTGGATATTTAGACCAATCCAGGGCGTGGAAATTAGTAAGCATGACTTACCCGTAGCAGGTATCGAAATCTGATTGGTCCATATAGTTTCATCCTGACTGAACAGCACACTATATGCAACTTAATGGCGCCGAGCGAAATTAAAAAACCTAGTGATTTCATATAGATGAAACCAGCTAGTTGTACTGTCTTCATATTGAACTTCACTGAGCAGTGGAAAGGATAAAGATAAAAATATTTTTCAAAATATGTACATTTGTATGTCTCCTAACCACGGTGTATGATCGGACACTGCTTTCTTTTGTGCATCTTTACAAACACTGGATTGCTCGCATCTGCATCTCCGAGAGAGGAAACATTGAAAGTAAAGTGTAAGTTTCTCTAAGTGATTATTTTCATTGTTAACATGTGGTGCTTGTGATAAAGTTGATAGGGGACGAAGTGATTTACAGAGATATGACTTCTCTCTCTTGTTACAAGAGGTTAATCACTTCTTATCTCTCTTCTGGAATTAACAAATGAATTTAACAAGTTTTGTTTTGAAATAGAACAACATATATAAGATTTTGTGACGATAAAATAATTTGATAAAAATCTGCAAAAATCTGAGATAATTTCTAAAGCACGAAGATCCTCTTTCTTCAAAGCTACCATTGAAATTTTTAAACTTAAAATATTTTTATCTTATCTTTAGAAGTTGTTTATGAATTGAAGTCACGTGGTAAATATAACTGATTGGTAATTTAGATATTTTTATTTGTTAATTATGATTTTAAACCTGATTGTCCTATTTTACAGATATACCTGCTGCTTTGTGTGAAATATTTAGTTATCAACGGTTGGCAGTAAAGACAAGAGGCGACCTCCCTCGATTACAGAATTATAGAATCTCGTTTACACACAGAACTTGATACAATCTTCAGGAACTATTTATCACGGACACTCCTGTGCATTTATGTGATAGAAATAGGACTTAATACATTGAAGACTGACTTAAAAAATTTTGAATTTTCAATCAGAAATGGAACCAGAACAGCAACATTCTTGGCTTCGTCCTGAGGTACCCCGGAACCCATACGACACCGTGTCGGGCATGCTACCCTCGGAAGATGTGGGGGATATGTTCCCTCCCCACATCTTGGACTCTAATGCCGGACATATGAACGGCTATTATAACCCAGCCACCAGGGCAATGCATGGCTACCGATCTTCACATGGTAAGTGACTTATTAGATTCCGTGAGAAATATGTTAAAGAATTTTTGGCATTTTTGCCATCATGTGTTTCTAATTTTCTGGGCTCTTGACCTATATCAAAACAATAATACAAATTTTATTTATTTATTTATTTATTTATTTATTTATTTATTTATTTATTTATTTATTTATTTATTTATTTATTTATTTATTTATTTATTTATTTATTTATTTATTTATTTATTTTTCTACAGACAGCTTGAATATTTGGAAAAGATATCATTCGTTTTTTTTATATAATTCCGTTGAAAGAAACGAAAAGCTAAATAGCTGCAAATGAAATGACTAAAAAAATTAGTGATAAAACGAAGAAAAATTCAAAGTAAGAAAAAGACTGATTATCTTGTTTTGATTAGACAGATGTTTGGAAGATAGCCCAAGATTATAATCTTATTTTAAAATTAGAGGTAAAAAGTCTGGTCTTATCGGCTACCAATCTGAATAGGAATTATTTCCACCGGATTTGACAAAACCTATTCTAAATAAACATTTATTTTCATTACCGTCCCACTCTTACTTAATATTTTAATGTAGCAAGGATATCAAAACGAAAATCTCTTTACTAGTGTATGGGATGAATTTCCTAATCACCGACGCCGTGTTATGTCGGAGCTCATTCTAATTCTCAGACCCGATGTCGACTCGTAGGTTCCGGAAATGGTCAAGGGTTGGTTTGCCTTGATTTTAAATACACATAAATATATAAGTACATAAATATCTAGAGATTATTTGTCCCTTTCACTTGACTTTATAATTCTGTCATCTTGAGCCCTAATTTCGTATCATACTTCAAAGACATGGATAAAATAAACTGCTGAGAAATGAATTTGCTAAAATTGCAAGATAAAGGTCATGTTTACGGGCTTTGTTTACAACTATATTTTTTTTATTAGATACGTTAATTACCGATGTAAATTTATATGAGTCATAAATGTTCTTTCTTTTTATAAATATATCTGATCATTACATTTTCTATTAAAGTAGATTATATATTTCCTGCAAGAGAGTAAGGCAAAAGGATTAGACAAATGCTATAACTGTCGCGCGACATATGCATGGGTGATGTGTTGGATTACTTCGTCTATTTAAAAATCTATGTTGATGGTAGTATTTTGTGTGGTATGTTAAAGCTTTACTTTCGGCGACACATAGGCTAGAAGGGGACTACCGTATGAAATTTAAGTCCCTAATGATAGCCATTTCAAATTACAGATCATTATTTTCTTCCTCTCCATTGAAGAGAATATAGCTTAACAAATAGGCAAAACTAATATTGTGACGGTACCGGAGAGCAGAAATAAAAACTAGTTACGGATTTCATCCTGTGTAAAGAATTATCCATGAAAATGAGCAATTAACTCCATTGTTGTTCATCATCAACGCCATGATCATTTGTAATTTTGTCTTTTGTTCTCGTTGCTATTTTATTTTCTGTTTTATTACCAAAATATTGACCCTGGAAGAACTTGGCACATATTCAGACAAAAAATAGCAGTTTTCTTAATTTCAATCGGAACTATTTACATTCTATTTAAAAACAGTCAATTTTATGCTAGTTGAGACCTTTGCATTCAAATTCAAATACTGATAGCATTTTTACTTCATTTATTTTATACTTTCCTAAATATGATTTGAAAAATTAAGTTCTCTTTTCTATAAAATGGCGAGATATAACCCTATCCTTTAGTGATTCCAGCGAATTGACTGTATAGTCACAATCCGTTTTCGTAATTTTTGGATGTTGAATTGGTTTTGACATGTATACTTATTTTTCATCTCCGTCTACTTACGCCCGACACTTGGAGCG
The DNA here is from genome assembly GCA_028142955.1 of Pinctada fucata. Taxonomy (NCBI): domain Eukaryota; kingdom Metazoa; phylum Mollusca; class Bivalvia; order Pterioida; family Pteriidae; genus Pinctada; species Pinctada fucata. The sequence goes on from AP027102.1 coordinate 84,005,008, forward strand.
CAGTTACATGATTAGTGCTGCTCGCTTAATTTGACGCTTTTTCTCCTCTCATATTTGAGGCGGAATGTGTTAATTTTAGCACTGGCGTCTCTCAGACTAAATAGTAGTCTAACTTACTAGCAGAATAAATGAACAATGTCCTTGCTTGTCCACTAGAATTGTTTCCTCTCAGACGTTTTGAAGAAGATCCCATTCGCCCGAGAGCAACTCAATCTTTCTCAGTTATCTTATGAATTCACCTGTCGCAAAGAATTAGGATACGAGAATTATTTTAAATGATAAAATTAGCAGTCCCTGAGTCCCAATAAATTCTAGTTTCTCACAAGAAATATTTGTGAAAAGTGGCAAATATTTATTTCAATCGTCTCTATAGAAGCAACAGGTTGAAATGAGGTCTCCAGATGTTTTTAATGCCAGTAGTGAAATACAGCTTCGAGTGCTGTCACAAATTACTTAGAACTGATTTTCTTTTTCTTGAAAAGTGATGGGTTTATGCGTTTTAAGTGGTTTCCCACTGCGCTGCTACGCTGTCCGGGACAGCGTTTGTCCGTGACCGCCCCCTGCGCGGATCAATTAGTCTCACCCTCCCAGACTCCCAAGCTGACAAAATTTGACGAGAGAAAAAGTAGCCGCAAAATTCGAATAACTGGATTAGAAGTACCAGACACATCTCTGGTATTAATTACGGACAAATTAAAATAATTGTAACACAATTTACCGCCCAATCCACCTTAGAAATTTACAAGAAAATCTGGTCAGAAATTTCCAGTACACTTACCCAATGTCAATTCGCCTGTTTTGTTTCAAATTAATGGTGAAACAAGAATGCCGCTATGTTAGGGCGAAACTGAAACCCAAATTTTATTAGCGTGAGAATATTTTTCGTGAAGCTTCTGAAAAGCATCATGGTCAAGGAAAAACATTTTGCAAAAAAAGTACAAATGAATAGACTTGAAAAAAAAAATATAGTAATGAAAATTCCAAGAAAAATTGCGTGATGTCTGATGTTTCTGTACATGACAATCCTCTATTGCATTGTGTGTATTTTTTCTTCTATTAAGTTAAATACATCATATTGATTTTGTTAATTCGCCATTCAGAGTTACGCAGAGAATACGATATTTGTTTGTATTCGCAATTACGCATCACAGAACCGACCGTACTGTTTCAGTTTTGATATCAATTTCATATTTGCGCCAGAGAAGCTCCTCGCACGTATTCGATATGTCTCCTCTCTTTCATTTTTTTCTCTTATGCTATTTGTCCGCGATACTTTTGAGCGCAAAAATATGAATTAATAAATGAAAATGTACTGTTAAATTGAGCATCTTCTTAAGATATTCTTAAGGATTTGTTGAGAATTTTTATTATAATTTGATAAAACATTGGATGTTATTATATTTTTCAGCTGGCAGTAACTGCAGACCATACTTCCCATCAGCTCTTCATCCCTTTGTCACAGACAAACAGATCCACGCCCACTCAGGGTGGGCTAGTATGAGCCATTTTAACAGCAAGCACCAGAGTCCCACGGCGCCGTTGTCAGTTCATCCCCCTACCTCTAGCTCATTTAACTTCCCACCCACCCCACCCAAAGACGGAACCCCCGAGAATGTCAACACATCCACAGAATATACACCAGAAAGTAAACCAAAGCCTATAGACTCACAAGAAGGAATGTCCTCCTTTTCTACAGCCCATCCCGTACCCACATACCCAGCGGCCTACCCCTCGGAGTATCCTAGTAGTCATATTGGCTTCCACCCTGCTAGCGTCTTTAAAGCTACATCTGCATTATCTAGACCTAGGACTAAGGCCAGATCAAGTGCAGGTTAGATATAAAATCTTTTCAAAACTTACTACTTTTAATATACACCGAACCAAAGCTTCTTGTCTAAACTTATTCCAGAAACAGAAAATGTGCTAGTTTGACTTTTTTAATTTAGAAAAAAGAAAAGCTTCTGTGGGGGCTATTAAATGAAAAGGGGGCACTTTGGAACAATAGAGTTTATAAGGAAAGTGCCGGTGAGAGTAACGCGCGCCAATCTCTCCCTTATCATTATAAAAAATCTTGAACTTTTTCCGATTGGTCAAGTGTGTACAATTCAACTGAAGAGCACAGCTTTTTATTTTTTTCCTTATCTATTTTTGTGCAGGCACTATAGATTAGAGTTTGAAAGGCAATTTAATTTGATTGACTTTAGTTAATTTTATTTATAATAATTAAGAAAGACAAAGACAAGACACAAAACCTCATATAAGGAAGGATCTTATGTAAAATTTTATTTACTTCCCTAACTAGAACTATGAAGTGGGAAAAAGGACAAGGAATAAGCATACAAAATATCTTACACTTGTTTTAAATCCGACAGCACAGGAAAACTTCCGGAAACTTGCGAATAAAACCGGTAGTTGCCGATTTCCTTCCACACCCGTGGTCTTAGTGTTTTTGTCGCTAGGGACATCCACTCACTTGACATATATGTACATTTTCTCAAAATCATTAAAAAGGAACAAAAAGCAGGTCACAAAAAAGAATTAAATTAAAGTTGATTTAAGAAGTTAAATGAAATAAAAGAATCTTTGAAAAGTTGCGAATCCAAGAATCTTCGAAAAATCGCAAATCCAAGAACCTTTGGTCGGTGTGTAAGAGCTGTGACAATTTTCTTGCATGCAGTTTTAGACAGTATTAACACCTGTTCTTCAATAATAGCATGTCTATATTTTATGTTAACAGATTTTACTGCATGTTTAAGCCCTATGTTTGTAACTGGCTTTCTACTTAACCCCATGTTCATAGTGGTTCCATTATACACAATTTACAGACTCCCAGATGCTGAACACTTTGAAACCTGGATGCTTCTTAGCATCGCAAATAATAACTCTCGTAAAAAATAAAAGTATATAATAAGTATTTAATAGGAGCAAAGCGTTTACTAATTATTAGACGTGTGTTCCATAACGCAATGAATTATACTGAATTTACAAAATTACGCACCGAAGTACAATCTTTTTTCTTTTCGTGATTTTCGTCGATATTTTTTCTTTATTCACAAAAATGATAACTGCAGGACTAAGAAGAAAATACTTTATTGATTAACGAGAACGAGGCAGGGTGGATCTGTAAAGACAAATGATATTCTGAGCATCACATAATTGTAAAAAAAATATAGATCGGGATCGATTGCTATTATATATAACGAGCCCAACTCGGAATATATCATTATAATTGCGGTGAATCCATCAGATAAATTTGATGTACTCCCGACATTGTCATATGAATCAAAATTAATAGATCAAATCTTGAATTTACGACATGATTAAAATTTTGCAAAAGAATCTCACTGGATTCAATTAAAGAAAGTAAAAATAAGACGATTAAGAACCATGATTGAGGACATAAATCATTGTCTAAAAGACATAGATTTCCATGAAGAAATACAAGAGGAAATATATACACAGAATTATAACAAAAACTAAATAAAATAGGTACGATAGGTTATTATTATTGCATGAATAAAAGGCAAAAATTAAGGAAAAGTAACTAAAAATTGTGAAAGGAAAAATATCCATAAGAAAGAAGGAATAAAGAAGATCTATTTTGATCACATGAATTATAAAAATTGTAGGTTTGGTAGGAAATGGCGACGAGATCTTCTCCATGGTCTTCCCAAGCAATCAGAGACAAACGAATAATCAAGGTTAGAAATATCCTTCAATTATACAAAGGGATATGGACGATATTTTGCGGGAATCTGGAGATTTTTTCCCTTATATTTCATAATCTAATAATTCATTTTTTTATCTACTTATTTCGGACGCTGGTAGATTAATTAATAATTTGCACTGATAAGTTGAGGATGTAGATTTATTTGTATATATATTTAATGATTTTTTGCACTAATTAAATGCTTGCGATTTATAATTAGGTACAAATGTAGACATCAATTAGGCAAAGAGGAATGTAGTGTCATAACAGGATATTTTCCAATAAATCCCTTTTTAACCATTGCTAATCTGATTTATAATTCTCTTGTTTACTTAATGTTTTCTATATTCCTATCTCTTTCCACTAATCCGGAATAACGGCTAATTCTAATCCCTTCTCCCCGGGTATTCTTCTTATATTTCCGCTACCGGTTGTTGCTCAATGGGCGGTGGCCGTCAGTGGTTTTTAGTATCATTTGGCTTTAATTACTGAAACACAATTACAAGTTGAGAGGGAATAGAAAATGACATTTGGTAGGGCTAGTATACTTTTTTTGTAAAGAGGGGAATAAGTGTCAAGTATAACTGGCGACTCGCGTCTGACTTTCGCACAAATATCATTCAGCCCATTCTTGTATATTTTCTTTTCGCCGTCTGCGCGACCACTAGATGCTTGAATACGTCAGCTGATGATTGTAACGTGAGACTTTGAGATGCTGTATCGTTTCATAATTAAATTGATATTCTGAACTACCAAATAGAACATACGATACTGTATCAGGTGACAGATTATAATAATTTTAGGTGACGGTCGGAACTAAAAAAAAAAATCCATTTCCCCTCATTTTTCAAAAGAAAAAAGAAAAGAAGAAAAAATGTTCTATCTTTATTTTACAGAAGGAAGAGAGTGTGTAAATTGCGGGGCTACGTCCACACCCCTGTGGAGGAGAGATGGGACTGGACATTATTTGTGCAATGCTTGCGGACTTTACCATAAAATGAACGGCCAAAATCGTCCACTCATCAAACCCAAAAGAAGACTGGTAAGGATTATTTTATTGATATTGGATTTCTTTGTCGCACGCTAGCACACTCACAACTTAAAAAAAGTACAGCGCTCCTGCTGGATTACGAACGCAGCATAAATAATTAAAGCCCACTTCGATCCATAGTATGGCTTTTTAGACTTGGAAACAATTTGTATAGATTTATTTTTTTCTACAATTATCCTGTACTTTCCAATAGATAAAATTAAAACTGGGGGATTTATCATACATATATTTTAAGCCACTGATTAAGTTAGCATTTTATCTGTCTAATAGATGAGTTGATAAGTCGACTAAATCACTGTACGTGTTAAATATTTAAACCGTTAGATATATATCTAGCAAGATCATTTCTCTGTGGTGAGGGTCTATATTTTCAGAGATAAACATTCGATTAACACAGTGATAGTTCCAGTTTGTTGAAGCAAATTGTTAGAAAAATGTCTCTGCCTGATATCACCTCCCGCTTTCAATAACCTTGGATGCGAACAGGAGTGAATCACAACCAATTTTGTTCTCTTCACTTTTAATTGCGATAATTTATGACATTTTGAGATTTTGTTTGAAAAATTTTCTTTTCAAATTTGAAATGCTATCATGTCAAAATGCCCTCTGTGGCTGGTTAGGTTTTTTGAAGGTTTTTGGTTGAAAATAAGAAACAGAACTTATGACTGATACGGAGAAGAATTTTAATGATGTTAATTGGCGGTAATTTCCCTCAGGAGAGAAGGCTAGTCAGAAAAGGCGATCCTATTTAAACTTTGAGAAAGCTATGTGATTTACTGGTTCTGAGGAACAATAGTTATGTTTATACTATGATACCGCGTCTCTGCGCTTTCAAAAAGAGAGTAAAAGGCAGTTACGCTCCAATTTGAATACGAAAACATTTTCCACATTGACTGATGAACTTTGTTTTCGGAAACGACCGGCGTAATAACACAAATTTCGACGCATGAACGATTTCATTCAGGAGATTTTTTATACATTTTATATATCGTCAAAAGAGAAATGTTGTGATTTATTGCTAATACATGCGAAACGGGGGTTCATAACGGGATTCGCATTTCTTGATTTTAGGACCATTTCAAAAATTTTACGTTTTACCAACTTTATGGTTTCAGATAGAAAACGCATAAAAAATACCGCGGACTCTTCTATTTGCTTGTCTTTAACCAGAGAACCGAATTCTTCGAACAGTATGAAACTTCATAGGAACAGTTGCTTTTAGCGCCTTGTCAAGTTTTGAAGCAATATGTTTATTTTCTCAAGATTTACATTTCATCATAAGAACTTGCTGAGAACACATACGTTCCTTGTCTACTGTAAAATATATATATCATTCTACTTGTTGACCCTCCATCTCACCAGACGTTTCTTATAAATCTCATGCCAGTGACAAAATGATGAATTTGTCGGTAAAAGATCCGAAATTTGCAGAATATTTTAGCTAGTTCGTATAATATCCCCACCTCCTGATCCTCCCCCTTCGCTGATTGCTTCCTTCTCCCAAAACTGATGATAATTGTTCACTTGGGTACTTCAGGCTACTTTTATGGGTATTTATTCGTGTATCTGAGTTAAAGCCTTGGTTACCTAATACAGTTTTACCATAGTTTAGCGCGGTTAGAGTACTACAGTATAGAGGCGCCGATGTGCATTACCTAGACATCCTTACCACTGTACTAGCCCGGCCACCCACCACATTGTGGAGTGTAAAATTCAACTCGTCACGATACATTGCAATTCTTTATTCATCCGCAAAAGACGAAAAGTATCAACAACACGGCCAACTTTCCCATACATCGTCTGTCTGCAAAAAAAAAAAAAAAAAAAAAAAAAAAAAAAAAATCAGGATCAAGGAAGAGGTTGACTTTAAAACCATTAGAATGTGCGTAAGGTTTACTTAACATAAAAATAGTTTATTGGTACCAATAAGATGAGCAAATATAACTCACAATGGATTTTCACATAACATTTTTCCATATTTGCGCTTTTTTAAAAGGTTGATTCCTGTTTATTACTCGAAAGTTCACGTAGTTTATAAAAATTTATTTGAATTCATATGAAGATGCCAAAATGAAAAATAGATATTCAAAAAGTCCTCAAATAAACATGATAAACCAAGCAAAAAAGTTGTGAAAATTTATATAATTGTATGAAAAATGAATAAAAGATCCATGTACTAGTATATAAATTCGAAAAATGAGAGATTGTTAAAAATAAAATAAAATATTAAGTTCATTCGAGAAAAAAATGAAAAATATAAATATGCTTTATTCTAAATATGAACATAGAAACCAACAATATGATCTGCTCCCGAATCTTCGTAATTTAACATTTTGTGCGAAAATGTAGACTGATTTTGTGGGAAACTTTAGCTTGCTTGCTATAAGAACAGCTGTTAGGGGGCCAGAAAATCCTATGTTTTGTGATTACGTGTGAGGTAGAAATATTGGCTTCGTTGGATTCCACTGTTTTCAAACACTTTAAGATAAATTAGTTTTTAGGCAAAAAACAGCGGTAGCTCAACACTTAATCAATGTCAAATTTCAGAATTTTTATTTCGAGGAATATTTTAAACAAATCGAACATTAAATATTTCCACAAACAGATTAAGCGATGCTATGAGATATCTATATACGATACAACCACTGAACACGTTAGAATTCAAGAACCAACATTTGAAAGCAATTATAAGGTCAGAATCGGGGTCCAGACTCAACGTGCGATGTTTTTATTGAAGGGGAATATTTTGAGAGTCAAGTGGTGAAGAAATAAATAAAATCGTCGAACCTCGACACATTGCTGGTAACTTTTATTTGGGATATAAAAACTCCTTGATTGTCAAAAAGTCTGTTATACGTTACCGGATTCCAGAATGGTAACGATATCACGCTAGAATTAATTTTATTCGTTTTGTCGGAAAATGAAAATACCATGAAAATTTCAACGAGGAAAGCAGTGTCGTCATTGTTTTCTATTTCGTCGGTAAAAATAAAAGATATATACATGTACACTGAATGGTAGGGTGTGAGAAATATCTACAAAAGTATGACAAGATTATTCTGGTCGTTGAAAGTATCTCCCAAGATAATCAGCCAAAATGGAACTGCGTAGATTTTGGGAACCGACAAAGTCTCGTGCACCTTTATCGTCGTGGGATGATTTTGACAAAATTCCCAAAGTACCTCATATCACGATTTCACACAAAGCATGTTTTGTTTTAAGTCTCAAAACAAAGTCCTCAATTCTTTAACTTTAATTGAGTAATTAGAATGTAAGACAATGCCAAAATGGCTGCCATGTATTTCGACCCGCTTTATACTGTTAGTCGATGAACGTTTATTCTACTTGCGCATTCAAATTAAATTTGTATTTGATCGATTGATATAAGGTGTAAGATAGGATGATAAGAGCTTCAATGGTGTCTGAGGGACCCGTGGTGTGACCCCAAACAATAAGATGGGGGAGATATAGTAACTTATTCGTGCTCAAGATTGATATCACTTCATCTGAAGTTAAATTCCGATCCCGATGAAAAACATAAGATAGTAGGGTTATGTGATTCTAAACGTATCAAATTCAAATATTCAAATATACCACAATGCAAGCAATACAGTTCACGTGCCAGGTGACGTCACATGAATGAACGTTTAATATGTTTATATATACCATATTTGATTCATGTCATCGTTTTGGATTTTATCTGATATTGCAATGAAGACATAGCTCCTTATCGAAACAGAAATCAGGGTTATCTGTGCGCTTTAATTGTCGGGACCAGTGATTAATTTCTGAAGATCAGTTTAAGATAAAATTGTAGTAATTGTGTAAAAGAACATATATTGAATATACTCTATGGTTCCATCGAGCAGAAAGATCAGATTGATTGGGGGTTTATAATAGTAAACTATATGTGAGGCAAATTACTATTTCAGATAGCGGGTCTATTATCAAACAAGTTGTCATTTGGGATTCAAGTTGGAACTTCTTGTTGAAGGTTTTCACGATTTTAGATAAATAGTTGCAGACTTGTAATTGAATTTTATCGGAATCCCAATTTTATGATAGAAATCTTAGCATTGTGAAGACTAGATACTCAAGTTGTAATTATCAGTTTTCATCCATCTTGTTCCATTATATCCCTGTCATAAAGCGGAGAAAGTAGCCAACACGTCAACTGTTATATACATGTTTCTTTTCTTTTATTGCACTCGTGTTTGACTATCAAACATAATCACATTAGAATGGCAAGACATAGACTTTGAAAATTTTATTTCATACGAGATATGTATATCTAGATTCCTGTACTTTTTTAATTCGTTCACTGAAAAATTCATTTTCAGAGATTTGAAAGTACATTGTCTAAAAACAAAAAAAAAAAAAAAAAAAAAAAGATTAACCATACGGGGTTGCTCCCTTCTTTAACATCGACTTTGAAAATGACAAGAGTACCTTCTATAATTAAGGCCTACATTAAAGGGCGTATGCAAGGGCCTTTTGAATTACAACAAAAATGAATCCATACTTTCAGTTATAATTATTTCCATTTTAAAGTATCAGTTACCAATGTGTACAATGAACTGACGTTTGAAGGCCTTGGGTGTATTTTCATTTGATCATTATATACACAGGCGCCAGGGCAAACCATAGGGGGATAGAATACACCACTCGGGAACCTCCCGGCCAAAAACCAAATTTGTAATGCTAAAACGATGATCAATTTACCTCACTTCTCCTACCATCTCCCCCCTTAGGATCTTCCTGTGGTTTGTCTTTGCTTGCCACGTATTGCCTTTTATATAAAGACAGTCTATAGGTGGGAGTTAACTGATCTTGCGGGCAGAGCAAGCACATAGACCTAGCAATAAGCCAATCCAAAATAGATCAAAATCGTCAGAAGATATCTGTAATAGAGCTTGCGAGTTTGCTCATTGTTTATAAACATTTACAGAACGCTTATTTTCTTAGTTAATAAAGCAATAATAAACACAAGTTAACCGTATTAACAGCGTACTTTAGATAGCTTATCGCTCAGTTATCAGCAAGTCTTACTCACATTGATACATGGGGTCCCGGGGAAGAGGAAATTCTTACCAAGTAACTTCAAAATATTTATCATTGAATGCTTATACATGCACCCAAATATGAACATTTTATCGACATTTATTTTAATATCATAAACAATCTATTTCAGTCGGCGGCGAGACGAGCAGGAACGAGTTGTGCAAATTGCGGAACGACAACCACAACACTTTGGCGAAGAAATGGCAATGGCGATCCCGTTTGCAATGCTTGTGGACTGTACTACAAGCTTCACAATGTAAGTGATTTTTCACATGGCATTTGATTTTTTTTTATTTTCACAGTAATTTTGATGTCACTGCCAAAGAATACCGACCCCTGAACGATTAGACATATGCCGTCAAAACATGGTCATGTCATGACTTTATCTCGGGACGTGTAGATTTCAATCAGAATTTAAAGAATTTGTAAAATCTAGTAATAAAGGTTAAGATCTCTTGTTTTACTATCAGATAAGTATATTTTCTAACTTTTAAACACTGTTCCGACACCGTCAAGCATTGTTTACCATGTTGCCAGAGGGGTTTTACCTCGGGATGTTTCTGGATTTATCTTTTAATTTGATCTTCGGACATCTGTATTGTTTTATTAGTCGGGTACGTCATTTAAGTTTACTGTGTCGTTAAAACAGGCCTCCCTAGTCTTCGGGATGGGATCTGAAAAAAATGTGACTTTAGGCATTTATCTTGATACTTTTAAGATTCCGCTTTGGCCGCGCTAATTGCTTAATTGATAAATTTTAAAATTCACTATAATCCAGTCGACGTAAAAATGACGTATAAATATCCGCGTGACGTTTAATAAAGTGCCTTAGAAGATAAAAATGCGCTATCATATTCTATATTTAGAATTTCGGATAATTGCTGAGATAATTTCCTTAAAACGATATTCCACCCCATCCTTACTCTGTTTGTATAATGTATAGATTCAATTAAAGATAACTACTATCATTTTATAAATTTAAATTCATCGGAGCACTAAAATATGTATCTGTTTGCCGTTTGGTCCACGACGATCAACAAAGAGCCTTTTCTTTTGAATAATATAATTCACCTACATTAGCTAGGCTCGAATTTAAAATAGATTGAGTTGAAAGTATCCTGTAGAAGTTTTATGATCGAATTAATGTATGAAAGTGAACTTAATCAATCCATGCATGTCAAAATGAACCCTAAGCAGTTCCTTCGGTACCAGGGACGATCCGAGCGGCAGACCTTAATATCCATTTGTCGTCTGCAAGGAGAAAAAGCTTTTTGCGAGGGAGAAAATTTTCTCATTAATTTCACTGAGATGTTTTTTTTAAAAAGAAGGAGAAGAGAGAAAATATATGTTATGCTGTTAATGTATAATTGTACTACGAAGGGGCCTATAAATTTTGAATAATGACCTAACCATATTACGTGAATGTTAGGTAGCACGAATTTACATAAAAATACCCTGATACAATTTCGGTGGTACAACGCGACTACGTTTGCCAAGACCTTGCACATAGGTGACCTAGACGTCAAATTAATGTATGATAATTTTCCATATGAAAGCCAAAAGAGCTGCCATTGATTTTCGAATATTTGCCAGTTGAATTAATCTTTGTTTGAATGTCTCAAATGTGAAGAAGAAATAGCTACATAATCGTATAATTGTAGGGAAAACGCATTTTGCTATAACTTTGCTTCCTGACCGAAGAAATTCTATTGATTTACATTGGAAGAATCGGTAATTATATGATTTAGAACCAAACATAACTACATTAATTTTGGAACGTGAAAAATAAAAAATTGCTCCGCGTACACTGTCAGATCAATTTACATGCATACAAGCACTTTTTAAAAAGGAAATGCGAAATTATGTACACAGAAAAAAACTTTAACTTAAAGTCAAATTAAATATTTTTTCATTTGCACTAAACGTCCTCCTACAACTTCATAAAAATAAAATCAAATGATTTTGCATTCATATAAACAACACCGCCTGTCCATAGAGGTCTTTGATTCTGGGCAAGAAGCCTTAGGTCGGCGATACACAGAAAAAAGGTTCAATTCCAGCGCATCGAGATAATGGGAAATGACACATGTATTATTTCTCTCTTGGATCTGCTCTGTTTTATTACAGTAAATATATTTCGCAGCTATTCGACTACAGTAAATTGGATATAGATATCTTTTGAGATAAAAATCTGCGTATCTCTTGAAATTGTCACGCTACCAAGAGAACAGTAGTAACTCTCCTCGGCGCCGGAAGTTAGGTTGACAGGAGACGGATAAAAAACTATGTATTCCTTATATGGCTCTTATAAGTAATAAACAATTTCCTTGTTTCATATGGAATTATTTGTTTCACGTACGAAAAGTGGTAAACAAATAAAATGAATAGTTATTTAAAAAGAAGGATAGATGCCAGGAATAAAATAAAGATTTAATTTAAACATTAATCTAAATATTTAGACATGCTGTATATGGATTAAAACGAGAATGAAGAAAGAAATATTCTTTTTATGAATGAGTAAATGAACGATAAAAATTGGTAAATAAACAGATTGAAAAGTAAATAAATAATTAGATAAAAATTAAAATTATAAATAGATAAATAAACAAATTGATTAATAGATAAGTAAATTCATGAAGTGAAAAATTAATTCAATACAGAAAGTTACACTAAATTTTGGTTTTAAAGTCCGAGATTGTAAAAGATTAAGTGAAGTAACTGTGCTACTACTTCAACGTAATCTATTCTTTCATTTGTTATTTTTTGCTTTTCGTTTTCGTGTAAAAATACAAGAAAAGACGTGATCCGTAATGTGATTTTTCCACAACAAGAATACCAAAAACAACTATACTTTACATCATCTAGACGTTCAGTCCGGCATATGGAACCAAAGCAGTCGGGGAAAAAACTAAATAAACTTTTCCACGCGAGATCGGCTTTCAAATCCCCGTCTTCCTTTCCCCTGTCCCCTCATATTCTCACAACCTTCTACGGATCACCTTTTGCCCCTTTAAACGCAAAAGAGTTCTTATTTCTCCATGTTTCATACGCTCAATTTCAATGCATTAAGTGAACGAATTGACATGATACTGTCTGCGAGTACGTTTTCCCTACAAATAGTATACCACAGGGACCTGAGCCACTCAATCGCTTGTTCTCAGGACAATGGATGGGATATTTTTTTCAAGTGTTGGATGTCACTAAAGCCTCGTTGTGAAGCTGTCATGCAAGCTCTGAATAAGAGTATAGCTTTCGGTTTATTTGTATAAGTTATTGGTTAAAGTTACTTTTTTCAATAAGCAATCTAAATGATGCAGAAATACAAACATACTTGTTGGCGGTCACCACGACGCCAATCGTTTCACAAGTTCAGGTTGTAATGTGTATTTCGAAACTTATGATCACAATGTAAGTTTCAAGCGTATGTGTAAAAAAAATAAAGAATTCTCTCGTATTTAGAATTAGTAGTTGCCACACACAATAAATGGCATGTAAAGATACTTATCTTCAAAACCATGCATATACATCAAATTGCCTTAAAACTGATATTTTTTATATTTTGTCTCTTTTACGAAAAAAAAAAAATATAAATCTTCTGGCTTTGAAAAAAGGTTTGACAGGGAAAATATACATCGCAGACCTTAACATAGCTTGACATAAAGTTAAATACTCTTAACTGATAACATCTATGTGACATGTTTCTATGATCGTCAAGTACATTGTGGTTATGTAATAGATATAAAAGTAGCCTTTCGCAAATTTTTATTCGATTTGTTTAATTTTTGTAAAGATTTTCTGCTTATCTCCGGCAGTCAATGTTAAAGATCTACTAATAATATAGCTTTAACGGTCAAGAGACTTCCAACTGTCCAAATTGCTGATTATCCGTAAGATTAGTCTTGGCCACCGGCCGCGGTTCTGGCATTTGATTTAAACTTTCGAGACAGGTCCGAAGAAAATGGCGACAAAAGCATTTGAAAGAAAATCACTGACAAATTATTCTTGGCATTCTGTATGAAAGTCTGTTGTCTTGTCGAAGAATATTAATAAACACCTTTCAAGTAGTTTCGCTGAAGACATCACTCATTGGAACGACATTCTGTTGCAATTTGAACAGATGATCGGGGGCCTAGTTTCAGAGCACCTGAAGTAAAGCTTGCTTTTTTACCGTTGTATTTGGGACATCTACCGCCATTATTTCTTCATTTCTGTCGGTTCAGTAATTTATCAGAAAAGGCGATAAACCTGCGCGCGACCGGAAAAGAATTACTCCATTAATTTTCTGCGAGGCTCTGATTCGTGTAGCCTCTACCCGGGGGCCACGGCAGCAACCGAGACCAAGTCACTATGAGGTTAATTTATTTTAGACGGAAGACAGAAAACGACTTGAAATTAAGGAAACTTGAATCGTTTTCAGCTGATTTGAGTTTATTAAGATACACAATTTCATCAACGGGTGGCGCTGTGAACAAATATTGATCTGACATACATTAGTGTCTGATAAATCATTCAAGTTATAGTATACCAAGGGGATATATTATGTTTAAGGACTGTAAGAGGCCAGCACAGAGTACGGTACACGACATTGTAACGCTGCTCTAAGTAGCTGTTGGGCTCTAGTCATTGTTCTGTTGACATAAACACGTAGGTTACCGAGCCAATTAACACAGCAAGAAGTCCAATCACACTACAATAAAAAGTGTCTCCGACTCAGCACTACTGGCTCGGGCCACACGCTACTATACTTTGGTAATAGTCGGTGATGAGCATTTAACATAATTATCCTACGGGAAGTTACAGCCAATAAAAGACACTCTACCAACAGAAGTTCGGCCATTTTTATGAAAGTAAACGACCGCATAACTGCATTCATGTATCCTTCCGCATCGATGACCGGGTTTTCTCTGTCTGATTATGTATGAAGACCGAGAGTAATCATTGCGGACAATGCTTGACGAAATTTTCACAACAGACTCTGACAGACGCCATTAAGGTTTTTCAATGGTGGACAAATTTCCGTTTCGGTACAGCGATTCCTCGCCGTCGTCTTTTGACTGCTATGGAGTCGAGTAGGTGTTTTAGACATTCTCAAAACTATCATCAATGTCACCAAGTGAGTTTCCTTACGTAGCAATTATGTTACAACAAAGTACGCTTGGTTTAATAATTGCAATATGTGAAAAGGCGGTCAAATGAGCAAGCGATCCGAAAAGTCTCTTGTGCAATATCCGAAATATGGCTTTTCAGTTATTGAAATGAAAATAATAAATAAAGCTCTTTAACAATGGCGCACACATTTGTCGATCATAAAAGAGATATAAACACTATTTAGAGATACCGCTCAGATAACAAATGGGTTGATTAGTACGAGCGAAATATACACCAAAGACCTTTACAACCCTTTCAAATGTCAATACTTAAGACAATAAGAAATTTCTTTCAGAAGTTAATGAAGCTTGTAGAGTCTGTATCCGATTGTTTAGAACATGTCAGACGTTTTTCTGATAGTTCTGTGGGTAGGAAATGCAAAATATCTGTCAAACCTAGCGCTGAATGAATCTGAAAAATGGAAGATTAAATTGACCTCGACACAAACATAAACCATCCCGAATTGATTTGAGGTTTAGAGGAGGCAGTATTTTTTGTTGTTGGTTTTGGTAAAGAATAGCTAGATAATTGGGGAAAAACTCTAGCAAAAGCACGTGCAAGTTTTGAAAAGAGTACTTTTTGTGATTTAAAGTAGATCCTTTCTGTATCAGAATATTATGTATTTACGTTTCTTTTGTTAATTTACAGGTTGCGAGACCACTGACCATGAAAAAAGATGGAATTCAGACAAGAAATAGAAAAATGTCAACAAAGAGCAAGAAAAGCAAGAAAGGAATGAGCATGTCCGACCTACTGAAACCTTTAGACAAACCCTTCGGAGGATTTCCAACAAATCTCAACCCCATGCATGCCCCCATGCCAACGTACATGCAGGGGTCATCGTTTGGGGGTTCGTTCGTCCCCCACGGTTCCTCGCACATGCAGGGATCCGCAGGATTGGGACATGGAGGATTTTCCAGTGGATTCAACAACTTCCCATCATCACTTCCGTCAAGTTTCGCGTCATCATTTTCCAGTAATCCAACTTCCGGTTTTCCATCGGGACTAAATTTATCAACGTCAACCGGATTTTCATCGGGATTAAATCTGTCATCAAGTTCAAATATGGTCGGTGCAATGGCTTGAACATTTTTAAAATGAAGCAGACATTCAGATTCGCTCAAAGGCAGCTCCATAATGTACACAAACTAGACATAAACAAATGGACATAACTGTTTTGTCGCATGTTTATTATGATACATTTTGTTTGTGTGTCTATGTCGTGCAGCATGACGTTGAAAACGCGTTTACCGTATGGTTTATGCCGTTGCGATGCGCAGATGCTTTATGCGCAAGTCGGCCATAACAGAGCCAGTGAAAGGGTTTTCGTGCAGCCCAGTCGTTTACGCCGAAACCTATTTATCACGAACAGAAACTAATATAATAGAGGGATATATTAGTAAGTCACGGACGTTTAAAGGAAGAGTACCCAGCTTTTTATATCTCCGGTTTCATGAATCTATTCAAGAAACTCTTAAGAGTGTGAATCACAGACGAAAACTGAACCTCGGAATGAAAAGCTTGGGTGGTTTGGAGGGACTATTTTGGGTAAATTGACCCACCTGTAGGTCATCTACGCACTAAAGGTCAGCTCTTGAAGCGACCTCGTTTCAAACGCTATGTTGAAGTTGATTTTTGCTGTGCTGTAGAAATATAATAGTCAGTTCATCGTTTGATGACATCAGTTTACATGAATTTACGGTGCTTGCTAACTCATGGTTTATGTATGGTTTATCAGTTTGGAAAAAAGAGTAGATAACCAAATCAGTGCATTTTAGCAAATGCACATTACGATATTATATTGTGTGAAGTTTTCATCTAACATTACCCGTTGATGGTTTGTATATTAATAGTGCGTTTCGGGACATTATTCGAGTTTGCGGCACCTAAAATTGCTCAATAGAAGAGAGATCAGAATGAATAAAATTGTGCTCTATATGTACTTTTAATAAGTAAATAATTAAAATATGTACATATTAATTTATTTGAATTTTTATGAGTGCATATTGAAAAAAATGTTTCTTGTAAAAATATGAATTTCCTAGTCTTCAACTCGAGATGTAGACTTGAACAATTTCTAACCCGAGTGCTAGAATCAGAAAATAGAAAGTTGAAGATGATGAATTCATGATTTATTGTTGTAAAATAATTGTGCCTTTTTATTTTATGAAAGGGCAATTAATTTATCGTATTGTTAGCTATAAAAAATGAAACAGAGTGGAGATAATTCTGTTTGTCGCGGATCTACAAGAAATCCATTTCATATAGATCTAGAAATCCATGTTATACATGTATATTAACCGATATGTACATCTTTTTGTTAATGAACCAATCATGATTCGAATATTATATGCCATGTTGTGACGTCACGTAATGGCGGCGTCCTGTGAGTAACATCATTGGTCGACGTGCATGTATGAAATGATGTATAACTCACAACACATTCCAATGGAATTATGGAATAAGATTTTACAAATGAAATTGTCAAAGTATTAGAATTTACCATTTTAAATTGTAAATATACTTGATTATTGTTTGAGACAAATAATCATTGTTTTATGCTGTGTAATTTGACATGTGTATATGTATGGAATACAAAAACTTGGAATTTTGAATAAAAAGGAACAAAAATAAGTCTGACTGATCCTGTTTTATTTCATTATAATTTAATTTTTCGGTTTGATAAAATCAGAGAAATTGTATATTACTGCATATTTCTGGAAAAGGTTAATGATTCCTCAGCAAATTTGAGATAAAATAATCTTTGAGATTCTGGCAGATGAAAAGAAAAGAAAAACAAAAACAAACCCGCACACACAAACACACACATACAAATAACAAAACAAAACAAAACTCCGAGGAGATTTTCATATATTTGTATGTCTTGTAAAAATATAGTATGAAAATGAACAGAAGATGATTTCAATATTACTTTGCAAATGAAAAGTTTTCTTTGCGTAACATTAACAAATGAAAAGCCCAGTGTGCATCCAAATTATAACGGGCTATTTACATTCAAATCGTGCACTTGCAACACGTACCAATTCAATTGCGTTCGTAGTAATCTATCATACATATTGGGGGAGCATCAGATTTCATAAATTTTTCATAACTATGTGAAAAAGCGACTTAGGAGAAAGTCGTAAATTATTTAAATTGTAGTGTGTGTGAAAAGTTGCAGACGTTAGAATTTCTCTATCCGATGATTGTGCATCAGAAACTGTGACGAGGCATGTGTGGTACGGGACAGCACCGCCACTGAGATCTAAAGTTAGAGGGCGTGTTGTTTAACTTTTATCGAATTTCAAGCTAGAATAAAGAAATCATTGTTTTCAAAAAGAGCACGCGATATTGATTTTGCAAATTCGCACGAAATCCTCTTCAGTTTTTGCATCTTACTTTTGATTAAATTTCCGTATTTTGTGGGTTTACTCACGATGATGATGATGATGATGATGATGATGATAATGATGATGATGATGATGATGATTTACTTAAGAAGATGAAAGGTAAATCTTAAGAAACCTTGCAAGATACCATGAAGTTAGCTCAGCACACCGAACGTAGCATCGACTATAGAAAAGTTGCAAAGAGAGCAAACAATGCACTTCGTAGAATTGATAAGCAATATAAGCAAGACGCTGAACAGAATCCACAATTATGTATACACACATCGAAAATAATTCGATTTCATTGCTTGGAACGACAAAAAAAAACCAAAACAAAACAAAACAAAACAAAAAACAAAAAGAAAGAAAGAAAAAAAAAAAAACAAAAAAACCAAAACCAAAAAAAAAAAAAAAACAAACCCCAAACATATAAACACCCCCCCCCCACACACCAATTTAAGACTATGAGTTCTATTGAACTTAATGCTTGCAACAAAAAAGTTCCGAAAAGAAGACTGTTATACAATCACAGATTTAAGACAATATTCTCAGCTTGATTCTGGGTTGGTATTTTGAAGACTCAAGACAGAATAGATTTTCCATTTATTGAAAAGTAAAATCCCTTTAATGAGGGGACAATGAAAACACCTATAGTTTTCTTTGTTTTTGTTTTCTTTTATAATGCTAAAAAGAATTTGCATATCATTTAACATTTGAACTACTTGGTGGCCGTCACTGCTGGTGGACCAAGAGTCCCCGAGGGCACAAGTAGCCAAGTTCGATCAACTTCGGTTGATCGTCTGTCTCTTCAACTCATTTGAAATTTTCTGTTACAAAATTTCTGGAAATTTCTAAAACGTGGGTCCTGTAGCATCATATCCCACCCATTCTGCTACGTCTTTTGGTACATTTTTTGACAAAATAATTTTCACACTTTTTGGCCTTATTACATTGTTTAGATTGAGGATCACTGACGAGGGTTTAGTACCCGAAACGTGCATGTCTGGTCCATGCTGGTCTTAAATGATGCTATTGAATTTGAAGACGTTTAACATTCAGTTGCTGAAAAAATAGGATGGAATCTTCATTTCTTGTTTTGAAAAAAAAAAAAAAAAAAATACCCCCCCCCCCCAAAAAAAAAACAAAAACAAAAACAAAAACAAAAAAAAAAAAAAGAAGAAGAAGAAGAAAAAAAAAAAAAAAAAAAAAAAAAAACGCTCGTACTTGCTGGATCAACAAATCCCCATTAAAATTGAAAAAAAAAATTACAACCATAAATTTCTTTTTCTGAAAAAATAAATTAAGACTTGTTTGTCGGACATTTCGATGAAGAGACTGCATGTCAACTAGCCAAACCTAGGGGCCTCCGTTCAGTTGAGCTTATGCAAAATACAAAGTCAACAAAAATCTATGTCGAATTATTTATTTCCATATGTAAAACAGTAATTTAAAAGACCTATTTAACCAAACAAAGGCCAAAGAGAAAAGAAAATAATTTCGTTAAAAGGTCTATCTCAATTTTCTATCAATTTTTTGCACCGTCTGTTAATTTTCTTTTGATTTTAATAAAATCGATGTAAAATACGGAAGACCTCGGGAACATCTTGAGACATACATTGTACGCTATTTAGGTAAAATGAAAACTTTAGTTATTCAAATTCTAAGATTTATTGTGAAGATAGCACAGCTTGCCTTACAGAGATTTTCGTGCGTCATATTTTATTGACTTACTACAAGGACAAAAAATCGCATATTGAAAATATTAGGATGCGACATTTGGGCGAAAATTTTATGGAAGTTCTTCTATTGTTTTATCTTGATATGAGTATTACATATATATATATATCCAATGTCAATTTCTTCCAATTTGCTAAGTTTACCGGAATTTCATCATCGCCATGGAAATAATGGTTCACTTATTTATGGAAGAGGAAAAAATTATAACGGATCTGATCACAATTCTTCTCAGCTAGATTTATTCAAAAACAAAACTGCTTGTATATATATGACGTACAAATACATAAAACATATAATAATGAGCAAACATGGATTCAGAGGACCCTAAATGGAAATTGCCAATAATCCTCATATCTTCCGTTTTTCACGTATTATTTTTATTTTCAAAAAGGTTTGTGACTAAACAGCAATACTTTGTAATATATATGTGCACTGGTGAAAGTATTCATAGTATCCTTTTGTAATTATTTTATGAAAAAAATGCATGCATAGCTCACAACTATATGAACATGACGCCATGAAAGGCCTCACATAAACACCGCTATCGTTTTCTCGATAAATTCAGAATTATACTCGCTTGCATATAATCAAAAAGTAATGATACTTGAAGTATTGAAAATAACATACAAAAGCAAGCCATCTTAGAAATATACGAATTTCGACATATTTGACCAAGTCACAAGGAAACTCGTACATGTACCTCTCGTATAATGTGACCTACCCCTGCCTGGGGTTCACACGGTGACCAAATAAATATGCAACTGCAGAAAAAACTCCCTGACCGCAGTATTTACATCTTCAGCATTTTATCATGGCTATCACTAAAGCGCAAGTAAAGATAGAAATAGATGGACATAAAAAATATATGTCGAGTTTTGTCCGTTACGCCCATCTTCTATGTTGCATATCTATTCAATAGACTGAGAGAATGTCTTATTTCGGGAGGACTAATGCTTGTGATCCGGTTAAACACCCTTTTTGTTTTAGCTCAGCGATGGAATGGACCTCATGCTAAGCACTTGTCTTGCCAGCACATCACTTCACCTGTATAATAAAAAGGAAAAAGTCCAAAAAATAAATGCTTTGTTTCAGATCTCCAATATTTCGCTAATTAATGGAATCTTTAATGATTTGCACATCAAGTATTAATGTGGTGCAGCATAATTCATTTTGTTTTCAATATTATGCAAATAACCATAGGTGCAGTTTATGCACCTCATCTACATTTTCTGTATGATATTAACATTTTGGCACAGGCTCCGTGTTTTGATGCTTTCTGCCCTCCACATAGAGTAGAGAAATATTGATTTGGCTCTGCGTTGCACAAAGTACAATGATATACATATCGTGTATAGGGAACGAAAGGTGAACCAGTGTTGGAATAGAGATCAAACAAACTGCACAATTTCATAATGCCTTTATTCATAATTCAAAGCAACTCCCGTTAGTCCCGCCCTGGGAAAGTGCAAAACCACACCGGTATCCAGTTTTCCGTACCCGTATTACGTCAGCTTGTGTAAACAAAGAATATTTGATACGGTAGGGTGTATTTGTTCATGTATTTATGTTTTTCCGTGTTTAAATGCAATTTGAAATGAAAGCAATGTTTTATGAACTAGTTGTAATCGTATATAATAATATATCTAATATGATTGCAGTTTTTAAAATCAATGAAAATTGATTGGTTTAGATGCTGTTTTCCGAACATAACATTTAGTTTTGCTTCATCATATCAATCAGATTAATACAAAAAAGCATTTCAAAATAGAGATAAAAAAAAATACTAACTAGCAAATAAACATCAGAGAAAAATCTCAGCATGGTGCTCCGATATATTTTTGCTTCAGTTATTTTGAAAATTTTCTGGAAATGAAAAAAAAAGCAAAACAAAACAAATCAATTAAACCATAGAAAAAAATAGCCCCCAACCCCACAATGAAGAATACTGATGAGGCATGAAGAGCTTTATCCTCGGTACCCCAGGCTTGCGCTTTAGCTAAATAGGGTATTCAGCCAAAGAGCAAATAGCCTGGGGTACCGAGGACGGAAGAGGTTGATCTGCAATCATATATTGTGTCATTACATGAAAAAAACATATCTGTCTTAAAGAGAGATTTTCTAGAAGATGCTTATATCTCCAAGAACTGATGCATACTGATGCATCGGGTGTCTGCATATGTCTACGCAAATGTAAGTAAAATATAGACAAAATCATTGATAATTTGTACTAGAACAGTGATACATAGACAATTGATTTATGAGCAAACATTTTGATTGAGGATACAAATCACCCTTTTCTTACAATTTAATATGATACATATATTTGCAGACAAATTATGTCGTCGAAAATGAAAAAAAAAAAAAAAACAACAACAAAAAACAAGAACAACAACAAAAAAAACCCCAAACAAAGACAAAAATCAACCAATAAAACAAAGAAACAAAAACCCGAGAGGTGTCATCATACTTAAGGACCGGAATATAATGAAACGTTTTATTTAAAACAGTAAGCAATGGTCCCACTTTTATTTCGACCCCTGATCTAACAATCAGATACACGGTATAATACATTATTTTGATTCATGAAGATGTTAGCTACTGTTCTCTCTGAACAATATATATAATTATGTTTTATGACGATCAAAGATCGTATTTAAGATTCAGCTACACAGACTGTTGGTACATATACACTGTCCTAGTGATGTTTTCACCCCTTATCTCGAGCCAGGATAAGATTCTGTCATTTCTAAATTTTGATGCCAAGACATCGTCTAATCTGTTTCCTTTCAGACAAGACTGACGTTTTACCCTTTAGGTCGCCTACGTTTTCAATTATTTTATTCATAAAATACTAGTACGCACAAGTAAAGACATTTCTATGTGATTTGATACAGCCTATTTTTTTTCTAACGACGATAAAATGTCTAAAGTATAAAGCATTATTTTCAAGAATGAATCAACCACATTAGTACCCAGAAAGAAAACACAGGGTGACAGGACTTCATAGGCAATTTAGTCATTGTAGACAAAAATCAATGGTCATTAGAGTTGGTGTCCAAAATCATTGGCACAATATTGTTTAATTCATATACCAGATCTATATAAGTTACTTTGGTGTATGGTTGCCGTTGTAATCTTGTGGGCCCCTGTTGCTATGTGGTCACTCAATGTTTCTACTTTTTGCTGGTGTTGTTGTTATGTAGTACGACTCGTCATACCCAAATGCAGATTAGTTGAGAAGATGGAATTCCAAATTCGACGATGCATATTTTTTTTCAACTTACATGCAATATTGGACCTGAAATGTAATCTCAACTTTTGTCTATGCATCACTGTTATACCCAAATCTGCATTTGGGTATGACAAGTCGTACTAGCTGTTATGGTCAAATTGATCAAAATAGAGTTGATGGGTACAGCTTGTCTTCCCCATGGGGCACGACAGGTCTTGTGTACGATTGTCCGGATACTCATATGAGGACTTGACTTCTTGTTGGTGATGATCCTGTCAAATATTTTCCCTGTGGAGAATGAAGCCATATATCGGTTGCATTACTTTATATTCTTTACTAGATCATGTAGTTTTTGAATCGTGATGGTCCCAAGATCGAATGAAAGTGAGAAAATGGAAAATTATATGCACTGTAATATAACAGAGAAAAGAAAAGGAAGTGCATGAGTATTTACTTTTCTTGAATTAAAATATTTGTTTCCTAGACCTAAAGGAGCATAATCAATTATGTGAACCCTGTGAAATATGTATGAAAAAAGGAGAAAAAAGGGGATAGAATATAAATTCTACGAAGAAATTGAAGTTGTTTTTAAAGAGATCTTTCTGTTTGAAATATTTTAAAATGCTGTTTCATCTTCATAATCGACTTGATGTCATTAATCCATGCATGTGTTTTAACTGCACATATAAATAGAGTAGAATTCTCTGGGGAATTCCCCTTCTGAATAATGAATATGAAATGGCTTTGCAGTTCAGTAACGAAAGAGCTTATTAATTAAGTCAATTACTATCAGGTTGCTTGATTAATCAATTTGCATCAATTAAAATAGATAGACTGATAGGACATTGGTACTAAAAACTGGATCGGTTACATAATTTATCAATGTGGTAAAATCCATTTCATCTTCCAATTTCTTTTTGCTGACATAAATTTATTCAGTGGAAAATTATTCATAAGTGACTGTTTATAAAGCTAAACGAATACAAGGTAAACATCATAAAGAGGAATATTGAATATTGAAAAAGTGCATTTTAACGAAATTACGGTTTAATCATAAAGATATGATAACAAGTCCAGAAGCGGAAAAAAGAAATGTCTGCATCGTATTTGCAAGATGTTTTTCTCGACATACATAGCACCTTTTAATACGGCGAAAATTTCTATAAGTTCCATATCAAGTGTGTCACTCACAAAGTATGCTTTTGTGAATGAAAGTAAAATTCAAAATCAGAATGAAAAAATCACATCCAAAATAGGCTTACAGGTTTTGTTTTTTTTTAAATAATAATTTAAACAGAACTTTAACAAAATTTCTTAAGAGAAAACGAAAAGCGGACATTTAACATAACATTCTTAAGAGAAAACAAAAAGCGGACATTTAACAGAACTTTCTTGAGAGAAAACGAAAAACGGACATTTAACATAACATTCTTAAGAGAAAACAAAAAGCAGACATTTAACATAACATTCTTAAGATAAAACAAAAAGCGGACATTTAACATAACATTCTTAAGAGAAAACAAAAAGCGGACATTTAACATAACATTCTTAAGAGAAAACAAAAAGCGGACATTTAACATAACATTCTTAAGAGAAAACAAAAAGCGGACATTTAACAGAACTTTCTTGAGAGAAAACAAAAAGTGGACACTTATAATAACATAATAACTTTCTTTAGAGAAAACAAAAAGCGAACATTTAACATAACATTCTTAAGAGAAAACAAAAAGCGAACATTTAACATAACTTTCTTAGGAGAAAACAAAAAGCGAACATTTAACATACTATTCTTAAGAGAAAACAAAAAGCAAACATTTAACAGAACTTTCTTAGGAGAAAACAAAAAGCGAACATTTAACAGAACTTTCTGAAGAGAAATCAAAAAGCGAACATTTAACAGAACTTTCTTGAGAGAAAACAAAAAGCGGACATTTGACAGAACATTCTTAAGAGAAAACAAAAAGCAAACATTTAATAGAACTTTCTGAAGAGAAAACAAAAAGCGAACATTTAAGAGAACTTTCTGAAGAGAAAACAAAAAGCGGACATTTAACATAACTTTCTTAAGAGAAAACAAAAAGCGGGCATTGAACATAACATTCTTAAGAGAAAACAAAAAGCGGGCATTGAACATAACATTCTTAAGAGAAAACAAAAAGCGGGCATTGAACATAACATTCTTAAGAGAAAACAAAAAGCGGGCATTGAACATAACATTCTTAAGAGAAAACAAAAAGCGGGCATTGAACATAACATTCTTAAGAGAAAACAAAAAGCGGGCATTGAACATAACATTCTTAAGAGAAAACAAAAAGCGGGCATTGAACATAACATTCTTAAGAGAAAACAAAAAGCGGGCATTGAACATAACATTCTTAAGAGAAAACAAAAAGCGGGCATTGAACATAACATTCTTAAGAGAAAACAAAAAGTGTACTAATCAGAACCATAGAAACATGAAGGACAACGCTATCTAATAAACAATTTCATGAACCAAGTGAAAGAACGGAATTTATTGTAGGGATGTTAAAATGCGCTGCATAGATTAGTTAAGTTTAAACGCTTCCAAATACCACACGAATCATGCTCAGACACATTGCAAGTAACAATATCCAACCAAGTACGATTAAAAAGAAAGCTTATTTGAATTTCTTTCGCATTATTAATTTAAGAGAATGGGGAGGGGGGGGGGGAGGTGGTGGTCGCAATTGTGCCACGAAATCAGAATGTAGAATAAGAAATCATGGTTGGTGGCGATATCTTGAAGAAATAAGACTTGCACAATAATTCAAAACTACAATTCCATTTATCCAAAAGCCTGCCGAGCATGATAATTTCATGGGGAATCTGCTATAACAAAACAGAAATATAGTGAACACTGAAGACTGCCTCACCGGCAAAGAGTAACATTCCAACAGCAAAGAATAAAATTAATTTGAACGTTCCGCAAAGAATTAAAAGTGAATCCTAAATGGAGAGGAAATCATGTACCCCGTAAGAGTATAAGGTACCCGAAGAGAGTAAGCATATCCTGTTTGCTAGCAACACCCAACTGGGCAGAAAAAGTCATTTCCGGTAAATTGTGAATTTCGGTGGTTTTGAAGATCTTTCAAAATGGAGGACAACGGGATGTCATGTTTTATGTTTTCATTGTATCGCCCTAAAAGTTTTGCATTGACAAAGTTGTAGGCGCTTTTTACGCTCCACCTACAGTGTATTCCGTTCTTGCACTGTATTTTACAGATTGTTCATAAGATTAAGTTGTCCTTCGTGTTTCGACGAAGCTGTGTTATTGTCTCCGTCTGTTTGTCCTATTGTCTTTCCTCGCGAGAAAGTTCTGATTTTGTTTTCAAGAAATTGTATGCCTTTTGATTGTGATTTATGGAATCTGATTTCGGGTGTTGTGTTTGACTTTCATTCACTGATCAGTAGTTTTTTGGTTAGTCTCCTTGTCCTCAGAGAGAAGTCGTTGTTGTTTGAGCCTGCTCTGGAACAGCGTATCAGTTGCGATATGAATACACCATAGTTAGGGGACGAAGGAATGTGAGGATTACTTAGTAAATGAGAACTTGTAATGTTGAAGTTCTAGTCGTCCCCTATGTCATATGTTGAAGTATTTAGCTGACCAGTTTTGTCAAAAGATAACATGAGATCTAAATATGAAGCCGAGTTAGTGCGTTCAGTTGTTTATCACATACTATCAGACTTAATACTTATTTGGTAGATTAAAGAGAGGAAATCAGTTTGGTCAAACGTTATGCCAGCTAAAGCAAAATAGAGGATAGCATTTAAAACCATGGGGACAACATCGATTTTCATACTGAAGAAAAAAGAATAAGTTTTCTGATGAATTGATGAACAGAAAATAAGAAAGATAAAAGTTTATTTGAATTTGACCATAACATAAAATCAGTAAGTAATAGTCAAACACAAATCCAGTATCAGATTAAAAAATCAATCAATCAATGGACATAAAAATCAACAAAGATACAAAAAAAAAATAAATAAATATTCTTCAAAAGTAAATCCCCAATTGAGCTCTTCTGAAATTCGGACCAATACAGGCAACAGAGTATATTACTTTGGGTATTTCGCAACCTGCATTTTATGGTGACATTATTAACAAGATAAGAAGGATCAAAGATAGACAACATCACTATCGAAAATGCGTCAGAATCATCAAACGCCTTTTATACCGTGGATATGATCCTAATGTCACCAGACGGACACTAGGCTTGGTACTTGACCAATTTACAGTCTTGTACAAGCGCATTCTTAAAACTTGCACTCTGACTGACTGTGACGACGGGACTCCATGTTGGGCCCTGTCCAAACCTCTTTAGAGAAGACAGGGCCCCGACCACCTGTCCTCTCTGAATGTCAGTCGGACTCCTCGGGTGATAACATACATGAGCTCGCGGCGGCAGAGCACGGATTGTATTACGTACGCCCTCTTTTTATATCCATTTACATATTCATATGTGTTTCTTGGGCCCCTGCGTTTTGCGGTCTTGTTTGTGTGTGGTCATCTGACAGTGAGGGGGTTGTTTTACATCACAATTGTACGTTCTTCGAGACCTCTGCGTAATCGGAAAAGTGGGAGAGTTGTGCGCACGTAATCCAGGATAACCACATCTTCTGCTATTTCCGTGGCAGATGGCCGTCCTAAGTCGGCACCGGTTGCCCATTGGATTCGTTGGTTTATGTGTAGTCCTTTGTGTTTGATGTTTCTGTGTTGTGCGTTGACGTTCCTTGTCCCTTATGCGTCTCTTTCTGTGCTTGTCTTCTTTGTGTTTTTTTGCATTGAGTGTTTTGGGGTTTTGTTGTGGATGCTGCAACCTGGTGTTGTTGGAGATCCCCTCCTTTGTTTTGAGATCAGTTGTCCAGGCAGAGTAAGTATCTCCTGCTTGTTACCAACACCCGGTATTTTATTCGCGCAGAAAAGGTCAAAACACGTGAATGTGTCTTAAATAGCTGTTTTTGGACGCTTTTAAACATTTATATTTCATCTTTACCCTCTTGTCATTGGTATGCCATTTTACAATAAAAACTGTTAAATTCAATAAATTAGTGAAATATGTGTCGCATATAGATTTTAAAGTTTTGTGAATGAATATAATAACAATAATGGGTCATTGATGCAGCGATCTCATGTACAATTGTTTAAGGAGTGTGACTGACTTTCAGATAGGGTCGGGTATACATGAGGTGTGGTATGGAGTTCCGGTTTGGTTTCCGGATAATTGACAGTTGTCAACACTTAATTGTGCTTTCTGTTTTCCATATATCCTTTGAACAAAGAGACCTCTGAAACAATTAAGTCTGCTTCGAATCTATCTTTTGACGAAAACATTAACCTAAGTAGCATTATTTCAATATAAGACAAGGTGACCACTTCAGTTTCAAAATTACAAATTTCCTTGAATTTTTTTTGGCGACTGACTTGCCACTGCAAAATATGTGAGGTAGATACACACTAACATATCTATTTATTAACAATGTTGAATGAACAACAACATTGATACATTCACCGGTTTTGAAATTTTCTGCATGCGAGAGTGACGTGAGCTAATAGCAAACCGGATTATTCTTCTTCGGCAAAAAAAGCTCATCCCCACATGGGATTCACTAATGTTCCTTGGCAAAAATGTTTTGTTGTTTTGTTTTACATTTGTTCCTAGTTTCGTATGTCCATAGATATTTCGAATTATGATTTTGGATTTTGTGTTTGACTTTCACTCTCTCATTGATGGTTGTGTGCTTGGTGTTGTTTATAAATTCGATTTGTTATATTCATTTTTGTCGATTTCTATGTTTTTGCGTTCGGGTATAAGCTTTTGCTAGAGGGATATTGAAGAGGGAACTTGGTGAGGAACCACCTCCTTCTGCTTCTAGGTATCTCGAACATTGCTAACCCCGATTGACTTCATATGTCAAATTTTCACTACAAGACTGCAATTTTCAACGAGTAATAGCATTTTAGAAATTCCACAGTAAAATAAAATTGAGACCAAAATGTGGCTTATTGACAATTTTACAAAAATATGAAAAAAAAATATCCGACAAGACCACGTTGCACAATGAATAGACCAAAAACTAAATTCAAAGCACCGGTCGGAATGATACATATAAAAGCCATCTCTTGCACATACGTCCAAAATGAGCCGCATATGCAAGTCTAAATGCACAAATTTATATTACAAAAATGAAACCAGAGGGCGCTACTGAAATATATTTGGGTGTGTCAGAAAATCACTTCAGCATTTAGTACTCAGTACCATTAATGAGGATTTATTATCCGAAATGCGTGCCTTGTGCATTAAAATTAGTTCGAAATTTTCTTTAAGAATATAAAGAGTAGAGTTGAATCACTTCCGTATTATTTATATGAAAGAAGGAAGACAAATTTGCATCCGATGCAGACTTTGGACGGTCATCTCGTTTAGTCCTAACAAATATAGTGGTTTTCTAAATTACATGCACTTTACCCTCCCACTTATCCAAGTACAGAAAGGTCACATTTGTAGTATAATAAAAACTACATTACAACCAGGACAATAAATCCAAGGGATCGAAGTCTCTAAAATTGATATCAAAAGTATTGAGCACTCTGCTTTCTGAGTAAAGCGAACTCATCGAAAATGACACAAGAAGTATGACCAACTTTCTTGGATATGATACCGGTATCAGGGCCCTGGCTTCTCAGACAAGATTAAACAGTGCCCATTGTGGATTCATGTCATCATGATTGCTCAGTATGAAATGATGAATATATACTGATTAAACACTGTAGTTTGATGTAGTACCATATAAATGGTTCCATTGACGATATCAGAATATCAAAAGGAAGACGAATAATCATTTTTCTACGGGTGCCCTCTTAGGCCAAGGTTTTCGCTTTCACAATATACAAAACAGTAAAGACTTCCTGGAATTTTTACAAAGAATTATTGTCAACTTCTTTTGAAATTCGGACCCATACAAGCAACAGAGTATATTACTTTTGGTATTTCACAACCTGCATTTTATCGTGACATAATTAACGAAGGACGAAAGGTAGACAGCATAACCATCGAAAATGCGTCAGAATCATCAAACGCTATCCAGACGGACAATAGGCTTGGTACTTGACCAATCTACATTCTTGTACCAGCGCATTCTTAAGACTTGCACTCTGACTGACTGTGACGCCGGGACTCCATGACGGGCCCTGTCCGCGCCTCTTTTGAGAAGACAGGGCTCCGACCACCTGTCCTCTCTGAATGTCAGTCGGACTCCTCGGGTGATAACTTACATGAGCTCGTTACATACGTACGCCCTCTTTTTATATCAATTTACATATTCATCTGTGTTGCTTGGGCCCCTGCGTTTTGCGGTCTTGTTTGTGTGTGGGTAATCTGAACAGTGGGAGGGTTGTGCGGACGTAATCCAGGATAACCACACTATCTGCTACTTGCGTGGCAGATGACCGTCCTATGTCTCGTACGTTGGTTTATATGTGGTCGTTTGTGTTTCATGTTTCTATGGTGTGAGTTCGTGTTCCTTGTCCCTTTTGCGTCTCTTTCTGTGGGTGTCTGTTCTGTGTTTTTGCATTGGGTGTTTTAGAGTTTTGTTGTGGGTGCTGCAACTGAGTGTTGTTGGAGATCACCTCTTTCCTCTTAGTTTTCGTAAAATAATTATTCAATTTTACGGTGCAAGTCCGAAAAATGAAAATATTGACTTGGACTTGAAAGTGCTGTTCTGAAAGTCCATCCCCTTCTAATTTCACATTTCAGATTCAATAATATAATCTTGGAAATGTAAAAGATAGTATAGTGTAATACAAAACTTAAAAAATCCGTTTACATATTCATTTGTGTTGCTTGGGCCCCTGCATTTTGCGGTCTTGTTTGTGTGTGGTCATCTGACAGTGAGGAGCTTATTTTACACCACAATTGTACGTTCTCCGAGACATCTGGGTAATCGGAAAAATGGGAGGGTTGTGCGCACGTAATCCAGGATAACCATACCTTCTGCTATTTCCGTGGCAGATGGCCGTCCTAAGACGGTACCGTGGTTGCCCATTGGTCTCGTTGGTTTATGTGTAGTCCTTTGTGTTTGATGTTTTTGTGTTGTGCGTTGACGTTCCCTGTCCCTTTTGCGCCTCTTTCTGTACTTGTCTGCTCTGTGTTTTTTGCATTGGGTGTTTTGGGTTTTGCTGAGGGTGCTGCAGCCTGGTGTTGTTGGAGATCCCCTCCTTTGTTTTAAAAGAAACGTAACTTAAAATTATTTTTACACTTTTTTGAAGCATGAGAGAGGTGTTCTTCGCCATGCATTTTTGAGCAAGAGGTTATTCATGAAAACATATCGTTTGGAATTCTCTGTCCGGAGTCGATATTAGTTTTAACATCAAATAATCGACATTTAAAAAAATAATGAAATCAAGTAATCTTCGAGAAATGATTGCCTTTTTACCATCAGTTACCGGTATTAACTTTGTTTTTTTTTTATTTTGCACGGTTCTGGAATTGTCAACATCTTCCTAAAGCGTTGCACACGGACCTATAGTTAAACATCAAGAAAGAGGGCAATAATCATTTCCCATAGGTCTAGTTGGTTTATGTTAAGACTTTTGCGTTATTGTTTTTAATTCATATTTAATGTTCCTTGTAACTTTTTCTTCTTTCTGTGAATGTTTAAGTCATATTTGGTGTTCCGCAACACTTTTGCATCTTGCTGTGTATGTTTAAGTCATAATTGGTCTTCCTTGTCACTTTTGCGTCTTGCTAAGTATGTTTATTCTGTGTTTTCGCATAGGAGTGCCTTGATCCTTTGCTATGAAGGCTGCAACCTAGTCTTATGATAGATTCCCTCCAAAATATAAATTTACAGGTTGAATAAATGTTTGTCGTCAGAATTGAGATGTTCAAAATACGCATATAGTACAGTAAATTTATTAGAGGATATGAAAGTTATATTTATATTCGTTTATTGACACGCTTAGTTTGTGTTTCTGCATAATAACATCTAGTTGTCCTTAATGTTAATAGAAATTTTAGGTAAGAACCACCCAAAACACAGAATTTAACAAATTTACCGGATATGACGTTTCTCTGCACGGCCTAAGTGACAGGTATTGCTGGTAAACAGGAGATGCTTGTACTCTCCCCTCAACCTGATATCAACGGCATTGGGAATTCATTTTGTTTCTTTGCAGAATGTTTAAGTTGATAATATGTAGTGAAAATATTTGTTTCTTACTCTTTGTCGGTGTTTGCAGTGTTTCTATATTTTTTTTAATAGCAGTAGATTGGTCAAGTACCAAGCCTAGTGTCCGTCTGGTGACATTAGGATCATACCCACGGTATAAAAGGCGTTTGATGATTCTGACGCATTTTCGATAGTGATGTTGTCTATCTTTGATCCTTCTTATCGTGTTAATAATGTCACCATAAAATGCAGGTTGTGAAATACCCAAAGTAATATACTCTGTTGCCTGTATTGGTCCGAATTTCAGAAGAAGTTGACAATGATTTTTTGTAAAATTTCCAGAAAGTCTTTACTAGTTTGTGAAAGCGAAAACCTTGTCCTAAAAGTTTCTTGGTAATTTGTAAATTTCTACTATGAAAATCCAAAACATCAGTAGATGCTCTAGCATACCGGATGAGCTGTGAAATATAGATACCATAGGACGGTAATCTAGGAACATCAGGGGAAATTTACTATGTTAAATCCAAAATCATCTCTTTTGTCATACACACTTGTATGGATCTCTCCATTAACAATTTTGATATGTAGGTCCAAAAATGGTGTTTCTGTGTTTGAAACTTTTGCCTTGTTTAAAATCAATTCTTGTGGATAAATAACATTTTTATATTTCTCAAAAACAGGATTGTCGATAGTAAGAATATCATCCAGGTACCAAGAAGTACCAATGAAACATTTCACATCATCATTTTTTCTTTGTTTTTGAAGATTTTGGATAAATTCCTTTTCATACGTGAATAAAAATAAATCTGCAACAAGAGGCGCACAATTAGTACCCATTGGAATCCCTACTACCTACTTGTAGAGTTTCTCACCAAATCTTACATAAATATTGTCCAAAAGGAAGGACAAGGCAATACACAGGTCACCACATGTCCATGAATTGTATGATTTGTAATCTGTGGCGGAAAAGAAACCCTCCGATTCAGAAGTACAAATATAAGTTTTCCCCTCTCGATCAAAACACCATTTAATGAGTTTGGACAGTCGATCTTTTATTTTGTCGTGAGGAAGCGTGGTGTACATATTAGAAAAGTCGTATGAAGATATCGCATTTGCTTCAAAATTTCTTGATTTCATTTTGTCAATCACATCCCCTGAATTTTTAATAGACCAAAAGAAGTTTACGCCATTCCTGTTCATGACAGTTTCACAGTATTTTGCCACGTGTTCCTTCATAGCCGTGAGTGCTGACGTCAGATTTCTAGACAAAATTGTTGTTGAGCAGTTGCTAGAAGTAGCAATGTATCGAAACTTGTAAGGAGACTTGTGGAGTTTTGGTATACAGTATATTGTAGGGAGATCCAATTTAGAAATAGGGATGTTAAAAGAAGAAATTTCACTGTTATGTTTGTTCAAAATATTGGGAATACTTTCGTTGCTTTCGATATAAGTATTAGTAGAGGAAAGTTCCAAAACTAAAGTTGATATGTAGTAGCGTTTTCAAATAATTATGGTGTTGTTGGCTGCTTTGTCTGCAGGCGCGAAGACATATTTTTCATGTAAATTACGTAACTTGGATTTGAAATATCTTTCAGATTTAGAAATTGGATTTTCAAAAAGTTGAGGATTTTTGTGGTAGTTATCTATTCGAATATCGGTAATATCCAAAATGAGGTTTTTCCAGTCATTCAGAGCATGCGATTCGACTCCTTCCGATTTACACCATCGTTTGGTATAGTTATCTAAAGCTTCCTTTAGCACTTCGCGACGTTTAATAAAATCTATCTTGGATGGGATTCTATACTTAGGTCCTTTCTTAAGAAGACCACGGAGCTGCCTGTCTTTGATAATTGAAAAGTCACCTGTAGGTCTCTTATATTTGTAACAAATAAGAGGAGGTTTTAAATTTTCAAAATATTGAGGAATGGCACTTTGTACGCGATGATCCCGAAAAATATTAGAGATGTTCAGAAGATCAAATCCTTTGTTAATAAATGGAATTTTTATGAATAGTCTTTTAGGGGAGGTGTTTTTAACCAAAGGATATAGTTTATTTTGTGCGAATGCAACAATGATATTAAGCCTGAATCAATCAGTGTTTCTTAAGAATGCAACCAGTGCTTCATCCAAGATAGATTTTAATTGAACTGCTGGAACTGAAGAGAGAGCATGTAGCAGTTCATGTCTGCCGCCGTTGCGTGCAATGATCAGTAGATCTTTGACAGGGGACGATTTCGTCACGTTTGTCATTTATTGAAGTACTCGTATGTACGTGTATAAAGGTAAACTTTTTCATAAAAAGATAACATGAGATCCATGTATGAAGCAAACTTTTCAGTCAAGTTTAGATTGATAGATTATGCTTAGGAAATAAGCAAATTTTGGATTACTTATTGAGAGCACGGTGTCACATGATCTGCATGTAGAATCTGTAAGGTGGAAAGTCCGTCTATCTTTTCTTTTCTGCACTTGTTGCCAATTGGTCTCATGGATTTATGTGTTGTCTTTTATTTGTGGTACTTCTGTGTAGGTTCTGTTCCTTGTCCCTTTTGCGTCTCTTGCTGTGTATGTCAAATCTGTGTATCTGGTCCCACCTCTGGCTTGCCAGGGGTCCGTCGATGCTTAATTTTTGCTCTTGTGAGTGCTGTTGAGATTATCGTCAGGATCTTTAACTCATTTGCATGGTTACTTTGCTGTGGATGCTGAAATCATGTGTTGTTGGAGATATCTTCCTTTCTTCTCTGACGACCCTTCCAAACCTCTTTTTAAAGGACAAGGCCCCGACCACCTGTCCTTTCTGAATGTCGGTCAGACCTCTCAGGTGATAACATGCATGATCTCGCTACAGCCGACAGAGCACGCCCTTTGTTTTTATATCCAATTACATAATCATGTTTGTTTGTTGCTTGGGCCTCTGCGTTTTGCTGTCTTGTTTGTATGGTCATCTTACAGTGAGGAGGTTACGTTACAATTTTGCGCTCTTCGAGACCGTTAGGTAATCGGAAAAGTAGGACGGACGTGCGCATGATATCCGGATAAACACAACCATTTGCTACTGGCGTAGCAGATGGCTATCCTTAGTCGGCACCGCTTACCAATTGGTTTCGTTGGTTTATGTGTGGTCATTTGTGTTTATTGATTCTGTGTTGTTTTTGGTTTTCCTTGCATGTCTTGTCAATGCTGAAAAATTATCTGTTCTTAAATGAGTGCTATGAATTTGAAGACGTAACATTTGTCCCTTCTTCTGCGTCTCTTGCTGTGCGTGTCAATTCTGTGTTTTTGTAGGGGTTACTTTGGTGTTTCGTTGCGAGTGCTTAAACCAACCGAGTGTTGTTGGAGATCCCCTCCGCAGCAGCATGTATAGTAACTTTGATGAAGATAAGACGAAAATGTGCATATGTTCGCTGTACATGATGCATTACATTTGACAATTTTGTAAAGAAGTCTGTTGTCTCTTGAAAAATTTGAACACTTCGATTTTCTATATCAAAACATTGCGACTAAGGTCACAGTGGCGTATCACGTGATACGCAAATGATATGTTCCACGGGAATACTGTCTAAATCTACTTTATATGAATTTATTAAGGCCTATCATATGGTCATTATCATTAATTATACGATGGTATTTTATTCTGGTCAAGAATAGACGTATGTTTGGAGAACACTTAAACAGAAAATTTTGTATCTGTCCGTGCACCATATCATAACATGTGGTGAGCATTGAAAAATTTCTGTTTAATTGTTCTCCGAATACATGTCTATTCTTGACAATAACAGATAACCATCATATCATTTATGAAAATGACCATATGATATCAAATAGAGAAGATTTAATAAAACAGTATTTACTTGGTTTAATCAAAGATGATTCCCGTAGAACATATCATTTGTGTATCACGTGATCCGCTACAGTGAAGGTAGAGATATATCACTGTAGTGTCGAGATATTTTAACTCACGACGAGTCATAGGATATTGAAATTTGAGAGACTAGGACCAGACTTACCACTCTATTTCTTTAATCGTCTTGTGTCTGATCATTTTCTGACTCGTTTTATTGTCTTCACATTGAGTACTTACGCATTTTAAACAAATGAATTTGATGCAACGATGATATTTTGTTTTTATGGAGGATATGGAAACTATATTTCCAACAAGACCACTTTGCTCAGACCACAGCGAAAGAAAACTTAACATGATTGCAGCAAACATTTGACACCGGACAAACAACATCAACAAACAACATGGAACAATGAGGCACAGAACACCAATACGAAATGGACAACCAACCAGTCAAAGCAGACACACCGAAATATGAAGTCACGATAAGTTGACAAAGTGTAAAGATAATGTTGGGACGAACATAGCAGAACAGGATGGAACATAAAACTTTCATAGTACAAATTTACAAATTACTAAGAAACTTTTATGACAAGGTTTTCGCTTTTAGAAACTAGGCTTTCTGGAAATTTCACAAAAATTATTGTCAACTTCTTTTAAAATGCGGACCAATACAAGCAACAGGGAATATTTCTTTGGGTATTTCACAGTCTGCATTTTATGGTGACATAATTAACAAAATAAGAAGGATCAAAGATAGACAACGTAACCATCGAAAATGCGTCAGAATCATCAAACGCCTTTTATACCGTGGATATGATCCTAATGTCACCAGACGGACACTAGGCTTGGTACTTGACCAATTTACAGTCTTGTACAAGCGCATTCTTAAAACTTGCACTCTGACTGACTGTGACGACGGGACTCCATGTTGGACCCTGTCCAAACCTCTTTAGAGAAGACAGGGCCCCGACCACCTGTCCTCTCTGAATGTCAGTCGGACTCCTCGGGTGATAACATACATGAGCTCGCTACAGCCGGCAGAGCACGGATTGCATTACGTGCGCCCTCTTTTTATAACTATTTACATATTCATTTGTGTTTCTTGGGGCCCCTGCGTTTTGCGGTCTAGTTTGTGTGCGGTCATCTAATAGTGAGGAGGTTGTTTTACACCAAACTTGTTCGTTCTTCGAGACCTCTGGGTAACTGGAATGGTTGGAGGGTTGTGCGCACGTAATCCAGGATAACCACACCTTCCGCTATTTTCGTGGCAGATGGCCTAAGTCGGCACCGGTTGCCCATTAGTCTCGTTGGTTTACGCTAGGTCCTTTTTGTTTGATGTTTCTGTGTTGTGCGTTGGTGTTCCTTGTCCGTTTTGCGTCTCTTTCTGTGCGTGTCTGCTCTTTGTTTTTGGTCATTGGCCTCGTTGGTTTATGCGTAGTCCTTTGTGTTTGATGTTTCTGTGTTGTGCGTTGACGTTCCTTGTCCCGTATGCGTCTCTTTCCGTGCTTGTCTGCTTTGTGTTTTTGCATTGGGTGTTTTGGGGTTTTGCTGTGGGTGCTACAACCTGGTATTGTTGGAGATCCCCTCCTTTGTATTTGCATTGGGTGTTTGGGGTTTTGCTGTGGGTGCTGCAACCTGGTGTTGCTGGAGATCCCCTCCTTTGTTATAAAAATGCGAACGGCGAATGACACTGAATACAAATTGAAACGAAGATATGCAAGGTGTTCCGCAATTAAATTGATGGCTTTCTAGGGACAGTACTATAACTCTAGGGAGGGAGAATTTTCTATCTTTATTTGAGGTAAAATTAATCTTTATTTTGAGAACTGAGAATATCAAGATTAACCATAAGTCATTCTATTGTCATTTCATTTTTGATGCACAAACGGGCTGAACCAAAAACGTAATCATGATAACTCATCATGGTTACATTTATTATGAAGCCCCTATGTGAATCAATATTGTAATCATGATAAGTGTAAGCTATTTTCTTAGCTATGTTAAAATCAGTTTTTCATTGCTAAAATTTCAAAACAGTTGGTTATGAAATATAAAAAATATTACCTAGATGCAGAAAAAAGGAAGGAGTACTTCATTAAAACATCAGCAGTAACACACAACATCCAAATGTTTTAATGGAGAGATGGAACAACACAATCGGGAATACCAAGACACCCAGATGGAAATACAACAACGATTACACACATATCGACTAGACCAAAGGAGAATCGGTGCCGACTTCGGTCTTTAAAATGCTTCGTCGGTCGCAAATATAGTGTACTTATCCTGATGTCATTTGCAAATGATTTCCCCTCTTCACTGATTATACTTTGTTTGTAAAATTTACATATGATGCACGAAATTATAACGATATATATAGATCATAGTATGAGTATGATTATTCCCTGGTCTGATCAACATACAAGTCCAACATTTTATTTACAAATTAGCGTCCGCAATAGAAAATGACACACAAATATTACCTATACTACTGAAGCTCAATGTAATGATGATGTGTAAATGGAAATTTTATAGGGGGTTGATAACCAGTTCGAATTTTATTGAGGGTTTCAAAACTCGTCTTTATGTCGTTCTGTTCACGTACGACTGTTCTTAGAAATCCTTGTTGGTGTTGGTTTGGTTCATGCATTTTTGTACTTCAAATATATTGAATGTTCTGAGAAAATTTTTGGTGATTTTTTTTCATTATTGCATGCTCTTTCAACTCTCTTTATGGTGCATAGGTAGGTGAAAGATGAGTAAAACTCACCAATTATCTTTAAAGAAACAATAGTTGAAAAAAGAAGTTTCACCTCCTCTGCTTCAAACCACATCTTGGCAATGAAAGTTGGTAGTGTGACAATATCACGAAATTGGGATGTAGATAAAACATTGCTTCATTAAAAATAAATAAAATCAACTTTAAAAACGCTCATCTGAATTTTTTGGCCGATTGGTGGTAATGCAGAAATTAAAACAAAACTGGTTTAAGGAAGATACGTGAACCGGGAGGTTTGCATCACCAACAAGTGGCAAAACTCTGTGGATACTAGAAAATGTAATATATAGTTGATTTTATATATTTTCTACCATATGGATATTAACAGAGCAACGATTTATCTAAATGTATATATCGCGATATTGTCAAATGATCAGGTTTAGGTGCTGAAATAAGGTTTGAAGCTTGTAAAATCAATTCCTTGGATTTTATATGTATGTTATTTAAAAAAAGATTGAGTATAAAAATGTAGGCGATCTTCATATTTCAAAGATAAAGAAGAATGTCTTTTGTATCAAAATTCATGGACTAAGTATTATTTCTGTTGTTTTATGCATGTATTCATTAAGAAATGTTTGTTTGCATCGTTTCTGTCCATGCATGTATGTTCTAATTAAATCTTGTCGGCATTAATTCTGTTAATGTACATGTATGTTTGGAAGAAGGGAGGAGATCTCCAACCAGACCCTGTTGCAGCACCAACAGCAAAACACCAATACACCGAATGCGAAAACACAAAGACGAGCATACTAAGAGACGATAAAGAGACTTACGACATATAAACACAAAAGACTACTGGTGTCAGAACAGTTTCCGGACAATAACAGTTTCCGGACAGTCGTCCTTTTCAAGTACGTTGAGGGAACTTTTTTCATAAGTTTTAGACAAGTTTGTATATATATATAATGGATAATTCAAATCATGAATCATCATAACAAAATTTTGCATCTTAGTTGCTTTATCATCCCATCTTTTTATTCCTTTCTGCCCCGTTTAATATTGCGCCCAGGGGTAAGTCGCTGAGAAATATCCTTTTTAAATCTACATATTTTGATAATTTTTGGTACCATTTACAAAATTATTTTTACATAGACATTTGTAGAAACGATTGAAAAAAACAATAGCAAAAAATCATCCAGTTTGGGCTGAAATTCATCGAGATTGACAGCTTTTAGATCAGGTGTCCGGAAGCTGTTCTAGTGATTTGCGAAAAAAGGCCGAAATTGAGGGTCATAAAATCGGTATAGAAACCATATTTCTTGATAGATTTATTATTTTCTTTCAACATGAGTATCTTTGGGAAGTTTTCGTGATAATGGACAGAGGAGTTATCCTCGAAAAACCTTCAAAATCGTCCGGAAACTTTTCCGACACCAGTACACATAAACCAACGAGACCAACGGGCAACCGGTGCCGACTTCGGAAGCATTTTATTCTTGTTCTAAAAACAAGAAAACCAGAATTTCAGAGACTCTGCCTCAGCTTGCCTCTAATAGAATTATGAAATGTTT
This sequence comes from Pinctada fucata, assembly GCA_028142955.1. Lineage (NCBI taxonomy): Eukaryota > Metazoa > Mollusca > Bivalvia > Pterioida > Pteriidae > Pinctada > Pinctada fucata. The sequence goes on from AP027102.1 coordinate 84,045,658, forward strand.
GTAACGCGGGTATATTTGAAAATGAAAAGGTTTACTCATTTAATCTAGATTTAACGCGTTCGAATATTTCTGTTCACAAAATTTTCTCGAAATTTCTGAAAAATGTTGGTCCTATAGCATCATATCCCACCAATCCTGCTACATCTTTCGGTATCTTTTTTTTTACATAACTTTCACAGTTTTTTGGCCTTATTACATTGTTTCGATATGTGGATCACTGACGAGGGTAAAGTAGCCGAAACGTGCATGTCTGGTCCATGATACAAATTTATCTGTTCTTAAATGATGCTATGAATTTGAAGACGTGTAATATTTCACAATCCTAGATACTTTCAGTTTCACCGTTGATCTTCGAGACAAAGCTTAGAACAAGGATGCTGCATGAAAGATCATGTTTTAATTTTCAATCGTGTTTATGTGCAGTCCTTTGTGTTTTATGTTTCTGTGTTGTCGTTGGTGTTCCTTGTCCCTTTTGCGTCTCTTCCTGTGATTGTCTGCTCTGTTTTTGTATTGGGTGTTTTGGGGTTTTGCTGTGGGTGCTGCAATCTGGTGCTGTTGGATATCCCCTCTTTTGTTTAATGAAATGACAAGCAACGATCATCTATTTGTAAGATACGACTGTGGATAACACATGATCCTTAGCTGCTTGCATGTATTGTATGATTAAAACATGTGTCCAACACTGCTCCCAGGGAGTAGCCTCATAAAATGTCTAAATACGGCATATACAAGAACTGATGGTTTCGGACAGTAAATCCTCATCTACTTACTCTGGATAGATTCTTCAGACTTAAGAAATTGTTTAGTGCGGCGCCCCATGGTAAATTGCGTGCAGAACTCTTCACAAATCCCCATCATGGTCCATCATGCAAGATGAGAAGGAAGGCCCAAACATGGAGATGTTTCTTTTGTCACAGCGAACACAGACAAGAGGTGAACAAAGAGACAGAGACAACAATCACAATCACATTGTGGAAACATATGAATATTCTCGAAATAATCGCATTGTAAAAACGACATTCGTTGTAGGTTCGCCACTGAAATAAATTAGTCCGGCACTGCGCAAATTCAAAATCCCAAATGCGAAGGTTTCCAATATGCAGATTTAACAAATAAATGCTACTGGAAAATGGTACAGGAAGGGTTCTGATAACATTCTATCGAAGAGATAGAAGTGAAAACAGAATGAATAGTAACAAGTTTCTTTTTTTTTCAGAAAAAGAAAAAGACATTTTTATTTGCTTACTCTTTGGCACTTGACAAATGATGCAAATATATTTTGAGACATGAGTATACATTTGATTATTTTATTTGGTTAAAACTAGGAAAAGCAGACAGCTGCACACTTTGCTTTTCAGATAGGCTAATGAATCCATTAACATGCGATGACATAATGACTCCGTGTTAATCCGGGAAACAGTTTTGGTAATGCCTCGGCATTAACTTCAAAGTAAAGTTATGTAGGGTCTTAAATACCAATATATGCACGTCTCTTTATTACTATTGGCTATTTGAAAATCACAGATGATTACCGCAGTATGTGGCGTCTTACTTAACTCATACTTGTTAATCCCTTCTATGAATAAGTCACTTCGTGGTCCATGTACTTACGGGCGGTCCTCATTTGATTTTTCGTTGTTTTCCAATATCATTTAAAAGTGATTTCTCTAAACCGTATGATTTAAAAGGCATGATGAATTTTTTAGAATTGCCTAAATGTAACACAACCATTAAATGCGATGCTGAAAGTCATCAAAATTTGTAGATGACATTGATTTCTTCTTCAACATTATCATCCCATTGTTATGAACGCTCTTTAAAACACCATTCATTGTCCATATACAATCAGAATGCACTTTCTAACATCCTAACTGACATAAAACGCATTTGTTGGCGTCGCATGTCTTTGCTACTTTTTGCGGATCACTCGATACCGGCTGAAGTTTGGACGGGAGCGACATTTTTCCTACCTTTTTAGTGTTTTTGACAGGATGGAGTAGCATCGGCTTTCACCTCAATTTTTATAATTTTGGGGTTTATTATTTCACCGCTTACGATCAGTTTCGGTTAAAAGTTGAAACTGGAGAAAAACACATCAATATCACATAAAATACTACATACCTATCGCTTACATTGAAGAAGGTAATTTACATGATATGCAAGCATCTTATAATGGTTGCATCGACGATAAAAAGAACGCCACCAGAATTCTTCTTGACGTTACATGCATATTTTGGGACAGAATGGTAGGTGGGGCTCCCAATTTAATGTCATGGTTCAGAACCTATGACAAAGAAGCAAGACCTTAAAATGTTGGGGCAACTGTAATATATGATCATGAAATATAGCAGCGACATCTTAAATGCAGTTTTTATATTGTGCTTCCATTTCATTCGAGCAGAAAATATGCTTTCTGCAAACAAAAACAATTTTCGATTACTTAATAATGCAAAATATGTATACCAGCTGAAAGATAAAATCCAAGAAAAAATGTTAAAGCTACAAAGCAGAAATTCAGTGCGTCATTTTGAAAAAAGTTTTCGATATTTCAAAATTCTAGTAAACAGTCTTGTAAAACGGTTAGAAAGTATATATCATTTGAACACAAAAATTATTCGTACATGACAAAAATTTAAATGGAGGTTTGATCAAGCGCTTTTGATGAAATAAAACTAATAACTTTAGAAAATAAAAAATCTAATTGTCCATCATATATTTACTCTTTCTTTCATACAAAGTGAAAGGTTTGGTGCGGCAAGTTCTCTTCAATCGTACATTCTTTTCAAAAAGTTACGCGAAATATCGTTGTCTTGAACGACTGGAATTGGTTTTTATATTATATTTTAATTATTTCATAAACATTATAAAAACTTAGAAATTGTAATAACCTTTTAACATATAAAGTGCGTTTAGTTTTGGTGGAAACATGGAGACAAAAGACATAACATGTGAAAGCAAGTGATTGGCAAATATGAAAAAAAGCCCCACTATAAACAAAGACTTCGGTAATTAATATCCTTCAAACGGCTAGAAGTAATTTCTTTGGAATCTTCGCAACGCTTACATCTGAGGTATCGAAATGCTTTATACTCCGTAGACCACTAAAACCATCATGAATAGGGGGCTAAGTGATTAAGCTGCTCATGAGAAAGCTCAGCCATTTGTGTCCCCATGCCTTTGGGATCCCTCCAATATAGGGAAAAACAGAAGGGGGTATGAAAAAGCTGTTCTGTAGTTTTGAAATGTTTCGTGAGAACTATTTCGTATATTTATATTGAAATAATTGAAGTTGCCCCATATAAAACATATTTGACTTTTTTGAATCTGAAATTTGGGTCCTGCTTTTTTTTACTTTTTGTTCTTGCGTTGTTGGCATTTCTTTGAATCTCTGTGGTAAAGAAATAGTTTGATGTATTGTTTGAATTTTTTGCTTTATTTATTGATTCATTTGGGTTTTTGTTTTTTTTTGTTTATTTTACAGAAGAGATTCATTTTTGTGAAGATAATAAATTGACAAAAATGCAGTGTATAGTTAAAGAAAAAGAAAGTAAGGACAATTGAATTTTGAAAAAATAACTTTAAAAATAAAAAGGTATTTTCTATATTTTCTGACTAATTTTTTTTTGCAATTTTTTTCGCAAATCTGCAAGCAGAAAAGGAGGCGAAACTTCATTCAAGAATTGAGAAAGGCATCTGAAGACATTCTGTTTTACTTTGAATAGTATATAAGAATCTGAAGATCTTAGAAATACATGTACTGAATCGAAATTTCAGTGCGTTATAAAATATATATAGAAATGCTTTCTTCATTTTCGTATTTAGACGCAATCAATTACGAAAAATATATTTTTGTCTTAAGGTTGGCCCCAAGTAATTTTCTCACAAGGAACTGCATGTAAAAGTATGAATTGCAAATGAATTGAAATTATAGAACTTCTTTGATGTTTACCATAACCCCCTGATATGTTTCTTATTTAAAAGAAGAAACATAAAAACGGTAGCGACCTCTGTCTATCATTTGACTCCATCCCAGCGGCAATGCTTGGTGTGAGTGTGATCCCCCATTTGACAGCCTAATCAAACCTCCGTGCCTCATATAAACTTTTAATAAACACACATCGTCAAGAAAATTTCCTAATCATGAAAAAATTAAGAGGGAGATGTCTTCATATTTATGTAAGATTGCGAGAAGCGTTAAAGTTCTAGTTTCTCAGGAGACTGGAACGCCCAAACGGCCTGTACATAAAAACACATAATATACAATAACGGTTTGCCAATTTGTTTTAATGCGACCCTAACCTCTAAGAATCCGACCTTTCTGACCCTTGTTTGCAGTCATAGAAATAGTTCTGATGTGAAAAGGCAAAATATTCTCACAGGGTGCTTCGGTAAGAAGTTGTAAAATCAGCTGTTTGCAACGATATTAATTTGTACTTTTCACTTAACAACCCACTTTGCCTGCCAGTCCCATGCCGTCTAAGCTAATGTCTCTTCTTTTTATTATAAGCACTATGTAATTTACTTGCTATAGGGAGTCTTTACAGAAGATTTATTGAGGGACGTAGATAAAGTAATTAAGATGGGGAGGAGTGTGAAAAGTCGTCAATGTAGGAATCACATGGTGTGATGTCCTCCCAGATTGGTCATTTTCTGGCTTTGATGTATCAAGTATCTCACATCCAAGAAACAGAATCTAATGGAAACATTGACCCCTTCTAGCTTCTCGGTTTTCTTTTTATATGACGAAAGCTGTGCGTCATAATACTTACACTGTAATATCAAAAGCCATGTCCTAGAAATAATGCCTATAATTTTCAATTCTTGCCGTAAAAGTTAAATTCGATATTTCGCATATTAGTTGCTATACAATAAACATAAATAGAGGAAGAGACGAGAGAGTGAGAGTGTGAAGAATGGAGAAGAAGGTCCTTATAAAGAGAACACGTCCTTTTCAAAATCTTAGTATCTATGTACATTAGAAGCATTTTTGACAATATAAAACACGAATTCATGAACGTAAAGTAAGCGTTCTTTTTAGTATGGATTAGAAAAGGGTAAAATATCGTTTGTTCCAGCTATGACTCCTAAAGCATGTTTGGAGGAAGGAATATCAGCGAATTTAACTTTATGTCTGCATTATTTTGTAGTTCTGTTACATTTAGATTTGATAAATCAAGAGAATACCCAAGAATGACTCACAGACAAGTATTCTATGACTAGAGGCAGATGGTAGTCAATCGGTGATGTCGTCATACGTTCTTACCAGCGTACCTTGCTCTAATGGTAAATGGTCCATGTAAATAATGATGAAAAGGAGAATAGATGATTTAAAGTCGTTATTAAGTACCGCAAAAGTCAATGTGCCCCGTCAGCCTCCATAATAAAAACACATCAGTTCCCTCTAGATTCCCCCGACTATAACGATCTTATCTACCCCCACAAAAGGGTGGCGAGCGTTTGTGGTGACCGCTACAATAGTGTCCGGTAGCTCATCAAGATCCTCTCAACGCCATATCATCCTATAGTGGACATTAGATTGGTGACTTTCATATGTCTCATTGGAAAAATATTGCTAAACGATTTTGTCAAATTCACCGTGCCTAATGGACTGAATGCAAATACCAGGTCAGCGTATATCAATGTGCCATTTACCCTACTAATGTATTGTGTACGATCGACAAAGGTTCAAGTATTGTCATAGATATACATAGGGGCTAAAGTCTCTTATACCGAGTATCTGATTTGACAATTAAGTGACTTTTACATTCAGTATAAGGTCATCTGATTTATTCATCAATGAGAGTTCACATATTTTTCATACCTTGGCCTAGATGATATCTGCCGGCATTGCCATCTCCATTTCCTAATGCTTCATTTTCTTTGATTTAATCTCTTGATTAAAATTTAAAAAGCATTTTCAAAACTCATAGGTTCATAACAGACTTAAACCTCGTTTCGTTTGATTTGTTCAAATGAAATCTTTATTGACTTTTTAACAAAGTTTGCAATAGGGTGAGCTTTAAGTAATCCATCGAAATTATCGCCCTTGCATCTTTACCCTTGGCTGATACACAGCTAATTTTTGTCAGGTTTTTCACAATAAGCTAGCTACTAAATCTGGAATCTTTTGATATCTAACAGCATTCAATGAGCACGTAATAATTCTGAAGCGAAGAAAATTAAGATTTCTAGAGATTAAGCTGATTTGTTCAAATTTACACGAAGCGACAAATTTATATGATATTAGCGTGTGCGATAAGGTCTTTTTAGGCAGTTGAATTAGATAATGACGAAAGTTTTGCATAAAATGTATTACATCAAAAGCCACTAGAGCAGCATTTGAGAGATTTTAGCATTAGATCAAATCTGATAGGCTTTCTGTCTCAACCTTTAAAACAAGATCCATCAGTATCGTCACATATACTCTCAGTAATGTATGCAAAAAGGCGTTCATATTAGTTATGATAGTCACGTGATAACTATCGCTTTTGTTGACTTAATTTGGGCAAATTCAAGTAAAGCAATAGAAATATTTTAAGAATTGAACAAAAAATGAGTCACTATGTTTAAAGTACATGTACTGTCACACCTCAAAGAATATTATTGTTCATCTGAAGATTTTTTGGACTTTTCATGCAAATGCGCCTTGTTACTCTTCGACTGTGACCAGAGTTGTCGCCGTTTTGGAGCGTTTGTTTGAAGAAGAGCTGCCATCGATCTTGTAGCTAAATACAACCTTATATATGGCAGATACATTAAAAGATTGCATTTAGATGGTACCTTACAACACCAGATTCAAACACGAAATGCAAAAAAGGTACATATCCAATATGCATATCGTAACAGTATGCATCCAAAAATGAATAATTCTAGAACCAGCTCAACTTCAGTACAAAGAGGTGACATTTTAAAGTTTATTGCAAGCTGATCTACCATGAATTGTGGGTTTCATGATGGACCACGACCAAAGGTCATCGGCCATTTTCAATTTTTTCAACATTGTACATGCTACAATTAATGAAATAAGTAATAATGGCAGACATATATTAAAAAGCAGTTGTATAGATACGATTGACGATGGGAAATTGGACATGCTGATCGACACCAACATTTACCCAAATTTGAACCCCAAGAAATGTACGGTATAGAATATAAGGGTGACATCTCAAAAAGGTCATTTTAAAAAAGATCATTTGGATGTGATCACAGCAGATCACACACAGTATTGCAACATTTATCAGACAACACACAAAACAACCGTATAAATTACAAACGGTCGGTTATACTGAACGTGAAGAAAGCACTAATACAGAGAGGACCAACAAACGAACAAAACAAGAAAAGGAACCATTGAAACAGGAAGAATAGCACGTAAGTGCAGGGGAGACAATTCGCACCTCGAGCCATCTTCAGACGAGAAGTATGAACTCAACATTGAGAAGCTCTAAGAAAATGGAATCAGATCGAAAACACTTTGTGAACACAAAGGACGATTTCAGGTTTACATAAACACGAATATTAAACCTATATAATATACAAAAATATATGAAATCAAGAACGATATGATATGCAAGGTAAATGTTTCTAATATGACCATGCTAAAGAGACCTTGCATAAATACAATACAGGGTGCTCATTGAATGCTGTTAGAAGAATGAGGGCATCATTTATCCTTGAAGTTGATCGAAAATTTCTAGCAGTATATACGAAATATTTGAATGTTCAACAACCAAGCTTGCGCTCTAAATAGGAATTACATACCAAAGAGATCTTGCATAAATACAATACAGGGTGCTCTGGAAGCTGTTAGAATACCGTAATTAGGACAGAATTGATCGAAATTTTTAAGCAGCGTTTATGAAATACACATGAATGCTTTGACTGTTCAACAAAACAACGTTGTTTACATGTAAATAGGAATTATATGCAGATTCACTCATTACTTTGTTGAAAGATGATACAAGTGTGTACATCGATGACGGATAGATTATCCGCAAAAATAATTGTATATAGTCATTGTACATGTACATGTATATGATAATTTGTCATATTTTTCAATATATATGGCTGTGCATTTTATCTGATATGATTCGGTAAAGTTATAGTACCAGAACCCATGTTTCATAACGAATTCGTCTTCTTGTTTTGTATTGACGATATCAATCAGGTGCAGCGGAAAATTTCATAAAAATATTGTTTACATGAATGAAAAAGTAAGTATGTTATATTTCAAGGTTGCATATTTTCGATAAATTCTATGACACACACAATCTGTTAAACATCATTCGATCAGTTTTTTTTGACTGACGTATCTCGTTGCACTCTTTGGCACTACTTTATGTGCGTATGCAAACAGTAACTGGCTTGTTTCCAGTATATGGTATTAATGCGCTGTGTTGAAAGCGAGGCTGTGAAGGTGAACTATGATTGATAATCTCATCTTGCGATGTCCTCCGATGTCGGCTATAATTTTTCAGTTATACAAGATTACATATTCAGATAGAAGGTCGAGTTGACTTTAAACGAAGGGGAAGGTAACTCAGTACGAAAAATTTATGGTGACGATGCTACGGCTTCGAGCTAAGTTACCAAAATCATTTTTATGACTTGAATTATAAATATTTAAATGATGTACATTTTTTTTTTGTCGTTCTGAAATCATATAGCTTAGGGGTCGGGAAAACATAAAAGACGATCAAAGCAAATCTACAACTCGTTGTATGACAGAGTATACGATCATCACAATGGTGGACCACACATCCTATGTCTATTACTTGGGTACAGTCACCAAAATCTGATTAAAGACTTCTACCCAATGAAACTCCTCTAATTTACATTATATTGCTTTTAAATGTAGATGAGAAAATTATATTTTACGATGAATTGAAGATTTAATGTGGTGTGTTTCTTCATCATCGACTGTAAAATTGAATATGAAATTAAGAATCACTGAGACGAGATGTCTGCGAGGCGCGTTTGTCCTCAGTGTAATTTTGGAATTAAAGAAGAAATAAGTTAGATTTCATGTTTTCCATCTGTTGTGTTCAAATTGTTTTAATGTTGTTAAAAAATAGCCATTATGCTTATATTAAGGAATGAAAATGCTGTTGGTGCATGTCACTTATAGAAAAAAAGAAAATCTGAAATTGGAGTTTTGTTTTCTTCAAAAATTGCCAAACATGTAATGCATGTTCTAGACTTCAATTTAAGTATGCTGACTTATAAGTTTGGTATTTTCTCTTCCTATATGCATGTCAGAGGTTCGTTTTCCTCCATTATTCTACTGTCATGCAAGTGCTCCGTATTCCACTCTCGTTCATGTTACCTTCTCTGCAACGAAACGAAAATAATGACTTCAAAATGAGGAATTTACAAGTGACCATGAAAACAAAAAGGAACAAACTAGGAGGTATAATATTCGTTACATATTCCCAAAAGGCTGATGTCCTTTCTCATGAACTTTTGTAATACGTATAACTACAATTGGTAACACCAGATGGTATTTTCTTATTGATTGTCGCGTGTGCAAGTTCCCTTCACAGAGTTAGACCTATCGTATCTCACTGTACGATCTCAGAGTCACGGAATATTTATTGAATTCGAAAAATATTTATAGCCTTAGATCTCTGAAGGGTTTGGTACTCGATTTACCAAATGCAATGCAATTTTTTTTAATTGTTTATGAAGAAAAGAATGAATGGGTTTCCGTTAGTGAGAAAAGTGAAAGGAACGAATTATTTACGTACGAATCTGATCTATTCGTGATTGAATATTCTAAAAACAATGCTACTGGAATCGCTATGTTATGGGAAAGGACTCAAATATCTTCACATATATATCGGATCTTATTGAAGTTGAAAAATTCCCAAACATGTGTCAGCATATTTTCAATGAGAAGAACTACAAATATGAAATATGAATGTAATATTTCAAACTTTATAATGCCCTCATGTTGGGGTCATTCTTATGTCTTTCATTTCAAATGAATAAATGTACAAAACCTTATATATTTGTCAGAAAGTTATTTTAGAAAGTACTACGATTTTCTATTTCTTTTGAGTTTTGTTAAAATGTACTTGTATATATAAATAAGCCCTGATAATTTATAACCTGTATAGATAAAAATGAGACATTATTTTTTTTTAGTTTTTTTCTGTTTGATGCTTTGTCTCTTCATATATTCTTAGATTCTATCCTATGTTAAGCGATTCATTGTCAGCAATGCACAAAAAATATAGACAGAGTATTTGATAAGCAAAATAAAAACATTTTATAAGTCACAAGTATTGCATAGTCAATTTTATACCAGCAGTCATTTCGATATTCCTTCGATATTCAATTCATTGCGAGGGAGATTCCAACATTTTAGTTAATATAGCTTCATTCATAATTCTGCTTAAGTAATTGGGCTTCTGGATGGTAATTTGCAATTCTCATTTACAAATATATGAGTCAACCTAGATATGCTCAGAATATGTTAATGATGCTGCAAGAATATGTAATAGTGCATTACTTTTATGGGTTTCTATGACAATATTCTCTACGTAATAACCATGACAATTTAGCAATTTAATGTCAACATAAAGCTGGCAAATTCTGCAGATATTGTATTTATATATTCTATCAGTCTTCACATTATGCTTTGATACAGATTTAATGAGGTCGAAGATGATGACCTGCGCTGAATAAATCTAAATACGAGAGTGTAAAGGGTTAGATACTGGAGGGTCACTATAATTATTCATAATTTATGAAAATTTGTTGATAAGAAATCTAATAAATCACGCTGAATGGTATCTTGAAAATATCTAAATGGCCCAGAATCCTCAAGGAGTTTATTGTAAGAGGAAAGTTGATTCAGCTCGCAAAGTCAATCATGTTTTAGAAATTTTATACACTAAAGGTTAATAAATTGATGTAAATGTATGTAAATTATATTAAAATATATCCAGGTGTATCATAATTTATTGTTTTCAAAGCCTTTCATACCCCTTGGTATATAGTGGATGTATTGTCTATCTGAACACGAGATCTCATTCCCTCGGCGTGCCGGCAAATACAGATCTTATTTCATAAATGGCAAGAGTCAAAGATATGTTGATAAAACCTATAACGTTTATCAATTCCGGGCTGTTAAATTGATATTAACTCTATCAGTATAGAAATATCAAAGTCGAAAAATCAGATCTACAGTAAATAGGGGTGAAAATTCCTGTAGTCATCAAACGTGCATGTAGTTTTGACTGGTAAATCCGTATTTTGGGTTCATATAAAATCGAATTAAATGTCGACAAAGACGAAAAAGGGACTAAAATATTCGTATGAAGGATTCTCGATTTTATTCGGCAAAATCACTTGATCAAATTATTATAGGTACGTATTTCTTCGAAAACAATATTTTTGGCCATGAGATGTAGTAGTTTGTATCTGCTTTGAAACGAACGTAAGATTATGAAAATATTATTTTTTGCTTTGTTCCAAATAAAACGAGGCTATGTCGAGCGACGAAAATGCTTACCAATCGTATTTCATCTACTGAATACATATTTATTTGACTCAAGACATGGCAAATTAAAATATAACATTTATTATCTGATAAATTGATATAAAAATTATAAGAAACTCTTTCATTTACAGGGGAAAATGTGCATTAATTTTCTTCATGGTATACAAACAGAAAAAAGAAATAGAAAAACCGATGGAAAACATATTTAGGATACATATGAATATATATATTTTTAAAAATGATGTACTTAATTAATAGATAAATGAATGAAGGGATAGACGGACGAATTGATAGATAAATGAATTAAAATAAAAATGATTGTTTGATGAATGAAGGCATGAGAAAAGAATAAATAAATAAATAAATAAATAAATAAATAAATAAATAAATAAATAAATAAATAAATAAATAAATAAATAAATAAATAAATAAATAAATAAGGAATTGGCGAAAAGTAAAACATACTTAGAATTCGCCTCTCCAACAATTTTACAAAACCATACAATTATTATAGCATGCGTTAATAATTATATTGAAAAAATACGAGTAATACAAATGTTTACAAAACTTTTATGTTATTTTTAAGGAGTGAAACGTGCTGATATTTACAAAGTGCAAAAGAAAAAATAAATGTGGTATTAATACTGATGGTTAATAAAAGATAGAAGAGAAGGGGGGAGGGGGGGGGGAGGTCGCTACGCTACTAAAATCTTTAACTTTGAGATATATATCTATGGACTGCTTTGAAAATTTCGATATTGTTAGTATAAGAAAGGTCAGGGTCGCCATATAGAATAGTACCGATGTCAGGGCTGGCTCCAATTTGGTTCAATTTGGAAAATATAACTAAATATGCAAGTAAATAAATTGATAAATAAACAAATGGAAAGGATAAAAGAAGTTGTGTATATTGAGAATTATCATGACAAAAATGGTTCGTAAAAATTGAAGCTGTTCCAAGAAGGATTAGAATACAAACATGAATTTTAAATAAATAGAAACAAGCAAAGAAATAAACAAGCAAATAAATAACAAATGAATATGAATAGATAAATGAATAATTATATTTTATTTAATTTAATTGATGAAAGGAAAGAAAGAAAAAAGAAGAATTGGACAAATACTATGAAATGAAACAATATAATACAACAATTTAAAATCAAAGCAACTCGCCATATCAGTTTCAATGCATTTTAATTCATAATCGCGCGCATTTAGGAAAGTTCTATCATGACACCTAGATTTCAAGGTTTTCTCTATTGTTTTCAGTTTTTTTTCAGTTTTCGATATTTTGAAGAAAAAAAAATGGAATAATAGAATCTGACGAGGTTCAGAAAATACTCAATACTGACACACTTTCTATGAATATTTCATAAAGGCAAGATTTTAGTAGCGATTTCAAAGCTTCATTGGATATGAAATCCTCAGCAGGCTCTGATATAGCTTGCAGGTTTTCATCAGTCGTTCATTTGTTTAATTCCTTTTAGTGAGTTGATATTAATTACTGCTTTGAGACCAGTGTTATTGACCTTTGTGTCTGTACTGTTTAGGAAATAAACATTTAATCGGACGAAACAAACATTCACATGAACTCTGTTTGCGGCGCATAAATAGTTTATAAATGATATTTTAGAGTAAATAAAACATCTATCGGCATCTCCATGATCCGGACTTACAGGGATAAAGTATGTCAGTGCAACAGATGGCAAAATAAAAAAAAATCTGCAATAAAAATGATCAATATAAATAGATCGATGATGTACGAGATATAGATCTAAATATATATTTTTTAATAAGTAGAGAAGATTTGGAAATTTTAACTTTGTGGGGTCCTCGAAATGTTTACATATGTATGGGAATCCACAGTAGAAAAAAAAAATTCTTAGCAATATATATACATGCCTCGGAAACTCAGAAAACAAGCTAGTGTATGAAAAATAGCATAGATATCAGTAACATGATCTTTTATGCAGTAAGATTTTTGTACTTTGGCGCCGAGGTATAAATTCCATGAATCAAAGTTGGTCTGAACGCGATAAGATTGGAAAAATGCACGTGTATGCGTCAGTCATGTATATTTCTAATAGGCAGACAATACAAAATGAGAATTTTTTTCTGCCTCAAAACATCACCACAAATGACATATACTTGACAACCATAACCAACTTCTAAGAGAAAGGTCTGTATAAAATTGACATATCTAGATTAAATCAAAATCCGATTTCATATGATGAAGAGAAAACAGAGAGAGAAAGAATGACGCAGGGATAAAGAGAGAGAAAGAAGAAAGCTTTATTGAATTTAATATCCACTTAGAAGACAGATCTCAGCATATACTGACAACTGCTGACAACAAATCCAATACGTACGTGAAGGCCTTTTGATAAATTTTCATTTTATAATTTTACTGATCTTAATCTCGGGCTCGGCGCACGTGGATACTCACTCCCGAGGCTTCTGATGTCGGATAAAATATCCCGATCTCGAGAAAAGCTTTTATTTTTACTTAAAAATAAAATCATTGTACAACGTACAAAAAGGATCTACCGACTAGTATAGAAAGCCAAAATATTCGTTTCCAAAACATGATAAACAATTTTCGCCATTACTATTATATGTTGCAGAATCTTAAGTTTTAGCCCCAAAATACACATTTTAAGTAGGAATGGGAACATAATACATAGTTTATCTTCAAGAAAATAAAATTCTACACATTTATATGATTTTATTTTTCAAATAGCTATTCATTAAATTTGTTGAAATTTGCCTATCGTTTTTAGTGATTTTTACGCAAAAATGCCCCCCCCCCCCCAACACTTTTGCAATGGCAATCTCCATGGGAAATTTTTTTACCTGAAAAAGTACATAAATAGTATAAGGCTTGTTTTGGGGGACCAGGGGATCGGATTCAGCTAGGAAAGGGATGTCATATCCCAGACAACATTCCCAACATCGTCCCAGCTCCGCATTTCATTTCTGTCGACATTTTCGTATTTCAGAATATATTATGTATTATACAGTATTCGTTTTGATATTTCTCTCATGTTTACATTTTTGATTCACCTAGTGGTCTAACCAAAAATGTAATCGAATCAAAAATGTAATCATGATATTTCAAATGGACATCATTCATATATGTCCTGACGCTGAATTTTGTTGTTATGGCTGAGTGATATTTTATCGCTGTTTCGTGCACAATAAGATTACAATGCAACTAAAGATCTACATGTAACGGTAAATGTACTAATGGCTCTGCTCTTCGCATTAACAAAAATAAGCCGAGATTTTAGTGTCAAATCACTACTTTGCATGCAGCATTCAATTGAAAATCTGTCATTATTTCTGTTCAATGCAGTTTTCATTTTAATTACAGGACATTTTCTATACTGATGTTGCAAATACTTCCCTTTATTTCCTCTCCGTATCAAAACGGCTAGGTGAATGCCTTTCAGGTCATTTCTTTGAAATTTTATGTTCCAACGTAAAAATAAACTGACTTTTGTCTGAATTTCAAAGCTAGACCAAGTGTTTATTCATATAGCTAAACCCTCTCTGTAGGAATCTGCAACATGAGTATATAAACATATCATTCTTTGTCGGTTATATCAACAAATGTTGGGAAATATCTCAGTAGAAATCTCACAGTTAAGGATCTTAAAATTTCGCACACACTCATCACCCATGATGTCCACCCTTCTCGTTCCATGGCAGTTACCACCGATTTTACTTTGATTTGTTCCACAAAAACACAGCAAAGATCATAATCTTAACTTGATTAAGATTTCGTCTTCCAAAGACATCGCTTCGGAGTCCATAAAATATCTATAAAACCGTGTGTAGGACTCAATCATCTCCGTAACACTTTCTGCAGCATCAATGATTAACAAGGGTAACGAAAGATGCTTTTATCTGCAGATGATAATTAACGGTACATAAAGTTGTGACCGGATACCTATCTATATCGATATTCGAACTCTCATTTTCATTTTGCTATCTGAACACTCATTTTCCTTTTGCTAACTGAACTGTCAAAATTGCTACATATGCAGACATGGACTTGGATCCCTCTCTGAAAATTTGTCAATCCCTTATATCTATTCATAAAGGAAATTTATAACTGATCACAAGCCAAGGGATTCAGCTCCTCTTTAAAGCTACTGTATATGTTGCGATTCATTTATGGTTCTCTGAAACCATATTTTGCACAATCATAGCAATTCGACGAGAAACAATCGAACAACAAGCCTGAAAAAAAAACCAGTCCTGTAATTTCTAAATTTCAAAATAAGCAAGTAGCTTTTTTGCAGCACAAATAGTTCCCTTGTGACGTCATATGTTCTATATTTTTTGCAGCACAAATGGTTCCCTTATGACGTCATGTGTTCTTTAAATAAGCAAGTAGTTTTTTTTGCAGCACAAATAGTTCCCTTATGACGTCATGTGTTTTATAAATAAGCAAGAAGTTTTTTTTGCAGCACAAATAGTTCCCTTATGACGTCATGTGTTTTATAAATAAGCAAGTCGTTTCTTGCAGCACAAATAGTTCCCTTATGACGTCATGTGTTCTATAAAAGGAAAGAACAGTGCTCCGACGTTTATTTCTATTCATAGAAATGACATTTATGGACCACGCAAAGCAAAATAATATGATGATAGAAAAATATTATCTACAATCCCATCTAAAATGATTTTTATTTTTTATTAGAATATGACGGAATTTTGCTTTTTTTGTAGATAAGACGAAAGGACGGACGGACGGACGCATTCATTGTGACATGTACAAAATATATTCATTAACTTTATTTTCTTAAAAAAAGATCCCGTGTTGGAAATAACAGAAGTTATTTTGTATTGTTGTTCTTTTAGCATAAATCATGCCATCAGAGTCATAAATTCAATGAAAACATCAAACCAAACAGCTAAATCGAGTCGGCTTTTCATCCGTACATTTAAATGATTCAATTCTAGAATTGCCCTAATTGAAAATTTTTGATTATGAGATCAATTACTTGGTCAGTACCAGCTGCTTCTTATATTCTTTTGTATTATTAACATCAATTATGGTCATCTACAAGGTTCACTCGTCACACCTTGCTTATTTCCTTGGTTTGTTCAGCATTGTAAGGCTTTGCCCATTCAATGTATTGGTGATAACGTTTATCATGCTACTATTAAGAGACTATGCTTATTGGGTGTTTCAGAGGTTAATCAAGAAAGAGAGATATCAAATTGACCAGTGCTGATCGATTACGGCGTGGAATCACTGGCGTAAACGACGGGGAAATAACATGATAAATCCAGGAGCAGATAATGTTCGACCATCATGAATATATCCAGAATCAGTCCGATTTCATCGCCCAACCTTTGAAGAATGTAATATCTCATTAAGATAAGCTGAACTAATAGTGTGAAAGGACTATTGGTCCATAGAGAAGTGGTATATTACCAGCGTATGGAATTAAATCGATGAATTAGATTGCTTCTAAAAGATGCTTCAAGCAGGAGAAGTACCATAAAAGGAAATTAACAGTTTTCGAAAACAGCTGTTTGATATAGTACATATTTTAAGACACGAGCAATGTGATTTGATATTCCAATAAAAAAAGTGATATATTGTTGGTGCTTACGCTTTTTCTGTACGTTTCTAATATGTGACTTGATATATGTATGTGTTAATGAAGCGGTTTCGTTCCCCAAACCATACATAAATCATTTTTACACTACTATATCTTCTTTTTTCACTTAAAGTGTCAGATATTGTAGGATAAAGAACTTTTCATGATCTGTAGGTGCAAATAAAACCCCTTCCCTCTGAGATCAGATACGTTGTCAATCTCGTTCACATTTACCGCCAAATTGACGTTATCGTCTGCTTCCGATCTACTGCCGTTGGGGGTAGACTCGCACGAGGAAGATGTTTTTAATCTAATTAGTAGCGAAGATGGATAATTTAGGAACATTTACATATTTGTAGTAAGTCGAAGAAATTACGCGAAAATAAAAGTCCATTCAATAAAATAAAACCGTCATAAATCGTGTACAATTAGATATATTTACATAGAAATTTGCATATGAAATGGGTGTCAATTCATGGCATTTCCCATTGTTTTTCATTAAAAATATTCGGGATGTTATCTTTGCTGTAATTTTCTTTATACCTCTTCCTGTTTGTCCATTTTGGTGAATCTTCCTCTCAGATTTCACAATTTCATTGCTGCATCAATTTTTTGCCCAAGGTGAAAACAAGAATTGACTACCATATTTGTATACGGCATTCTATCCATGATTTGGAAGGCAAAGAAATTATCATATATTTGGTTAAAAAAACAAATAAAATAACGAATCCTGGAAAAAAAAAACCGAGTATCTGAAGATATTTGAAGGACAAATTTTTCATGTCTTTTATCCAGTATATCATTACAATAAAATTTGTCCACACTTTCGAATTTAGTGCACTTGAACGACCGGAAGTTGATGGAAAACGCTTTCTTCGCTTTCTGATTAGAATGAATTTGAGAATTTGCATTTCGAAGATATGGAAGATAATGATTTAATTCACGGCATATCAACCCTATAATCTGGTATTGAGAAGATAAAGGATCCTATATATGTAAAGGGTTTGTTTGTAAATATTTTTGTAATATTGATTGAGATTCTCGGATTGGAGACTCCCAGACTAGAATTCTTTGTTACGTCAGTGATAAGATTGTAACATGATAAGATTATATTCCCATTTCACGATGTTAAACTTTTAGGTTTTTAGTAAAAATTGTGGTCTTTGACAGAAGGCTACTTATGACAAACGTTCTCAAAATAAATTCTTCATTCATAATTCTATCAGGAGTCGACCATTATCGGTGTTCTGTGAGTTAGATAAGGGGTTGTGATACTAAACAGATCAGGATAAATTACAGAAATGATATCATTCCATCGCTAACTTATCTTTTCAACTTAATACTGCATCTTAGTCGTGTTTTATCGTTTCGGGCCGTGCTTTATTCTCCTCATAATTTGACAAATCAACTTCGACAGAGCCATTACGAAGTTTTGTTTGTTTTAAGATGACGCAAAGATGATGTTGTATTAGAAAAAATAAAACTGTACCCTTTGCGCCAAGTTCGTCCCAACTTGACTGTAACTTTTAGGCTTTATGTATTCATAAAATGATCGTACACAGAGTAAAATAATTAGTCTTTATATTGCTTTAAAAATAATCTCCTTTACTTGAACGAATAAAAAATATGTCCCTCCGGAATATTAAATCTGGAAAATGGTTTTAGAAAGTAGTTTGTAATACAGACGGTAGAAATGCTCATGATGCGGTTTGAATTCTTTTGAGAGCCATCAAATCATGTAGCCTCTGGAAGCAAATATTCATTTTTGAATGGAGCAGTAAACAATGTCTACGTCCATTCGACCGACTCTTTATTCAGTCCAACGGCAAACTTCAAACACATGTTCCGGATTTTTGTCATCCCGTGTCCGCTCCAGGCCAAGTGTGAAGGGCGCATCTTCATAAAAGCTCTAAATATTGACTCTAGATTTGATCATATCTCTATATAGCCCTCCGACATTTATACAAATTACAGTAGGCAAGAATGAATGTTGACTTTTAATGTTTAAAGACAATTCACTTGAAACAAGCTTCCCTTGATGGATAACAAGATAAATATCTCGACTTTTAAAGTACATTAATTGAGAAAAAGCATTCGGTGGAGTTATGTCATTGGAATTTGAGGACATTACTGTTTGGAAAAAGGAAGAAAGAAACGAATAGAAACAGATATCAACAGAACACTAACCCCCCCCCCCCCCCCCCTAAAAAAAACCAAACAAACCAAAAAAAAAAAGATAAAAAATAAAAAGAATAAAAAAAAAAAAAAAAAAGAAGAAGAAGAAGAAGAAAACATGTACTTTAGAAAACGAAGCTCAAAAACAAAATGTCGCTTGAAAAGAAAATAACATGTAATAACAATAACACTATATTATATTAATACATAATTCAATTCAGTTTCACTCTTTTGTAGAATTAATTTTCCGGTATAAATGTAAGTAAGAGTAAGAAGGGGAAAAACACCAAAAATTGCGTATTACTTTCTACATGTTGTTATATATGAGTATATATATGTAGAATGTAATGAACCAAGTCAAGACTAATTTTTTATTCTTAAAAGGGAACAATTGTAATTTCTCATAAATCATATTTTTTCTCCAAATTTTTCTCTAAATTGCCACTTGCAATACTGAAGAAAGTGCCCTCTCTTCGGACAATCCCTGAATACCGAGGAAACAGGACATTCGTCCAAATTCCATCCCACACTTTTCCTAAGTCCATCAGTACTACTATTGTGGAAATATGACAGCCAGGTCTTACTTGGTTACTTTCTTATCTGTGGGGATAGGTGATCGAACATGATGGATAATTAACTTATCTATGTTCATTGACGGGAGACCGAATTTCTACCATCCTACTTTTATTACCCTCCAAACAAAAATAACAACTACCAACCATGCAGACAGGAAGTTCACAATCCCAAATTATATATCATTATGCATCATCTATTTCAAATATCGTTTTTAGTTTGTTTTATGTATCTTCAGTACCATATAGTACCGTAATTCTATTTTCAGATACGTTTGTGAGAAATATAACGAAATATATAACTATATATATTGACTATATATGGTAGCCTCCCATTTCACTATTTATATTAATATTTAAATTCATATCTGATAATGAAAATAGGATATACTTGACATCAAAGGAAAATTGACAACAAAGAATTCAAATATTCATTGAACAAAATGTTCATTGAACAAAATATTCATTGAACAAAATACGTGATATCTAATTTTACCTTTATACACATTTTCTCTTCATTTATACATTTCATTCTGTTTAAGATAGTATTTGCAACATTATCATGTCGGTCATTATCATTAGTATATTTATTGTCTGTTACTGGAAGACATCTTCATGTAAGTTTTTCAAAGCTTTTTGTTCGATACCCAGACTACCTTTTTGTAACACCATCTTCATACGTATATATGTTGTAATAAATATTGTTTAAACTAAAATATGTGACATTTAGAATTGATCTCATTCAATATATTTATATTTTATATATACAACATATGTCAATATAAATTTGGTTGAAAAAATTATAGCATAAAAAAACGAAAACAAAAGCAAACAAAACAAAACTAAAGGATATTTTGTATAACTTTATAATTACATTTGCATAATTATATGCATATCATAAACATGTAGGAGGAGACTCCTCAATTAGTAAAAAAAATTGCTTGTCCGATTAAAACATTAAACGATTGAGACCAATGGCGAGCGCAGCAATATCCCCCTCTCTGCCAATTGCCACAAAGGGTTTCATTTTAGTTAAAGCTTATTTCAAAAAATAAAAACACAAACACTCAAATACACAAATTTTCGGCACCTTGGCCTTTATCAAGTGTAAAAAACGACGATCTATAACAATTCGAAGTATTTCTCTGGCGTTCATTGGAAAAAAAAAATTTTTTTTGCAATGAACGCCAGAGAAGCAAGGATGGATTTTACTTAGAATTGTTATAGATCGTCGTTTTTTACTCTTGATGAAGGCTTAGGGGCCGAAAATTTGTGTATTTGAGTGTTTGTGTTTCCCTTCCCTCTGGAAGAAATATTTCAATCTGAGCTTATTTAGTTTTACAAATGAGCTCTATATATTGGACGGAGAAAAGAGGCTTTTCCAACGATTAACTATGGCTAAAAATTAAATTGATGTCCAGTTCTCTTCTTCACATCTCATATAAACCCCAATTTTCCAAGTTTTTTTTTTCGTTAACTTTGCCTTCTACAAAAGATTTTTATTCCTCCATAATGTCAAATATGAACGTACATTGCTCATGCGAATGTTCATAACTTCAATTTTTAAAACTTTATACAACATTGGCACTATCATGAATTTGTCTTCATGAAACAAAGAAATAATTTGGAAAGTCTCCTACACTCAATAGATCAATGACTCATCTTTTACACATCGTCCATTGTTTCGCGCGTTACAAAAAGAGTTGCGCTCTAAGATCATTAGATAGCGCTTCTTTGATGTGCCAGAATAACATGCTCTGCGCGTGTATTTCTTGTATTATCTTAATCTCATCAAATTTTCATCAAAATACAGAAAAAATGTCGTAACATAGGGTATATTTTGTTTACATTACAGAAGTGAGAACTAAATTCCACTTTGATAAAAGTGGGCGGGAATATGTAGGATTTGTACCTTCAGGGGTATTCGAACCCGACAATTTTCGCGACTGAGCCATTACTGTGATTAGTTACATGTCATTTAGCAACCCAAATACAAATTATGCATTTTCCCATAGGGTTCGGCTGGAACCGTGAAGAAATTACCTAATCCAGGCTTTACTATTTTGATAGATAAAAATCTTTAAAAACGAAATGGAATTTAACACCGATGAAATGTACAATCATTTTCTGATTCTTTTGATCGAAGGCAGATATCCATGGGCCAAAACGGCAATATCAAATGGAATGTGAAAGTGGAAAAAAATTTATGGCAAGCTATGAATAAACCCCTGAAACTTGTGCAAGCCTATCACTGTAACAAATCTGATGTTTTTTTCTGCAAAATGTGAATTTTTGAAATTTTGATATTTCATACTTTGATTTATCGGTTACATCAAAGCTCTGGATTGCATTTGCTGATTTTGATAAGAGGCAATCAGAGTCGAATGTAAATTTTCATAAATGAAACAAACAGCATGATGCACTGGCTGGACGTCTGACTGTTTATTTTACTTCAGTTTAGAATGTATGCAAAACTGATGAAATTCTTCAGCTATATGCAAAAGAAAAAAAAATTAGCGATGATAAAGTTTAAAAAAAAACATACTTTGCCCTAAATCAAAATATGATGATGATGGTATGAAATATGCACGCATTCTGTACGCATATATCTCAGTTTTGAAGGGACTGTGTCTCGATGTTCGTTGCATTTATCATATCTAAAAACCGAATTAAATTATACCTGTATTGTAAGATCTGTGAAAATTTTGTTTGCATTAAAATCTGACGACTTATCCCTTTCTTTTATAAGACCTTTAGGGTTTTTGGAAAAACATTTCTTCAAGTTTGAGGATGCAAGCACGTTCTTTGTTGTCTATCTGATCTGCCTCGTTTAATGATATACTCAAACCAGTTAGTGATTAGGATTTAATACTTGAAAATACTTGTAAATTTCTTTATATTTGATAAATTTATAATAAATTGATGTATTTTCAAACAAATTGTCAAGCATTCTTATCATATTTTATAATTTCTTCATCGATTAGGAAAATAACTGAATTGAAATCAACTTTGATACATCGACGCTGAGAGTTTTATAGACTCTTGAAATCAACGTTTGATGTAAAAGATGTAAGTTGTTTCACGACTTGAATCCTCGTTAGATCTTCTTCAATTTAATCGAAAAGATTCTGATTGTGTGATAACCGCTAAATGCAAGTTTCCTTCCAACTTGAAATTCATATTTTAAATAGAAATTAAAAAAATCTTTTCTTTTCTTTCCAAAATTTGAAAAAAAATTTTGAATATCTATTTTGAAGAATTATTTCTTATTGATGAAATTATTTTGTTCATATGGGGATTAGACAGAGAAATCAGTGAACTACAATATAGTGGCCAATGATATTTTTCAACTGTTAACAACTTTTTAAAATAGATAAAAAAAAAAGACGTAAATAAATGAATAAACAAGTAGATACATAAAAATGAAATGAAAAGCCTCAACAAAAACAAAAGCAAATCAACTATGTTTTTTACGTACAGGAAAAGAAGTAACTTTCCCTCAATTACCCATCTTTGTTTTTTGTATCCTAATATCCAAATAAATCTATGAATTTATCTTTTATATACGAAACTTTCGATTCATTATAATCTTTTAAAAATTAAAACAAAAAATCCACCCCCCCCCCAAAAAAAAAACAGAAGACCCCCCCCCCCAAAAAAAAAACGTCAAAGAAACACAAAGGACAGACAGACGGAGACAATAACACTGCTTCATAGAAACATGAAGGACAGAATAATCTCCAGAGTCCAGTGCAGTACGGAATGCATTTTAGATGGCGCTGAAAAACTGCGGCGCCTTGCTAATAAGTAGGAATCAAATATTTCATATACCATGTTACATATATTATGCATCTAAGTAAGTAGGTCCAAAATGGAAGCTTAAAGCTTATTAAATTTCACTTTTCGTATTATTTTTAAAACAATCTTGAGGGAGTTTCGCTCATTGGCCCCGGTATGAGAACCTAGAACAAGATAATTACCAAAAATGATTTTGTCATTGCTATATCGATGGAATATCTAAATGAACTTATCAGATGAACACCTAGCAATTCTAAAAGCTACATCGGCTTACTTCTTGATATTTAGAGGCCATGGGTTTCCAAGCTGTAGAACGATGGGCATAATGTCATAAATTAAATTACATTTAAAAAATGTATGAATTCATCAATTAGTACAGTGTATCTTTTCAAGGACAATTTCTTATGACAAGGTGGTCTCTTTTTGTCAAAACCAAATTTTTAAGTGTTGATTCTGAATTATGTAATTCTTATTATGCAACAAACTGTTATTTGTCATTAAATTTTTGTAAGCCTTGAGAAAGGTCACTTAAATTAAAAGCTTTCATATGCTGTAAAATCAATTTAAGAAGTAACTGACCAAAAAATTTCCCTTGATCATCTTACTACGGATCTTATCCAGAATTACTGCATGTGGACACGAACACAAATTTAACCAAACCAATTTCAGCCCAAAGTATAGTTAGAATTCCGAACAGTTATTGTATTGATAAATGTAACTAATGCATTTTCATGAGAGTTTTTAATGAAGCTTAATACTTTCGACCCCGTGACCCTTGACCCTATAAACCAACATCAATAGGTTTAAAATTCGTTGTGTCATTTATATGACTTCTAAGTTTCCTTTAAAGAGGAATTAATTGGGATTTTAATATAAGGAGTTTCATTCTAGAGAAAAGATGCATTTTAGTGTATGAATGACTCAAATTTCATTTGTACAATAACATATAAGCAACTATTTACTCGCCTAATTTCAGTGTTAAAAGTTAAATTTCAGAAAATTGATCTTATCGCAGATTAATACACAAATGTATTGTAAGCAAATGAAAATAAATTACAAAAACAGTCAAAATAGATTCTCAAAAATTCAAAATATAAACTGGATGTCAGCACTCCCATGGGTGTGTACAGAATCTTAACGTGTTCCTCATAATCCGGCAATCTGTATTGGCGAAACAGCTGTAATGTCTTATGTGTTTAGCATCAGATTTATATTTGACAGAAATATTTGACATTCTTTTTGAATAAAAACTTATGATTGAAACAGGTTTCAGAATGTGTGGTTTTATATCGATGCTTCATCACTCTCAACAACTTTGGTTTAACTCCATTGATAATCAACAGGTCAAGAAATTGGTACCATACTAGAGCTCAGAAGAATGTCGAAAATGGGTGCAGATAAGTCAAGACAACGTCGTTTTACGTACAAAGCATCGAGTCAACTTCATTTAAAAAGAAAATCTTACTCTATAGGTACCAGCAGAAGAAAATATTTACTTTTCAATTTCTTACAGCGTACATTGAAAAAAATATCGATAACGTAAATCATATTGGCGTATGATAGTATTTTTACTGCAGTAGTTTTCTTACAGTGGCAGTTGTATTACCGAAAAAAATGCTCAACGTTCCATTTGTACTTGTTTAATTTTAGTGGTGGGAGTCTATCTGTTGAAGTTATTCTTGTTGTGTTTGTAGTTCTGTTGTGGTTACTACTTGCAGTAGTAGTGATTATCTTTTTATTCAAATTGTCTTGATATGCTTGTTTTTTTGCGGTAGTTGTATTGCCGCCATAGCACTTTCTATTTAGGCATTACCTCAGACAGTGCATGCATTTTAGATATTCTTTTTATTTTCGTGCGTGAACATCGACAGCAGTTGCGGCTAGCCAACCAGGGGATGCCTAATCCTCCAGGGCACCTGGTCCCACCATTAGCTTGCAAGGGGTCCGTCGATGCTCAATTTTGTGCTCTTTTATGAGTGCTGTTGAGATTAGCGTCAGACTCTTTAACTCATTTGTATTGTCGAAAGAAATGTTTAACTGTTGATTTTGGTTTCAAGTGTACTTCTTTGTGTTTAGTGATGCAAGTCTTGCTGTTTTGTTGTGATCGTTGTGTTAAATGTTTTCGATGGAATTTGTATGAAGTAGTGATTGCCTTGTCTTAATATTGCCCCAATACATGCGTGTCAGTCTGTGTTAGTTTATCTAGTATTTTGTATTAGTTGTTCTGTCTCGGCAACTATCTATTTGTTATTGTAGTAGGCCTGATGCTGTGGTAGCTGTTATACGATTCTCGCAGCATCTCGCCATCCCTGATCATATTCCTGCTGTGGCATTTTCTGGCTGGGTTGAGCTTAACACTTTCTGTGTGTAAGAGCAGTAGTGTGATATAGTTCTTCATCTTGTCTCATTCTAGTAGTTTCTTGCTAAGTTGGAATTTCTGAGGTAATACCTGTTTGTCTTGTTTGTGGTTATGTTGCGGAAGTTGTCTTACGGTGCCTGAAGCACCTCGCCCTCCTTGAGCCTTGTTCTCACCTGGTAGTTTCTTGTTAAGTTTGTCTCTCTGAGGTTATTGTACTATTACATATATATATATGTGTATAGTCTTTTGATTCTGTAACTTTTTGTTAAAGTTGTGCAGTGCTGTTGTCAAGCTGTTGGCGTTGGTGTTGTAGCAGTTATCCTGTTATGAAAGAAAGGAGGATATCTCAAAGAACACCTAGTTGCAGCACCAACAACAAACCCCCAAAACACCCACTGTAAAAACACAAAGCAGACACGCACAGAAAGAGAGGCAAATGGTACAAGGAACGGAATATACCAACGAGACCAATGACTATATGGTTGACGTAGCTGCATTGTTGTGTATGCTGTCTTGTTATGGTTGCTGTCTTTCTGAGGCAGTTGCCTTTGTTTTGTTGTGGCTGTTGTTTTTATTACAATGTACTGTGATCGTTGTTGTTCTGTTTTTGAAAAAAAAATGTTTGTTGATGTCATGATTTCTGTTGTTGCTTTTTTTGTAACCACTTTTAAAAGTATCACAAAAAGTCTTACTCAAACAGTTGTTTTGCTTGAGAAGTTGTAATGGCACTTGTTTGACTTCGGTTGCAGTTGGTTGACTTTGGTCTCAATCTGATTAGAAAATATATAAATTTGTATCTCTTCTTGTTTTGATTTTTACATAACCGAGAACAAGAACAAGAAGAAATAAATTCTATAAATTGTAACAACTCAGGCTATCGCTGTGGTAGTTATTGTTTTAAGTGTAACTAATCTTTTAATATTTGGGGGTGGGGGCTGGGGATGGGGGGCAACAGTCTTGCTTTTAATAAGTTGTTTTGCTGTAAAATTTGCCTTGCTTTAACATTAACCTTTGCTGTCTTTTTCTTTTTTCTAACACTCCCACTTCAAATACATACAGATATATATATCGATGACGCGCTCTCGATTAATAATCCAAATTTTGTAGAT
Source organism: Pinctada fucata (assembly GCA_028142955.1). Taxonomy (NCBI): domain Eukaryota; kingdom Metazoa; phylum Mollusca; class Bivalvia; order Pterioida; family Pteriidae; genus Pinctada; species Pinctada fucata. Next base: position 84,072,792 of record AP027102.1, read on the forward strand.
AATCATAGCACAATCTATCCGTTTGAACTAAAGGTGAAAGAAAGTACTGAAAGTATGAAATCTGTTTCATATTTAGATCTCATGTTATCTTTTGACAAAATGATCACCTGAATACATTAATAATATATGACAAACGTGAAGACTTCAACTTCAGAATCACAAATTTTCCTTTCCTATGTAGTAACATTCATTCGTCCCCTGTCTATGGTGTATTCATATCGCAATATATACGCTATTCTAGGGCAAGTTCAAACAACAACGACTTTGTCCTGAGGGCAAGAGACTAACAGGAAAACTGCTGAACCAAGGGTACATTTCAGAGCGACTGTCTCTGTCACTGCAATTTTTTGGATGATAAAATTAAAATATTTAAACATGATAACATCCCATTATCCTTCATGTTGGAAGATATTCTAGGTTAGGACCATCTAAAATCCGAATGTCACGAATTTACCGGATTTGACTTTCCATTTAGCACAGCCTAAATGATAGGTATTGCGAGCAAACAGGAGATGCTTACTCTCCCCGGGCATCTGATCTCTGATTAGGGATTCACTTTTGCTTCTATTCAGAAAGTTTTAATTGATTGTATAATTTGTTGTTTGTTGTGAAAATATTTTCTATGTTTGCATTTTTGAATCATAGTTTGCATCTAATTCCTTCAAGTTACTGACATGGCAGGTGGCCGTCCTGAGTCGGCACCGAATGCCCATTGGAATTGTAGGTTTATGTGTAGTCATTTATGTTTGGTGTTTCTCTGTGATTTGGCGTTCCTTGTACCATTGCGTCTCTTTCTGTGCGTGTCTTCTTTGTGTTTTTACAGTTGGTGTTTTGGGAGTTTGATATTGGTGTTGCAACTAGGTGTTGTTGGAGATCCCCTCCTTTCTTTTACAATGATTTTTGGTAATTTTTGTTATAATAATTCTACATTCTGATACCGCGACCAACGAGCAAATCCTCTCCCCCTTCTTTCTTTTAACAGTACACCGAGAGAAATTAAATATGCGTTCCCTTTTGGTCATACTTTCTTTGATACTATAACTTGCAGTGCGCATATGAGTTAAAGAAAATCCTGACGTTAATCTCAACAGCACTCACAATAGAGCACCAAATTGAGTATCGACGGACACCTAGCAAGCTAGAGGTGGGACCAGGTACCCGAGAGGAGTAAGTATCCCTTGTTGGCTATGTGTAACGTGATTCGTGTGATATTTAAATATGTTTAAACTGTACTACTAAATACGGCAATGTCACCTACAACGATTCGGTACTTGAACTGGACTCTGAAGATTGTACTTTAGATTAAGTTGTAGTTCATGTTTCTATGAAGCTGATGTCCTGTAGCATAATCTGTTTTTCGGTACATTTTTAGAAATAATAATTTTCACATTCTATGGCCATATTACATTGTTTTGATGAAGGATCACTGGGGAGGGTTAAGTACCCGAAACGTTCATGTCTGGTCCATGCTGCAAATTCATCAGTTCTTAAATGATGCTATTGAATTTGAAGACGTTTAACATTGTCTTCATCTTTTGGCCTTTCTTTCTTTTCTCGTGAGCAAATTCTGAAATACTTTTTTTCAAGAATTTGTAAGCCTTTTGATTGTGATTCTTGAGAACTGAATTTTGCTCCGTGTTTAATTTTCACTCACTGAGTCCTATTGTCATTACTTTGCTTTATTTACTTCTTGTGATGGTTTCTTTATGTTGTATCTTGCCTCGGTTGTTTTATTTTTGTGGTGGTAGTTATCTTGCCTCGGTTGTTTTATTTCTGTGGTGGTAGTTATCTTGCCTCGGTTGTTTTATTTCTGTGGTGGTAGTTATCTTGCCTCGGTTGTTTTATTTCTGTGGTGGTAGTTTTACATTTGTACTTAAATGCTGGAGAATTGAGTCATTTAAGTTGGAATTACTTGCTGCTCTACTTTCTTCGAACTGCATATATGGCACATTTGTATTAATCGAATACTTGCATGTAAAATATATTCAGTTTGAAGTAATCAAAAGTACAATATTTATGGTACTTTACCCATGTGAAGTTTTTTTTTCAAGCATCTTTTTCAGTATGACACACTGGTCCTCCATGACGACGACAGTCCATGCTGAAAATCTCCTAACAGAAGAGTGGACCTTGGTCGTATCCTATGTTGAACAGATGTCTCGATTCAACATGAGTTTGCTTCATCCAGGAGATTACTTACTATTTATCCTTATGGTTATGTCTTTTCGATGGCGGGTGCGGCTAGCCAACAGGGGATGCTTACTCCTCCCGGGCACCTGGTCCCACCTCTAGCTTGCTAGGGGTTCGTCGATGTTTAATTTTGTGCTCTATTGTGAGTGCTGTTGAGATTATCGTCAGGATCTTCTTTAACTCATTTGTGTCACACTTATGCCCTTTGCCGTGTGGAGCTCGTAAAAAAGTTCCCCGCGAGGGGTTTGACAGTAAGTGTTTTGAATATACTTCCCTGACATTGTCGCCATAGCACTTTCTATATAGATATAACGTCAGACAGTGCATGAATTTTATATATTTTCATTTCCATGCTTCGTAAACATCGATGGCGGGTGCGGCTAGCCAACAGGGGATGCTTACTCCTCCCGGGCACCTGGTCCCACCTCTAGCTTGCTAGGGGTTCGTCGATGTTTAATTTTGTGCTCTATTGTGAGTGCTGTTGAGATTATCGTCAGGATCTTCTTTAACTCATTCATAAACAAATACAGAGTTTTTGTGTAATACAGGTCTTTGAAAAGGCAAATCAGTAAATGAAAATCGATGACGTGTCCCAAAACCACATTCAGAATCCAAAAATTATAATCAATAGGCGTACAAAATGACGAAGAAAACGAAACCAAACAAATGTAAACGTCTTCAAATTGAACAATTATTAAAAAATTCTGCAAAGGTCATTGTAGATGAGATGAGGATTAAGTATATCCTGCTTAATTGCAACAGCCGTCACTCAAGTCGTGCAGATACGGTTGAATTTGTCCTGTTCAATGTTCTTAAAGAAAATCTCTCAACAGGATGTTATCATCCAAAGCATTTTTGCAGTGACAAAGTCAGTTGCTCACAAAGAGCTCTTGTTTGAGAAGTTTGTCGGTAAGAAGTCGTGCCCTTAGAACGAATTCGAAGTATCTGTAGTTTAAGCTTGCTCTGGATTGGGGATTTATTTGCCAGTACTTAGTATCTGGATTAGGGAGAGAAAAGATAAATCCATAATTAATATGACAAATATGGATAATGACCATATCCCTGTATACAGCACAAAATCGATAATTCAGAAAATCAGAAACCGAAGGCATACAAAATCAGGATAAAACAGGAACCAAAGCAAAGCAAACAAACAAACCCCTCCACCATATGAAAAGAAGCTAACTCCCGATATGGGAGTAAGACCAGGTGCCCAGGAAGAGTAAGCATATCCTGCTTGCATGCAACACCCGCCACTTCAATTTGGTATAACTGTCACATCCGGTTACTTCCATTTCGGAAGACATAGAGTACAATCTTTGGTTGGATAGTTCAAACGGTCTATGACAGAATATCATCCACCATTCAATATGCTACGAATAACGCAGATCGCAATTCAACAATGGCTCCTGGTGCTCATTGGAACCCGTATTTTTACACATTATCTTCTATTTTTTCTATGCTGTACGTCTCTTGTTGTTTGTAAGTGTTGCCGTTTTGTGTCTTATGCGTTGCTTGCTGTGGTATTACGTATGTTTGTCCAGCTAATGTCACTATAACGTTGTCTTATAGGAGATCTTGTTATGATTCTTTTATCAGATTATTATTGGCTTCACCAGTCCAGCTCGCTTTATTTCGGCAAGTTTTTGTTTTGCAATAGGATTCTAGGAGAGTACTCTCTTTACGGGTCTCTCTATATGAGTTATTTAGTTTGTATCCTGTTACAGTTTATTGAGACTCTACTGGTTTTTCTTATCTGTTTTCTGATGGTGAGTTTGTTTCTCCGTGTTGGTAAAGAAAACATGAGAGGGTCATTGCTGATTTCTGTGTCTTGGCGTAGGTTGTTGAGTTTTGAAAAGTTCATTACTTATCTTTTGGTCTGGTTAGTTTTGTTTGTCGTGAAATTTATCTTGTCGTTGGTTTTAGAGACTTTGATGTACCAATATACTGGTTCCTCTGGTTGTTTGATTCTGGTACGGTTGCATCTTAATTATGGGTTATGAAGACTTTTAAATAAGGCCATCACTTGTCTGTTTAGTTTTTGTCTAGATTTGGGTTATGATGACATTATAAGGTCATCACTGGTCCGTTTTGGTTTGAAGATTTTTTGTCTTGGTTTGACTTGATAGGTTTGATTTTAATAAGCTTGTCTCTTGGCTTTGGTGGCCATGAGGACTTATGTCCCTGCTAATCTGTTTACTTATGATGTGTATGAACATCGATGGCGGGTGCGGCTACCAAACAGGGATGCTTACTCCTCCCGGGCAATTGATCCCACCTCTAGCTTGCTAGGGGTCCGTCGATGCTCAACTTGGTGCTTTATTGTGAGTGCTGTTGAGATTGTCATCAGGATCTTCTCTATCTCAGTGGTCCCAATGTTCTCAGGTTAGGTCCAATTGGTCTGATCGATATCTCCATTCTTTGTCATCATCATCATCATCATCATCATCATCATCATCATCATCATCATCATCATCATCATCATCATCATCATCACGTTCTTTGGAATTCATTTTGCCAAAACTACATGATACAGTCTTAATCTTAGACACTGACAATATTTTGTCAGATTTTTGTACACATAATATAACGTTAAGTTTGTGTGTTTTAGGAATACTAAAGATTTGTAAAACTTTTATTGTCGTCAGGATCTAAAAGAGAAAAAAAGAAGCTACAACATTAGTTCAAAGTAACCTGTTGTTCCAGAGAGAAAGACATCTCGAACGCGCACCCAAAACTTGACTGATCATGCAAACACAATTGCATTCTGTAAGAAGAAACCTTGCTTTTAAAATGTCATTAATGGTAATTAAGCGATTGGCCAGTCATATCGAACGCTACATTGGAAACTATCATTTGTCGCACAGAACGGCAATTCAAGAGATATAAAAAGGTGTAAATGTTTGATTTCTTAATTATTTCTGGATTATAAATCATCTCTATTACAAAATTCGATGCCGACTTTCTTGTTTTGCATAATAAAACGCGCAACTCATCACGAGTCACGTGACCTATATAGCGGCCATTATAGACACGTATTTCCGCCATTTGGAAAGAAAGGTATTCCTGAAAAATCGGATGCCTATTGAAATTCTATATGATCGTCATAAATTCAGATAGCATTGATAAGATTTATGAGTTCAAAACTGTCTACTGACAATGCTTATGGCCAAATGATTCCAATCGTGACACAGTGTCATTGAGCATATCCTCGTGTTCACGTCTTATCTATAGAGGTAAGGACATCGATGATTACGTGTGCCATCTTTTAATGTGCCCCTTTTGTCACTGGAATGGCCAGCACATTTTTATTATTTCATTATAAAAGATGTTTCCATAACACGATTTAAATGATATCATGGCCAAATAAATGCCCCTCATTTCCATATTAACAAAGGACAAAATACGTTGTATTTTCTTTCTTCATCTCTTTCAAAACAACCGAATGAGACAGAGAGCAATATACATATACATTCATTAGATAAGGGTGTTATAATATTGAATACTGCGCAATTGAATCTGAATGAAAAATATGCGTCTGTACTTTTTGTCAGCAAAAAAGTCTAAAGTCATGCACACATTCATGTATATTCTTGACCATCTGGTTTTAGTGCTACAAAGCATATCAATGGCAAGGAAAAAACCGTTCTGCGACATGATCTAGACTGTGACGCATGCGCATTGAATCAAAATAATTTTGCATACCTATAAACTCTAAGTGTCATTTTTAAATTGTTCTTTACGCAGTTTTCCAATTGAAAAACAGTGAAAAGAATATCAAAACAAGTGTCATGCAAAATCATTTCAATGGTTTGTATTTTACAATACTTATTGTGATTCTGCTATTATGTCATTATGTTATCGTAACTTGAGATCGGATTCTAACAGGAGGGGAAGGAACAAATCTTCCGATGATTTACGATGTCCAACCCGAGTAATTTTTCAAATTTATGCAATTACATGAAATACAATAGATACTTGGTTCACTAGGTATTTCACAAAATCCGTTTCTAGTTACACTGTCGATAAATCTAGACCTTGGTTTGTTATACTACATCCGGGTATTTTTGTAATTTCGCTGCAGTGTAAACGGACATTTCGCTTGCGCAGAAATGTCAATAATGCATTTCCGGTTAAGTTTTATTAAGTGCCGGTTGTGCATAATTGACGAAGTTAAATCCGGTATGAATTTAAAAAAGCTGAATGCTTTTGTCGAAATATGCACTGAAATCAACGAAGCTTTGGGAATCTATGTGATGTTTTCATTGTTATGACGAATGTCTGATATGACCTATGAAATGATTACGAAACGTACAAACCATTTTGGTTAGATTCTATTGAAACAAAAACGATAACTTCACCATTTATTTACTTGGTGTTAATGTCTAAGCATATGTACGATAAAACACCCCAAGAAATTGACTTAAGACGTACTCAACACTTGAATAGAAAGATTGTGTGTTATAGGTATCTTGACGGTGGTCTAATGACATGGTGTAAGCTTGACATCGATGGCCTTTTGACAAACGTTTTTATGACGTGTATTGCAGTTTACCTTACGAGGCGCATGTAAGAAGAATCCGGAAACCCCAGTCTGGGCTGGACGTGGCATATTTTAGAGAGTAGCTAGTCGTCGTCCTGTCTGCCTATCTACCCATTATCTGTCGTGTTTTGTACATCACATCAAATTTATTCCCCCTACTACAATAGATAATTATTCGCGGAGTGCTTTATTCGCACGAGTCATACGAAAGCCTACATCGTCCGAAGGTGTTCGGCATTTAGTATAACTAGATCCGCTTCCTTTGATCTTTTAATTGACAGAACTGAGATCTATATCATGGTCATCGGGATGATATCAATGATAATACACTATCTACCTTGTTTAGCAACCTATCAATCTCCATGCAGCCATTAATACCCAGAGCGCACAAACAATCCATTTCAATGTAACAATAGTTGATGATTGCATGTAAACCAGTAGGTTCAAAGGCAGTGCATGCATGGTGCTGTAGCTGATTTACATAATAACATTCATTTCAGCATCTCTGCCCGGAACAAAGGAAAGCAACAAAAATTTGTCACAATTAAGAATAACGAAATATTTACAACTTAAATGTATAGACATTTGCACTATAAAAATATGCAAATTGGGTTCCTTTGAAAAAATCCAAAATATATCAAATGGAATAACTGCAGGTGGGTAGCCTTAGATCACATAGAGCTTTTTGTAATATGGTGTATTAAAATGAAGTAGAAGGGAAAAAAACAACAAAAAAGAAAAACATAAACAATCCAACAAACAAAAACCCAATATTTTTTTAATTCAGGTATTGCTTTGTTTTTCATTCATCAAATCAGTGTCTGTTCTTTGATGATGATGATGATGATGATGAAAAAATAAATATAATCTTTTAAATGTCGATTTGTTTCATTTTTTTATTCAAATAATATACATGATTTCACAAAAAAAAAAAAAAAAAAAAAAAAAACACACACACAAAAAAAACAAACCAATAAACACAAATTATTAGGATCTATCTACACTAAAATAACAACTCTATAGAAAAAAAAAACAAATTGTGTCAACTGGCTTCTTTTTCTTTTTTTAAGTTGCAGCATCTTGTTTGTTCAGAATGACAAGTGCTTTCAGAAGCCGATCACATTGGTGTATGGTAAAGCCTTGGGGGTTTATACAAATTACCACTCTGCCTTTCTACTTACCCATCTGTTTGCTTTTAAAATTCTCGCATGGAAATCACTTAAGATTCAAAAGTGTTGAGCAAATCATGTACTTCAAATTGACAATATATGTCGTTTAAGTGTGGTTTTTATAAGGGGAAACATCTAATTCAAATCGGCACAGGTGTGAAACCTGCGATGTTTATTGGCAAACTTACGCACCTATATGGATGGAAAAATAATTCACGAGATAATTTCATTCAATTTTCCTCTGAATTTTAATATTCTTTATCAAATGTGTTACTGTGAAGCGAGTTGATTAGATTTCATGGCAATTAAATAAGTGACCCTTATCAGACTTTTAAGAACTTGATATCCAAGTGAAATGCACCGTTTTCAACACTTTATTCATGAATATGCAGAAAAATGGTTTCTATATCACCTGTACAGGATTCATAGTCTGTAAAAGTTGTTGAAAAAGTAAAAGGATCCGGATTTTTACAACATTTGTACAATAAGGACGATGATACATTATTGTTTGATAAAAAGCAGAACTTCTGTAGAAAGAAAATTCATTGGAAATGGACTTGTGTAATATAGATAAAAAATGCGTACTTTTAGGCCAAGTTTCTTGTAAAAGTGCACAACACTAAAAATGTCTTTTACAGCTAGAACTTCTTATCTGCAAATCTATTTTCTGTTTAAAAGAAAATATTACTCTTTCACAGTGAAGATTCAATTTACTAAAAGTTTCTTTATCTGAGAATTTTAAAGATCTCTTTGAGGTCATACTGTTAAAAATTTGTATAGAATGTTACACATCAAAAGAAACAATTTGTTTTGTTTTTATTTTTCCATAATTGCATACATGAAATAACGGATATGTTAAACAGTACAAAAAAAAAAAAAAAAAAAAAAAAAAAAAAAAAAAAAAAAAAAAAAAAAAAAACCAACAGTTACTGTTTACGAATATTTAAAACTTGTTACATCATAAATTAAAATTGGCTGTAGAAAAACATCAAAATGTGATAGACAGAAAAAAGAATTGAAGAGTTGATATGATTCTATGATGATTCCGGTTAAATGAAATGAATAAGGGATATGACAATGAATAAAATATCAATTTAATGTACGATTACATGTAGCGTATTACTCGATTAAAATAGAAAGTTCATGATCCCAAAGAAAAAGATATTTTTGAATTATTTTTCGCGTTATCAATGAAATAAAATGTCAGTGTTTGTGACAACATTTTTATGACAAAAGCATCATCAATTAGCAGATTATTCTAGTGTTATGCGATACACCGAAAATGTACAAAATTAGCAAAAAAAAGGTGTCATAAAAATGGTTATAAAAATCCACCATCTGTTGTTTTATATTTATGTCATCAAAATTTCATAATATGAGAAGATTGTAATGTTAAGAAAATCCGTTTTTTCTGGCTGTATTCTTTTAATCTCAGATTCATCCATGAATTAATAGTGAAGGATAAAATAATAAAACTGATACCCTGAACGTAAAAAACAAAAACAAAATGCCCCAGAGCTCTCATCTCGATTAGTATTTCAAAATGAATTCAACGCCTCCATGATGCCGTCAAATATGCTAATAAATTATGTAGAATAAATAGCGTAGCCGCATCGTGGTATATATCCAAAGTTTGCTTTGAATTGCTCATATAATGTGACATATTTTTTTTTCAAATCTAAAAGCAATGATATTTTGAAATAGAAATATGATTACTTGGAACAATCAATAAGAATTGATGAATATTTATTATACATAATGGATTTTACTGAATAAACATAGTGAAAATTAGATTATGAATAATAAAGATAGGCTTGAGTGTTAAAAAAGGAATAATATTTCAGAAAAAGACAGACTTTTTAAAAGTTTAGTGATTTTCAAGCAAATTTAAAAAAAAAAAAAAAAAGAAACATCCCCATGATTTGAACTTTTGTAACCAAATGAAAAAAAGATATTCAAATTAAAAGATTAGAAAAATAAAACTAATGAAATAAGATAATTATGCAATTCGAAAACCTAAATTTTCAATGAAAAAATTTAATTTATTGACATTATAGGCTTATATAACATGACCTATAAGAGATTCAACTTCCTCTGTATACCTGGTCTCACATCTGGGTATCGAGTGGTCAGAGACTGTCATTTTCAGGATTTTGTTGTCATTACCATATTGAGAAGACAAGATTGAATTTTCGTAGGCTTGATTTATGAACAAATCTATAGTATGTTTATTCATAAAATTATCCTGCATATATAGAAGATAAACGAAAATATTATGACCAAGGGTGAGGAAGCAGAATTATGTTACATATAATCAACTCTCTCACTTCCAGGAACTCTAAGGAAGGGTAAATATGTCGGGTCCGTCGACATCGACACACTAGCAAAGACATTCATCCAGATCTAACAGAATACACAATGAGTAGCTTACTCAAAATGGACAAAGGATAAGTCAGACTGACAGCCTTGCAGATGACTTCGGGATCCTTCCCCCCGTAGCTAAATTTTGAAAGTACCCATGATAGAGTCTCGTCATCATTGTCAGTCGGCATCTAATAATGACGTGACATATTTGATTCTATACAATCTATGGCCATGACTCTTAATTCTAAATTATCAATTGTCGTTTAAAATAGGTATTTATACAACACATATAAAGATACAAAGACAAACATACATTGATGAAAACATTTGTACATAGTAACAAAATAAACAAACAAACATTAGACACTTGAACGCATATCTTTTTTTTCAAAATTCAAAAATGCTTGTGTTTTTGCCTGAATCTGGAAACGGATAGAATGAAATTTAGATTATGAGGGAAACAAGATATAATTTAATTTCCATTGTTATCATTTAGAATAGAAGATTCTGATTGGCTGAGAAATTTTGTTGATACATTTTTCACGGACGTCTATGTATAGCACTATTTTTTTGGGGACCGGGGTTTCCCTAAAACATGTATCAGCTCCTTGTATCACTGCGCAACCTCCCCAAATTACGAAATATATAGCGGGGATTGATTATTATTAGATTCAATAAAACAGTCCGTTTTCCTTAAGTAGAGGACATAAATGATAAGAAATGAATCTTATATTTTTTCTGTTGATGCAGACATCACCCGAAAAATTGGACGGACGCGAAGCGCGTTGATGCAAAAGTTTTCCGTCCATTTTTTCGGGTGATACATGTACCTGCATCAACAGAAAAAAAAAGGATTCATTTCTCAAAGCAAGAGAACAAGACATGCATTTTCGTGTATTTGATCGTCAACAGCATCAGTAATTAAAAAAAAAACACTCGTCTTTATTTCAAGAAGCTTTGTTTGATTGTGTATGCAAACTTAGAATGTTATTGTTGCATGTTAGATACAAATAATAAAGCCGTAGATGTAAGTTGGAATTTCATTGTCTATAACTTGGACGTTGATATTCAAACCTAAAACATTGTGTAATGGTTAACGTCTTCAAATTCAATAGCATCATTTACGAACAGATAAATGCACCGTGGACCAGACATGCACATTTTGGTAATTTAACCCTCGTCAGGGATCCTCAATCTAAACAATGTACTATGGCCAATGAGTGTGAAAGTTATAAAGTCCAAAAATGTACCGAAAGATGTAAAGAAGCATCATTAGATTTACTAACAAAACATTCCTGGTCAAAACTATAAATAAATTGACTAAACCTTTTGTATCAGTTGTCCAAATTTTTTTCAACCCAAGGGCATGGAAAACAAGAAAGGAAAACGACAAAATCACAAAAACTGAAAATATGTCATTGGAAGAAAGGTGAATCCGAAAAGCCATCAGGTACCGGGTAGGATAAGCTTATCCTACCCATACGAAACATTAGTGCATCCCGCGAGGTATCTGAAAGAATAGCGCTTCACTCAGAGAGTAACACACTGTAGGCGTCGCCACTTCCTTGAATAAATGATGAAATGATATAGCATTAGTACAAATGCATTTAAGATGTTCTATTAAGATTGTGATGTACTAAACCTATTTATGCCTGTTTTTCGGGTACTCTATACTTATATCGATGCTTTGGGAAGGTAAATAGTGCCCTCGCTAACGCACGAGCACTACTTCTTCACAAAGCAACATATATGGGAGCTTAGTACCGTCAAAAACAGGCATTAACGTAAATGGTGATTCATTTACCAAAATCTGTAGATTTATTTCGACAGTAAATTTGATTTACACAGAGATTGTCGAATCCTTGTTTTGAGTGTTCAAAATCTTCCAATATGATAACCAAAGTAGAATCCTTTGTGGTGTTTCCATTGTATGTCAAAATCGGGACGGTGTAACGGCAACAAAAAATAAAAACACAGACACTCAAATTTCCTGCCCCTTGATCTTTATCCAATGACCAAGGGGCTTAAAATGTGTATTTGAGTGTTTGTGTTTTTATTCATATCATCCTTTCCCTCTGGAAGAAATATTCGGCAACCTAAAATGCAACTGAATTTTATACACACTTTTCTGTTATCTTTAAAGATTACCAATTGACTGATTTTTAAGCGTAAAAGGAAAGCAAATAAATCTTCCTTGAAAAACAAATTTTAAACAATGATAAATTAATACATCATTTGGAATAAAGACCAAATTCTCACAGATGGTAAGATTTTCAATGAAATACGTTTGAAATAAAAGTATGGTGCCATAAATCGACATCAGTTTCATATTCCTTACATGGAAGGAACAATATTGTATTGTCCACAATGAGTACAAGGCATCAAGATCGATACATATTAACATGAGAATATCCTGTATACGATATTCATGTTCATAACAAGGGTTAAATGTCACTCTTATACCCTCAATAATGACGTCATCAGTTCAATCCAAACCTTTGTTGTAACAAGGTTATTCATTGGATGATACAGGACCAGGCTGGGTTTGATTTTCCAAATATTTCGGATATTAGTAACTTTATTCTCACGCCAGCCTTTCCTTAAAAAATGCTCTGTTTTCGTCGTAAAGAAAGATATCTTTTTCAAATGAAACATTTTCAGAATAAATTCAACTAATATACTTATTCTTTTTTCATTCGTTTTGTCTTATTTGTGTTTTTTACTGATTTCAGGATCAAACATAGGTACAGCAAAAAATAATATGAATTCATGAACAATCTTCCTCTTTGGTTGTATTTTCAAAAAGCAGGTTATATGTACATTGTATGCCCATTGACATTGGGTTCTGGATTCTCAATTTGGATTTTGTATTCGATTTCATTCACCGATTTACCGGGGTATTTGTGGCAAAATGGTAACAAAAAAAAAAAAAAAAAAGAAAGAAAGAAAAGAAAGAAAGAAAAAGACAGGAAGGAGAAACATCAGGAAACCTGTAAGAAAGTGACTTGTGAATCTATCATACATGTATATGGGTATAATAGTAGTTAGATACTTGTATAACGTAAAATGAAGAATACAATTTTGGCAAGGTAAGAAGGAAGATGATAGCCGGGGGACGTATCTGTAAGTCATCATCATTATCAGAGGTGTTGACGAGCAGATCTGATCAGCTTTAACCTCGGGTAACTGTGGCTTTTGGTCAGATATTATCGATGTAGTAGAGCGTTTTTCTGGCCAAATGCTTTCCTACAGCAAATCGTACATTTAAAAAGAGGAAAATTGATATGATGGTCATTGGTATACATGTACACATTGAATTGTGTAATCATGTTTGCGACTGATAACAAACTGCATCTTGTGCAACATTCGGAATTTTGAACAAGAGCAAGATCTAACATAAAAAATCCAATTGGAATGCACGAGTAAAGATTTCAGTTTCGAAAAGGAAGCATTTCTTATTAATCATTTCATGTGAAATAAATTTGCCAACTCCTAAAAGAAAGAGCTTTCATAAAGAATATTACAATAAAGCGCCAGAGTGTCGGAGTCTGGCATGTCATTGTCTATACATAAATTACAATTTAAACAAAACAGATACATTTCTAACGCCTTTCCTCGTTAAATATCAAATAAACGATGTAATAGAAGAAGTAGGCTAACAATGACTTGTTTCATTCTATTAACAAACACAAAAACAATGGATGCTTCTGAATGTAATTCAGCTTCTCAAAACGCTTCACAAGCTTCTCTTATCTACCATCAGAATTAAGACTTCAATTGACTAAGATACAAGGGTCATTGAAACACCGAATCGAATGTATTCAAATACTAAATGTTTTTGGTATCTATATAATCTCACGGGAATTACTGCTGTAATTCGAGTATCAAGGGGCTTTGCTATCTAATATAAGAGATCTGATTTTGAAGCCATGGAATACTGATAAAGAATACTTTATCTCGATGTCCATTGTTCAACAATTTACACGACCACTACCTGTTAAGATCACCACAAAGATTTACATTGTCGTTTCCGACTTGTTGAGCAGCTAGAGGAACCGTGTGGTCTATAGTTTGTGTCGCATGGATAGTTTTCTTCTGCAGCTTTTTCTTGGTCCAGATAAATATATAGATTAAAGTCAGCAAAAATTCCCCGTGAAATTATTACTATGCTGCAGAACATTTTTCCTAAACTGATCCTTCAATGTGCATAAATTTCAAAATTAAACCCGCGAAAAATAAAAAAAAAGGCGCTCGGAGAAAGTATAAAATTGATATAAAAATTGACAAAAATATCAAGAAGTTCATTGTGCAGAACTAGTAAATAAAAACGGAACTTGGATATATCCCGCAAAAGAATAGTAGTTTTAGCGGTTTTATGGCTGTACAATGTTGTACCATTCGGTGATAGCTACATCCGATCTGCTCGGTGAAGCATGTTGACAATAAATGCTCTTGCTCTTCTCTGCTCCTGTTAGTTGGTTAAATTTATTCTCAATTTTCCATTGCTTCGCTAGCCAAGGGGGGAGAGTCGGCGCCGACTCCCCCATTACCGGAGAATACGTGCTAGATGGTGGTGGCACAATAAAAATACGCCATGAAATTGTTAGTCATTTCTTGGCTCCTACATTACCCATCTATATAAAGGGATGCCATTAATCAAAATTTGAATTCAATATTTCATGTAATGTAGAGCTGTCGAATTTTAACTTAATAAGGATCCCATTTCCCCATTTCCTGTGAAATTCATAGCTCTAAGCAAATTTCACTTAAATATTCTGTTTTCTTTTCAGTTATGCTAAATAAATAAACCTGGCCTTTTATAGGATATGATACTCAGGTATACTTATTTTCATTCATGGTTTGAGGGTCAGAAAGTCATGATAAAGTTTGTGAAAGGAGTGAGCATTTTTGGCTATAACATTTCTAAGAGTTCTTGCTGCAGTAAATGTACATTCACCTTGCATAGACAAACTTTTAATTAAAAAAAAATAATGAAACATTGACTGCAATGTTCTGGCAGATAATTTTTTCTAGATGAAATAAATTTGTCGGAATGAAAATTAAAAGTTTATTTTCCAAACATAATTTGTGTAACACAAAATTGCGCTTGAAGGGAAAAATATCATGGATCAAAAAGTCACACGTGTTCTTTTCTGAAAAGCCACAATTTGAAGTACAACCTTTTCTATGTCATAAATCATTTTTAAAATAATTATTTCCATGCACGATGGGAGCTCAACAGCCCGATGGCCGGGGTAAACTACATAAAACAGACTAATTGATTTCCAGGTGATATGGAACTTTCAAACTTTAGATTGCCGTTTTTGTCACGTCAAAGTGTTTGTGATACAAATGCATAGGCTGTAACATTAAATGTTTCCACGTTGATGAAATTCTGAAGAAAATCAAGTGAAATTGGTGTGATAAATTGCGAATCATTTTTCCAGTTTTTATAGTTTCCCTTAGTATCCATGTTGTTTAAACATATTTTATTCATGAAAATAAAATCTATATAATTTGATATAATTTATTGTATGACCTTCACTTTTGAGTATCTGATCATATAAGTAACTAAACACACAAGTTTTTATTCCAATAAAATTATTGATAATTGTTGAAATCAGATCCAAACATTCAACAGCAAGAAACGTGAATCAAGCGGAATAACTCTCCCTGGAGCTTTTTTTTTAATCCATCGCGCTACAAAGACTTATTCATACATATAAGAAATCAAATGAACGAATAAATAAATAAATAAATAAATAAATAAATAAATAAATAAATAAATAAATAAATAAATAAATAAATAAATAAATAAGTGAAAGTCATATATAAATGATTACAGAGGGAGACTGACTTGATTTGAAACCCAAATGACCTACGAAGCATAACTTATTATGGTTTTTTAAAGACGAGACTGAAAAATCCATGATTCTGAAATTGTCGACATTCTGCTCGTATGTTTGCATGACATACAATGGTGATGTTTAAAAACATAAACTCGAGGGAAAAAAGTTGGGGATTATGACTAAAAATAAAACTTGGACCCGGATTGGTTAACCACAACATTGCATGCAGTTCGGCTCTGACACCCTGGACACGCAGTTTTGAAAGTCTAATGTCACCATTGGGTTATATGTACTGCTTCCTGAAGTCTAGGGACATGTAGTACAAGATGGGTGTATGGGAACGTTTATATGATAATGGTGCTTACATACATGTTCTTCCTGTTTACAAAGACATTCGTATTTTGCATTTATTAGCTTCTTTATTTTTGTTCACATCAATTTTATCTTTTGTCTTTCTATCCCGGCTGTTTGTTTGTGTGGTTATGTTGGCGTCTCTGTGGGATTCTCACGCGTGTGTCCCGCTGTTGTCAGTGCAATGTCATCTAATTCAGAACAGTTTTGTTATTTCTTGTTCTCATACCTGCATGTACACACGAACATATTTCTCGTTCTATAATATGTTTCGGTAGGTAATTCTGAATGCTTGTATAAGATAAATGTTCGTTATAACATTAACAGTAAAAAACTCTCCTCCATTTCTGAACTTGCTTTAGATTGTTTCTCTTCTTTGTAGCTCCATATCACAGAAAGCCAAAAACTCTTAATTTTTGTAGAAAAATTTCATATTGATATTCCGAAATTGCCTTTTAGCTTCTCTCTTAACTAATGATTTATAACCCTAACGTTCAATCATAAAACATTCCCCGCAAAACAAAAACAAAAATATATCACTGACCCCTCCCTGGGGTCATTTAATTACGGCAGAGTGGATAAACGATGGCTACCAGATTCATTTTTATTGATTCTTCATTAAGTCAGTCTCTTAATTACCTTTCACCTTCCAGCATTGAATGGTTGTTACAAGTTGAAGAATTATGTATACATTTTAATTGAAAATTATTTGCCTCATTAGATTTGTGTGTGTTTTTGTCGTGATTATCTTGTCCACTGACTGCCTTATCTTTCCTGCCCATGTGAGATATCCTCCATTAAATACCCTGATTGTCTTTGGGTATGGTTATTATTGTCACAGGAAAGGTACAAAGCGTTTTGATTGTCTGGGAGCGGGAGAGGCTCTATACGGTAACCGTACTGTACAAGGATATATTTAATGAATGAGTGAATAAATAGATAAAAGAACAAATAAATAAAGTAGACATCAGGAAAAATATAATTTTTTTTTCAAATGTGTTGCAAGTAGTATGATGTAAGACCAACGAACAACTTGTGAGTCTTTGGAGTTCATTCCATAAAAAGAAATGCATCAAACAATAAAGATGTATATATTGGTACAGACAACAAACTATTGCTATCAATGCAAATAGAACCGACCTGAAGCAGTGTACTCTATAACCAATTTTTTTTCAGGTATCAAATTTAGGGATTTTAGGGTAAACTGAAATTTCTTTATTTTCGTGAGTATAATTTTTCGCGATTCAAATATTACAATATAACGTATATAATATATTAAAAAAAATTATATTTTTGTTTTTATTCTTTATATGTATGAATAAGTAATATGTTAGCGACGGATTAAAACTTAATTGTAACTTGTAACCTATGTTTGTCATTTCATCAATAAATACAGTTAAAACTAATTTGTTTTAGCATAATTTACAAAAGTCGCATCATTGCGTTTTCCAGTGTATTTTGAGTCTTTGATGTACTGAAGTTGTACTGGTGTAGAGCACCATTTGACTCCTTCGAACGAGAAATAAAAATACAAAAGAGCGCCCATATTAATACATAATTGAATTTTCGCACGGAATCATTACCAACTTTAAACAAAGTAAATTACCTAAAGTTAATGACATGGTATTTTACATTCTTCCTCCAATCAATTTCGACATATGACGGGTCAGAAGTGCCACATCGTTTCAGTTTGAAGATCAAATGTTTCATGCGAGAAACAAAAACCCCAAGACTGCAGCTATTATGTGGAATGACAACATGGCTGCTTCCAAATAAAAGAGAGAACCAACTCCGGACAATAATACAGGAAGAGCATGGATGACATCTATTTTGTAAATTGGAATCTGTCATCTCTTTTCTTCCTCTGACTTTAACTGCGTCACATATTTTCAGTATAATCATTCAGTCTTGAATATCTTGAGGAACAAAGATATGAACAATCTAAACTATATGTTACAGTAGCTCTATATATGGTCTTTTACTTCCAGAATCATTTTTATTGGTTTTTGCTAGAAAATCATACTCGGAAACCGATCTTTATTTTCAAAGAAATCAAGTGTCATAATTTCCATCGTGCATGGCGCCAGCCCTCCTTACAAGGCGTCATATGGGAGAGGAGGCCTATATTTCTGGAATACATGACTTCATGGTATATAACGAAATCTTAACACTATCATATCTCATGTCCCATCACATAACAATCTTTAATGAGCAGTCTAAACTAACGCGAGATAACACGAGATGTTTTCACCGACCACTTATTTGATAAAAATCGTATCAGATAATGCCCCCTACATTCATTTGATCCGTCAGTAACTGAGATTGTTCCTAAACGATTGTCACATCTCTATCACAAAAATTGTCAACAGTTTCTAAGATGAATCTTATTCGGAGAAGAGCAAACGTTGAGCAGATCTAAAAGCAAAATTGGAAGACCTTGATGCAATCTTGTTGACTCGATTTATATGATAATTCCGAATAGAGTATCCCGATAGGAATCTGTGTAAACGAACATGGATGACTGAGCAAGGATCCAGTACCAGACGAATACCCATGCTTTGTATACATGTGATAAAGAAATGCATCGTTTAATGATAACAGTATTGCAACATTTTTTTTTCTCAAACGTTGCCGTCTGTTTCTAGCTTGTTGACAAGATTTACTCATTTTGACAACTTTCAGAAGATAACATATGTAAGATGAGGTAGATATGATGTCTAAATCAAAAAGCAGAAATTATAAAATCATGATGTGGAGACAATTATAGATAAGAGAAAATATGAAATGAAAACATACAATGATAACTAAATATGAAACGGAGAAAAAAGTTCATAAATCGTGCATTAAAGATTAATTTTCATTTCAAAGTTGTCTGATTTTGAGATAGTGAAGTTTCTTTGTAGTAGCACGGTGAGTAATGTTGACGTTTCTACAGATAAATATCTATACCTATTTCTTATCTAGCTCCTATAATCAAACTTCTGTTTGAAACTGTACAAATCAACACGCTTAATGAGTGTTTATTTCTGCTTGCGTATGTGTAATAAAGCGCTGCACCTGTTGTAATTAGGCGCCCCATCGCGGATGAATATCTACAGAAGCTGAGTTCTCTTTGAGAGTGTTTGGAGAGTCACTGTGCTCGTTCTAGTATACTTTATGGAAAAGTACTCATCCAACTGTTAGGGCGAGGTTGGGAAATAATGGACCTGTATATCACACGGGAATCAAAAGCTGGTGGGCAGAATTCTGACCCTGGAATCCATGATGACCGCTGATCTTTATTTGTCGAGGAAATTCTGGAGAAAGTGTTATACAATGTGCATTTGAAATTGAGAGAAAATAATTTATAAATCTATCATCAACATATGAACATTTCTCAGATAGATCTACATACTTTGAAATTATTTCTTTTATTAAAGTATATATTTCCACTAATTTACTCGATTTCTGATTGATAATGAATTTCTAAATTGAATAAAACAGAAAATATTTGTTATAATATTTAGGAAAAAATAGATAAATAAAGTTTGAAAATTTTCAAACTTGATGGAAAAATTTAGGTTTGAAATTCCTGAATTTGTTTTTAATTGTTAATTCTTATACCCTCTTTCTTGTACATTTCGTACATGTAAAGGTTAGAAAAGTACAAAAACATTCAGTCAGTAATGTCATAATTTTCTATTATTAAAAGGACATCTTCAAAAGAATATATCGATCAGAAAGATTTCAAATAACTATCAACAAATACTCTATCATTTGCCAATGTCAAATATACACTTTGTTAATTATAATTGGAATCTATTTTATGCAAATTACACGTCTAGGTAAGGTGCTTCATTGGTACTTATTGTCTTAAGGGTGTTGGTATATAAAAACATTCAAACTTTATCAAGATAATTTTGTCACGAAGGTTAAATAACTTTTGATCGCCAATGGGATAACGCCTTTTTTATTGAAAGGAAATTTACGGTTTTAAAGGGTAAAGGTTACTTCCCTCAAGTATTACTTTTCTATTCAAAAATTCCAAACATAAGAAACCCTCTTGTATTTGTTTCCTTTGTTTCAAAATTGTTTCTCATAGACTCATTGGAATAAGATCTTGCACAAATTAGGAAATAACAAAAAACGCCCGATTAAAGTCCTCGATGAAACCCTGTTTTATAGAAATAGGCGAAAACATACAGAGTATGGATGGAATAAGGCCTTTCTAGAACAAGCACATTAAAAGAAAAGCAAAAAAAAAAAAAAAAAAAAAACATAAGGACGGGTAAGCGCAGTGTTAGGGCACTCGCTTCTCATCTCTAAGGTCCCGGGATCGAATCTTGGTTCGGCAAAGGGGTTTTATGTGGGAGGGTATGATGGTCGCCAACCCAGTCATGGAGGTTTATCCTCGGATACTCCAGTTTCCTCCTACTCAAGGACCCCCTCGATCAGATTCAGCTTCACGCCAACATGTGAGCCAACGTTAGACATTAATATAAGTTTGTGTAACTTGTTTGAAAAACGTTGTGAAATAAATAAAGTTTAAATTAGCCGTACCTCGTGTTAAGATTTAAGAAAAAAAAAAACCCCTAAATTTTGGGTCCCTTTATTTCAATTAGACCAGACCAACGGGCCTTTCAGAAAGTTCTAATCATTTAATTTACATTGTCATTTTCAAGAAACGAAGATTCTGATTGGCTGAGAAATTTTGTTGATACATCGATCAACACAATTTTTCACGGAAGTCTATTTATAGCACTATTTTTAGAACTGGGGGTTCCCTCAAACTCGAATGAAACTCGTTGCTGAAATTACAATTTGT
This sequence comes from Pinctada fucata, assembly GCA_028142955.1. Lineage (NCBI taxonomy): Eukaryota > Metazoa > Mollusca > Bivalvia > Pterioida > Pteriidae > Pinctada > Pinctada fucata. The sequence continues at coordinate 84,094,062 of AP027102.1, forward strand.
TGATGTTTGCTTATCATTTCAAGGGTACCATTTCTTTTCTACTTACTTAAAAATTAACAGTGCATATAGAATTTGGTCTAACTGGTCCTTATTCCAAAGATATAGAGAGACGATCGTTCGCTGTTTGAATCATGGCGGCTGCCATAACTTGTTTTGGCAGACGTATCACTGCGAAACCTTCCGACTTACGAAATATAGTGCGGTGATTGATTGTTTTTAGATCCAAGAAAACAGTCTGTTTTCCATAATTAAATGATACGCGCATTGATGCAGTTTTCTGTCCAATTTTTCGGGTGATACCTGCATCAACAGAAAAAATATAAGATTCATTTCTTAAGTGACGTTTTATATGATAACTATTATGAGGTAGTTTCTGTAAGCTGAGCATGACGTACAAAATGTACATTGGACACTGGATATTAGATAGCGTTGTCCTTCGTGTCTTTATAGTGCTGTGTTATTGTCTGTTTGTCCTATTTTTTTTCTCGTGAGAAAGTTCTGTTTTATATTTCTCAAGAATTAGTAAGCCTGTTGATTGTGATTTTGGATTCCGATGTTGGGTTTTGTGTGTTTGACTTTCATTCAGTTGTTTGTTGACGTGGTACATGTAGTTTATTTTGTGCTTAATCCCGTTTTTATTTCCGTCTCATGTGGCTGTGTTCCGCTGTAATCACATCGACGTCGACGTCTTCTTTTTGGGATCTTCTCCTAATTCTCACGTAGTACCGTATTTGTTTTCATGTCCATTTTGTTTTGTTTATGGACTCACCAGCGAGCTTGCAATAAGTAAGGTGTAGGTGTTAGAAAAAATATCCGAGTAATCAATCAAGTGTAAGGGTTCTGTGCAGGTAACCCATACCTGGAATAGTCACGCCATTTCTAATTGGTCTCTTTGCTTTATTTGGTCATAGTCTAGATGTAAGGTTATTTCATGTTTTGTTTTTAGAAGAACTTAACAGAAAAATACCCCAAGGAGAATTTATAGTCACACTTCAAAATTGTCATATAACAGAAAATTTTATTTCGATGTGTGTACTTGTATATCATGCAAATTGTATATTTGAAAATTCATTTATATTTATTGAAAACAATGTATTACGTTGACTAACTCGAAATGTACCAAAAGATTGATTTTCCTCGATTTTATATAGTCTATTTAAGACCTTTTTTTCAAGAGTTTTGGGACTCATCTAAACATTCCTCTAAATATACATGTAGATGTACACCCAAAGCCACTTTAGCCATAATCAGCCATCTTCATTCGCTTCAGCTGAGCTGTAGTTATGCCCCTGTGAATCAACCAAGAATCAAAGAACTTTTACTACATGGAAATCCAGATCTTGCATAATTCAGAAATAATACTTGTCATATATTTCATGTTTTGATAGACGTATACCATAAAATGATATAAACTGCGATAGATAGGTCAGCGCATAAATATGAATAAAATTGTCAGTTCATTGAATAAATCACTTACAATTTAATTGAAAACAAGGGTTTTAGAAATCATGGTTAAATCACAATCCATACATCAATCACTGGAAACAGTAATGGCCAAACGCACAGGAGACTATAAGATGCAATCTGGATCATGAAGACGATTGTAGCTCACTATCTATTGTGATTAATGGTCAAAGTATGTTTTATTGCGTTTACAAGATCCCCGATAGGTAAAATGCATATAATAATGTCCCTTTGGAAAAGGTATCTGCGGAAAAATCAGGGAAATCCTAACATCGCGCATTATGATTGTTCCCTAATTCCTCAAAGCTTATTTGATAAGACCTTTGATTTTATTGCCATCGCCGAGGAGAATATGATTTATTCTTTAAAATACATCCCTAAATTGATGATTAAGAACAATAAAGACATCAGTCTCTCATTAGGTAAGATTTTATGAATAAAGCAATGGAATTTTCTCTTATCTCGACAAAGCACCACTCTTCAAAAATGTTAACCGCTTTCGTTTTAGCTAAACATTATTGCCCCGATATCTTATCAAGATGGCCGCCCATTGCAGACCACTTTACAGTTTTCGCATATGGGATATGGGTATTCTTTGAAGTTTCGATCCGATACCATCATACATGTAAATGCAAATCTAATTTAATTTAGGATCTCGTCTCGAAAATGTGCATCACGAGGTTTTGTGACTAAAATGTGATAATTTGTTATTGAGTTAATGCAAGTTTCTGCTATGGGAATATAATTTTGTTTGTCTTAGTCTTTGAGTAGAAAAGATAAGGTCTAACGATGGGCTTGGGAATTCTTATCAGTAGTTTGGGCTCTCATTTCGGAGACTGTAGACCATGGTGTTGGATGCATCCAATTTTAATGTCGATCTAACAAACACCGACTTATGTGTATTAGAAATCATGATAATTGAAATATATATCATCCATTTTTGTGACAGACAAAATGTTCCGACTTCTCCCATGGGAAATATTGGTATTGATCAGCATATCTGGATCAGCAATAACTGAACAGGAGAAACACTGGCCCGGTAGTACTAAAACGGACGTGTTCATATATGGCTTACTTCCACCGGTCATTGCGAGTCTTAGACCAAAAATGCCAGAACATTTGTCAAAATAACTGCACGTGCAATCCTTGATAATAAGCGTTGTACTTTAAATCTTATAAATAGAGATCCCCTTTTTAGACATATTAAAATGAATGTATGCATTCATTACATGCAATGATCATGGTCAGAGTTCATCCTTACAACTTAAGGTATAGGAATAGCCTTATAGTATGAATCATACCTCCCACCTAGATAACTTCTTATCGGGTGTGGAATCACCATTAATCTGTGCACCATGTAAAGGGAGACTGAACCCGAATGACTTTCATTCAGTCTGTGACATTAGCTAATTTCAATATATTACTTCTTTAATTTTTACTTGACTATTTCCAATAGGATTTTATTTCAAATTGAATGAAAGTGTAGAATACTCTAAAAGATCATCTGAAAATTAAGAAATTCCTATACATATTACTCATCTAAGTATGTCATAAATTGCGAAAGAGAAAATCAAAAAATATTGTATCGCTTGTTTATAATTTTGTTTGATAAATAGTTCTGTTGCGTGAGTTTTGGCCGACGCTTTTGTCCTGCTCGTAAAAATCCACTTGACAGTTTTCCAATGTTATCTAGAGTATCGAAACAACCCGTACACAAAGCCGAAGTCAAGATTAAATCTTATCTACCGCGTAAAACAAGACGAGTCTTTTCTACTTTCTTGCATTTACTCATTAAAGTTTCATCTTGTTTCAAACACGTTTGGTAAAATTAACATAATTAAACATATCCAATTAACCAGTTATCCTTGTAATTTGTGAAAGAGGCATTCGAGTTTCGTTTGTTCTCTCGGAAGAAGTATGCATTCGTCATAAATATTAAATAAGACTTCTCACTTCTCATGTAGCCAATATGAACATGAGAATAAATCATTTGTGCAAGTATTACAAATTTGAGAGTAGCTTTCTGGTCATTCAGGACTTCGCCTGCATGAATGAGAAATGAGATTAGCGCGCGTAAGTCTAATGTAGATGTGCTATGCGGATGAAAGTATACAAATACATGTACAAGAGTTAAAATTCGAAAAAAAGATATATTAATTGTTATTGTCTATATATGTCTATCTAATATATTAGGACAGATAGACAAATATTTGAGATGGTAAATACATGTAAACAAAGGCAGAAAAAGACTCAATTCTACACTGACTAGAGCCGGAAAAAAAAAGATCCTATATTTAAAATACAAAAAAGCAAAGATACAGATATTTCATCAAAAAAAAAAAAAAAAAAAATCGTAATTTTGCATCACTGTTTTGAGTGCTTTTTTTTATTTCAACGAAATTTAATGTAAGATAAAATTTCGTGTAAATCTGACTGTACAGTTTTTAGGAAAATGTATCAGGATGTAAAATCTGGAGCTTCAAAGTTTGACTGATCACCCTTGCGAAATAAAAAATGCAGCCTGTATCAAAACAAAAATGCTGGTAGAGATTTATGCTTAATTCTGCGTTTCTAAGATTAATGTCTAACTTCATCAAACGTTTTATTTGACATTATCGTCTCTATCGGGTTCGTTATAAATTTTATTTTAATGATGCCGGTACTCTCGAGAAATATTAAAGAAAACACGAGTACCATCTCCTGGAACAAATGACGCCGATAGATTGCTGACGAGGCCGTAATGACGGGAGTCTTGGAAATTCATTGTCCTTATGGGACTGGGTAAGACTCAAGCTGTTGTTTTTTCTCTGTCCATCAAGGGGTAATCTATCTAAACATGCCTCTCCTCTTGTCTAAAACAACCAACATTATCAGATAGGAACACAGGTCTATTGAAAAAAATGTTTTTTTTTTAACTTGTGAGTTACTAATTTTAAATTGTACATAAGAAGTAGTCTTGGAAAGGTTTCCAAGCCAAGCCAATTTTCTCCCAGCTCCAACGAGACGTGTTGATTTGTAACTCATCCAGTATCCTGATAGTTCTGATTATGTATAAAAATGAAAACGAACAAAGACAATAATGTGTAAATAAAATAAGAATATGAAAATTTCAAAATCCCACTACAACAAAAATCTATTTGATTCACCCCGAAAAAAAAAACCAAAAAAAAAAAAACAACATAAAAAACCAAATCAAAAACAAAACAAAACACTCCTTCCCCCTAAAAAAACACAACAACAACAACGTGCAAATTAGTAATTAAAAAGTTAGAGCACAAAAAGAAAAAGCCAATAAAAACAACATCAACAACAAATAATAAAGATACCCTCAAGTGCAGATTTCAAATTTGGAAAAAATCAAGGTAGAAAACAAATACTGGTATACATGTATTTATTTCTTTATTTATTTCCTTTATTTATACAGGATAGCACATTAAGCTACAAAATGAACTAGTTTACAATGTGGTCCTGTCTTTAAAATATGTACATATGAAGTAAATTAAGTCCATTATATCACCTTAACGAAATAAAACCTAAATATCACAGTTCATTTACAAAAATACATACCTGTAAAACAACATCAATATAGTAATTCAAGAGTCAAAGTAATGCTTCAGATACCCGTTATTAAAAGATGACAATGTTGCAGTTTAAGGAAAGAAAAAAATTGTTTCTTTCTATGTTTAACTTATTTGTCTTAAATCTTTTTTGATAATTGGAATGAAAACAAAATAAGCGAATTAAATTTAATCTATTCTGCTTATCCATTTTCTAAAACTTTTTATCACTTACACAATCATGTTGAGTGAATCGTATTGAAGGGAGAATATATAAAGAAGCAAAAGCATCAAACGAAATGAATAAAATATACAAATAAAAGTGTTCAAGATTACTTTGTTTTTGTACAAGTCAGATTTTTTATGCACATCAATTTACACGTAATTCGTATTTCAGTATCATGTATGAGATAAAAGAAAGAAAGACAAAAAGGAAACCGAAATCTTAATACATTTCTGTCATTGAATTCCTAATTTGTGCTTTTTATATTTGGATCAAATGTAAAAATAGTGGGCATCAAATGACACTTTTGAGTGTTGGTCCATTCTCTTCTACATCCTTGTCGGCAGTCATGCGTGTTAAAATTTATTTTGAGTTGATCATGCGAACATTTTTCGACAACACATCAGAAATAACTTTCTCGGGACATTACTAAATTTCACGTGGATTTTCGGCCGATTACACGACTGACTTGTCTCAAATACACAGAAAATTTTCTGGGATTCCGTTGCCATAAGACAAATGGTTTGCCGACTCCCAAATGGTTTCAAAGACAGGACAGAGAAAATTCGGGGGAATAAACTGGAATTAAGATGCGATTATATGGTAATACTAAAGCCATCTGTACACAGCGACAAATTAGGATAATGACTTAAATCTGTAGATCTGATAATATTGTTCGTCATTTATTAGGATTGCAGGATGTCCGAGTAGTTCCTTAAATTCTTCTTAATGGCCGCGGTATCAATAATCAGTTACGAGAAATACAGATAAGCCGGGTGCTAAAATATGCAAGAAAAATTCTGTCGGTCTATTTGAAGATATTACCGCAAATCCTTATGCATCATTCTTATTTGAAAACGGATTTAGCGATGAATTTAGAGGAAAAAATACCGACAGGACAAAAATGTGTAAAGTTGATAGTGTTCCTCTCTAATATCATAAAAGCATATATATCTAAAAGAATTAGGTCTCTTATCAGACTAGCGTTTATATGATATGCAAGGTTATCATATATCCGGTTGAATTTGATATTTTGTTTTACAATTTGGCGAGTCATGGGAATGCATTGGGATACTCTGATGCCATTTAGAGTGATTTACCAAAGGTCCAATAACAAAGTATAACAATAACATATCATTTTCCCTGCCAATGATGCAGCAAAAACATTTTTTTAAATCTCATCGCATAATACAATTTCACACAAAAGGTAGAAAGAACACTTTCTCCGTGTTGGACCCGTATTTTCGAGTTGATCTAGAAACAATATGAAGTATTGTATAGCTCAATAGTTTGGCGCTACTTGTGCATGTAAGCTTTTCGTCAGATAAAAATCAAAGATGTTTAGTTCCACAAATTACAACTTCTTTCTTATGTGTTGAAACCGGATAGTAATTCAATCTCGTGTCCGATTTCCCTTCGTGGTTTAGAATTTTGTCACTTACCGACTGAAAACTTAAAAGTCCAAGATTTCTGCCACCCATGCTGGCTTGCATTTATAACAAACGATGCAATGGAGCAAACGAACGTGTCATGTAAATCAAATCCTACACCCTATTACATATACATTTGTAATTTGCTTCAGTACTCGAAGTTTCTAACGATCTTAATCACCTTGGTTTTTGGGGCAAACAATTATGGATGAAAAAATGAAACCAAATTAAAAATTGTAAGCTTTGACTGTAAAGATACTAGTTTTGACGACGACGACCCTTTTCGTCATTTCTAACATGCGGATACGTTTCATACTTTCAATTGTACTTTAGGATAAATAAACATTTTTGTCACAAACTCCATTAATCTAAGACACACGTCATGGTATGACGTACTTACTTAGTTTAGGCAGATATTGAAACGCGTAATTTCTGTAATTTTGATTATCTAAAAGCTATAGTCATATTTTACGGAAATGAAACAAAAAATTACACCATGAGAATAAGTTAATCGTCATCACTCATATAGTCATGCCGAATTCTCTGCAAATTGACAAAAAATGATCACTTTAATCAACTTCAGCAAAATATAGTAGTAAAACAAGGACTTGATATTATGAAATGAAATGATTTAATTTACACACCGAGAACTGATGATGCATCAAGCATTATTGCATCTTGGAGTTCCCCTGTCTCTTATTTCCATCTGTCGGGAGTCTTTCCGAGCCATCAGGAGACTCCCCCTCCGTCGTTACGTTGTAGGAGCACGGGACATTAGACCTTCATTTTATGCCTTTCGCTCTCCGAGGCGTGAAGCTGGAGTTTGCACTTCTTATCATGCTTAATTCAATTTAAACAAATAATTGTATCTTTTACATTACGAAATCAATTATCTCCAAACGCTAGATTATTAAAGGCGTTTAGAAGGTACCGTAGCTGATGGAATTGCGCCGCTCGTTTGATATTAGATTGTTATCACTTCTACCCAACGATCCGTTACGAGTTTATCTTTTAGGTATGCATTGTAAAATCTCTTATCAATACCGAAAATGGATTCCTATCTCAAGGGACAGAAGTGTTATATGCATTTATATCATGAAGCGGTATGTGTTAGCACGAGGCCAATTCAATAGTATTTCAAACCTCTCTTTAATGAGAAATGTTTTTAGTGTTTTTGATGATTCCGGCAACAATAATACTGTCCTGTCAATATAAATTGCTCGTATTTCTTGAATTGAACTTCGGTATTTAGGAAGTTGCATGAGGTCTAAGTGGAAATTTTAGAAATAGTCTAATGTGCAAACGGATGTATTAGTAAAGCCCACAAACAATGTCTTAAATTTTCGTGTCACACAAACCGTAAAGTGGTACTAAATTTCACGAACTTCAAAACATAAATAGCTTGAATCAAATAAAAGGGGATTAAGGAACCATTTTTCGCTGATAGCTATAACACGAAAGGACCCAAAAGACATGATATGGGCACAGTCAATGTTCTATATGCATATAATTGTAACCCTAGCCGTCCTAATGACCCATATTCGAGAATAGTCACTCTTCTATAAAACTATCCCAAAAATCGTTCAAGAAAATATGATGCACAATTACATAAATTAATGTATATTAAAGAGTTAAGGTAGGCCAAGACAGCAGAAGGAACTCATAAAGCTTAAGGAATAATCGATATACCTAACATATAGTAAACCTAGGGAATAATACTAATGAATCCAATTTTCAAAACCTCATTATTCTGAAATGTTTCAATGTGTGTTTAAGTAAAATAAATACAAAAATGCAGGTCATGTTGATTACAGTCAAGGTTACTAGTATAGCTTTAATAAATGTATTTTACAAGAGGAAAAGTTAACTGCAACGTCTTCTCTGGAAGGAAGTCAAGTTAAACTGAAAAGAAAGAATTTGGAAAAGATCTCCTACTGGACCATCTTAATGCGACAAACAATGAACATAAGCCAGAACTTCAACAAGCAAGAGGAGAAAAATGGATCAGCAACCAAAAGAGACAGAACAAAATGTGAATAACAACACATAAATAAATACAGTAAATGACAGCTAGGTCAGGCTAGATTTTTGTTTGAAGCCTGAAAGCAAAAACATTTTAATCAAAGCATTGCATAAACGTAACAAAAAAAAAAAAAAAAAAAAAAAAAAAAAAAAAAAAAAAAAAAAAATCATTTCAAGTGCATGAATAGACGATTTTCTTATTCATTCAAGAACTTGGAGATCAACAACGTAAGTTAATACGTACAAGTGTATTCATTTCACTTACTCTTAAACAAGTTGGCCTTTTATGGATAAATGAAAAGCGCCCTCTGTTCAACTCCAATGTCCTCCACTGTCATCTCATTGTAGAGGATGGATCAAGCCGTTACAGCATTGACAGATCGGATAATTACTCTATTCATATTATGTTGCCGTGCCTATTTAGCGAGCAGAGATCCTGGGGCGAGGGAAACGCCCATCATATTAAATGCTTCTGTTTGAGGAGTTTTAACCGTTACCTCACACTATAAGTGAAAATTACTGGAAAAATTGTGGAACTCGCCATCAAAACAATTGTTTTCTCCGTAATTTGTGCCGAAACTTCATTTGGGTGTATAGTGTTACATATTATGAAGATAATTGAGAAATTTCAATGAAGATAGAGTTACTTGACGAAATATTGTTTGCTCAAAAAACAAATTTTAAAAGACCAGTTGGTAAAAGAATACATAAATAACTAATATTGCCGATGGTGTTTGTTTTCCGTCCAATGATGACACAATTCATCTGCATTGATTACAGGGCACTGGAAATTTTAACTACGAGGCTTTGAAATCCTATATCCTTTAATTACTGAAGGACTGACCCCTTACAAGTTAAGGAAAAATCGAAAGAATTCCTTCTACAACATGGAAAAAGACAAAACAATTGCAAAGAATTGGTAACTCGTGTAATATTCCTTTGCCTTTTAATTTTGAAATCATAATAACGCACGTGCATCCAATTGAGTGGCAAAGGCCAGAAAATAAAATTCTGTAATAAGTCTATTGAACACACAAGAACATTTTTAAATGTTCTTTTCGATAAGTCCTCTGCTAGTCATTTTGCACGTGCATCAAATGAAAGTAGCAAAGGTCAATTTTATTTACATGTAAACTTTTCCAATTAGTGAGCTCATATTACTTCCATTTATACCTCTTCCTGAATTCGATAACCTTGAAGGACGGATGTGATCGAGGTGCACATTTCTATACTTACATGCATAGTGGTCAAATTTCGAAGTATGTAGCTAGTATACTATAGTATACAAAATGTACCCCCTTTTGAAGAATGAAAACAAAGAGGCGTCATTTTACATACACAGCAAATAAAACAAAAAGAAAAACAAAATTAGAAGAAAAAAACCCCAAATATACCCAAACAAGCAAACAACAATAAAAAAAACTTACAGAAATGCAAAAGCAAAATCATAGATATATAAAAATTGAATAAAATGTATAGAAAAAAATAAATGACTGATAAAGTGCCAAAACTCTTGAGTACTTATGGAACGTTATAAATCTATTTATCATAAAAATATGCCTTTTGACTATTCAACACAATATCCACAATGGCAATAGGAAAAAAACCTAAAATAATTGTCATTCCAGCGATAACATCAAGAAAACTCTGGAACATACAAAACTGAAAATATTGTAATCGGAGCGACTTGGAATGGGTATGAACAAAATTAATTTCAGATGATGTGATTATTCAGATTACATGTGTAGAACACTTCAACTAATTCGATTACTAATATGTTCCAGTTTGTACATTATAAATTCTCTCTCTAAACAGCAATTACAGAATAAACATATTTTTTTCGAACCACAAGAACAAATAGAAGACATTTTTAAACTTGAACCAACAGAAAAAATTCTTAAATGGATGTTAAAAAGCACAAGAATAAACATATGTAAAATTCTAATAGCTAGTTTATACACAATAGCCAGAGGAGGAAATCATACTTCAGAAAATACGGATTATCAGTTCCTACTTATAAAAAAATTGGATTCCTTCTTCATGATTGGTAAGAGTCAACCTTCCCAAATATTCCGATAAAAGATCACAGATGAGTCTAGTAACATACAAATGGTTCATATTCAAAGAATTTCAAAGAAACATTACTTTAAGAAAAAAGGAACAGTCTACTTTTTCCTTAGGCTTTTAAGGCCACTTTCATGACTTGGTGAATTTCATTTGTTTGTTCATAAATGATTCCAAATGGAAGGAATAAAGGAATTCGATGTTTTTGTGTTATAAATTCAATGTAAAGATCAAAAGATGAAGATTTTTTATTGGCTCAATTCTAATTTAACGAAATTATTTCTTTGTCAAATGTCAAATACGTCATGGTATTGAACAGCATGTAAAAGTCAAACATTCAATATCAAAATCCAAATATTATAAACAATGTGCTTATAAAATAAAATACCGAAACATTCTGCTAAGAAGCAAAATTGAATTCCTAATGGAGATGATACCAGGTGCCCGGGGAGAGTAAGCATCTACTCTTTGCTAGCAACATCCGTTACTCCAGCGAGCAGAAAGGGTAAAAATAGGTGAATGTGTCAAACTTGATGTTTTGGATGAGTCGAACCTAACATATCTTTCAACATTGTGGACAAAGAGATGTTATACTGTAGTGTTTTATATCCTCATTGTATCCACATTTATCAGTATCGTCCAAATATTTTTGCAGCGACAGAGACTGTCGTTAGCAGTTGAACAATTTCTCGATAAGTCGACTTATCCTTCGAATGAAGTTGTTGTAGTTTGAGCTTGCTCTGGAATAGCTTATCAATTGGGATATACATGTAAATACACCATAGGTAGAAGAAGAAGAACATGTTGAAGTTGAAGCCAATATATTCACAAATCATATATGGAAGTATTTAGGTGACTATTGTCCGCATAATTTTCAAGTTGATGTCTTCAAATTCACGAGTCATACAGTTTATGCTTACAGTAGCCTATTTGACCTTTATCGGATAACTGTGCTAAGATTATCCGCAAATTTTTGATAAGAACCAGATATTACATCAGCGTATCTGTACGTACGTAGAGCAAGGAAAGAACAAACTCGGATTCATATGAGTCTAGAATAAATAATAGCAAGAAACAGATCACAGAGTTTGTTTCCTCTTGAATTTCCATAATTTCCTTTAAAAAATTTCCTTTTTGACTATTGACTCATTGAATCTTCCACTGTGTATTTATAACTAGAATTACAATTTTCGTTCACAAAATATGTTATTCTTGAATCTGCAATTGTTAGTTTGCTGGCGAAGGTATTTTGAATGATTTGAAAATACTCTATTTCAATTTTGAATGTGGAATTATTGTATGTAAGATACTTGTAATAACAAACAACACTATTTTATAACAAAAGAATTACCACTTATCAATTTAAGTTTGGAAAACTTATCTTAACAGATACTTATAAATTTGTAAATCAATAGCATTGAACGAGTTTCTAGAATTATTACATTGTTTAGATTGATGATCACTGACGAGAGTTAAGTACCCGAAACGTGCATGTCTGGTCCATGCTGCAAATTCATCTGTTCTTACAAGTTCATCTGTTCTTAAATGATGCTATTGAATGTTGAAGAAGTTTAACATTTTTACCACTTGGTGAGTGTCACTGCTGGTGGACCAGGAGTCCCCGAGGGCACATGTAGCCAAGTACGATCGTTTCTTCCCCTCCTTTGTTCTACTCATTCAAACATTTTAGTTATCAAAATTTCTAAAAACGTGGGTCCCATAGCATCATATCCTACCCATCCTGCTTCGTCTTTCGGTACATTTTTGGACATAACTTTCACACTCTTTGGCCATATTACATTGTTTAAATTGAGGATTACTGAAGAGGGTTGAGTACCCGAAACGTGCATGTCTGGTCCATGCTGCAAATTTATCTGTTCGTAAATGAGGCTAATGAATTTGAAGACTTTTTAACTTTAAGACTCTTTATACAATAATTCCACATTCAAAATTGAAATAGAATATTTTCAAATCATTCAAAATACCTTCAGCAGCAAACAAACAATTGCAGATTGAAGAATATTATTGTTGATTGAATTTGAAGACGTTTAACATGGTATATTATTTTTCGTTCATCGATAGGATTATTCAGAATCATTGCTACATGTAAAAGTTCGCAGAGGACATTTACCCCTTCCCGGGCACCTGTACCTGCGATTGCCTAGTTAATGGAGACTTACATAATTATATATCTTTGACTACTGAACAACGATTGATTCTTCTTCTCTGATATACTAACACAATTGGACAATAAATTGACGAAATATCACATTTGGCCACTGGAACCTTTGTTTTATAGACCATATGTTTTGAAACGTATAAGACAACACATGATCGAAGATACAAATATGGATTATTATTCTTCTACAGTGTATATACGATGTCGTACTCTCAAAATACTAATCCAAATTGTGCAGATTACCATAGCACAATCTATCCGCGTGAACTAGAGTGAAGGAAAGACTCTGCTTCATATTTAGATCTCATGTTATCTTTTGACGAAAATGGTCACCCGAATACTTCAGTATATGATGAACATGACGACTTCAACTTCAAAATTACAAATTTTCCATTCAGTAACATCCATTCGTCCCCTGCCAATGATGTATTCATATCGCAATTGATCCGCTATTCCAGAGCGAGCTCAGATAAACATCAAAGAAGTACCTATCATATCAGTTATTCAGTAACACTGCAACGACATCATTCTGACGACAAGGAGACCATAAACCGAAAACCACTGAACCAAATGTACATTCGTGAGCGACTAATTTTGTCACTGCAACAATATCTTTATTTTCATTTTAGACGATAGTATGAAAATATTAAACATTACTTCTCGCTACTCTCCCCAGTGGGGATTAACTTTTGCTTCTTTGTAGAATGTTTAAGTTGGTTGTATTGTTTGTTGTGGAAGATATAATATGCTAAACGTCTTCAAATTTATTAGCATCAATTAAAAGCAGATAAATTTTCAGCATTGATTGTTTCTTACTCTATGTCGGTGTAGTTATCTTCAGTGTTCCCTGTGTTTGTCGGTGTAGTTATCTTCAGTGTTCCCTGTGTTTGTCGGTGTAGTTATCTTCAGTGTTCCCTGTGTTTGTCGGTGTAGTTATCTTCAGTGTTCCCTGTGTTTGTCGGTGTAGTTATCTTCAGTGTTCCCTGTGTTTGACGGTGTAGTCATCTTCAGTGTTCCCTGTGTTTGTCGGTGTAGTTATCTTCAGTGTTCCCTGTGTTTGTCGGTGTAGTTATCTTCAGTGTTCCATGTGTTTGTCGGTGTAGTTATCTTCAGTGTTCCCTGTGTTTGTCGGTGTAGTTATCTTCAGTGTTCCCTGTGTTTGTCGGTGTAGTTATCTTCAGTGTTCTCTGTGTTTGTCGGTGTAGTTATCTTCAGTGTTCCCTGTGTTTGTCCGTGTAGTTATCTTCAGTGTTCCCTGTGTTTGTCGGTGTAGTTTTCTTCAGTGTTCCCTGTGTTTGTCGGTGTAGTTATCTTCAGTGTTCTCTGTGTTTGTCGGTGTAGTTATCTTCAGTGTTTCCTATGTTTGTTCGTGTGGTGGTCTTCAGTGTTCTCTGTGTTTGTCGGTGTAGTTATCTTCAGTGTTCTCTGTGTTTGTCGGTGTAGATATCTTCAGTGTTCCCTGTGTTTGTCGGTGTAGTTATCTTCAGTGTTCTCTGTGTTTGTCGGTGTAGTTATCTTCAATGTTCTCTGTGTTTGTCGGTGTAGTTATCTTCAGTGTTCCCTGTGTTTGTCGGTGTAGTTATCTTCAGTGTTCCCTGTGTTTGTCGGTGTAGTTATCTTCAGTGTTCCCTGTGTTTGTCGGTGTAGTTATCTTCAGTGTTCCCTGTGTTTGTCGGTGTAGTTATCTTCAGTGTTCCCTGTGTTTGTCGGTGTAGTTATCTTCAGTGTTCTCTGTGTTTGTCGGTGTAGTTATCTTCAGTGTTCATTGTGTTTCTATTCTGTTATAGCGAATTCCACTTGTAATTATTGTTTGACAGGCTCTTTAATCAATGGAATTGCATTTTCCAATGATAGTGTACATCTTATTTCTTCAAAGATTTAATTCAAGGTGGCACCGCTTGCAATGATTTTTGATAATTTTTCTTAAAACCTTCCTACTTTTTAAATGATACAGCGGGAGAAATTAAATATGATTTAAGCTTTCTCTTTGGTCCTACTAACTTACATACTATAACTTATGTTTGTAACACGATTAATGTGGTATCTGAGTATGTTTATACTACATACTAATAAGCATGGCGCACTTTTAAAAGCGCCACCTACAAAGAATTCCGTACTTGCACTTGATTTTGGAGATTGTTCATTAGACAAAGCTGCCCTTCGTGTTTCTATGGAGCTGTGACTCCGCCTGTTTGTCTGGTTGTTCTCGTGAGAGAAAATTCTGTTTAATTTTCTTTTCAAAAATAATAAAGCCTTTTTGAATCCGATTTCTGGTTTTGTGTTTGACTTTCATTCATTACTAAGGAAAATAAGCAAATCCCAACTACCCCATATGGGCTGCCCAAATTGGACCCATATATTATCCCATATAAGGTCCATATGGGTTCATTATATTTTGCTTGCTGGGATTATACATGCAAGATTCTTAGAACATAGACTTAAAGAAATCATAACCCGCTGGGACCATTAACCTATTAAAGCCCGTCTGTGTGAGAACTAAGTATTCTCTCATAGTGTTGCTTTTGGAGGGAATAGTGCCCGAGTGTTTAGTGAGGGCACTATTTACCTTCTAAAAGCAACACTATGAAAGAATAATAGTACCCACAACCAGGCATTAATGGCTTAATTGCACCACATAACTGTAGTATTAATTTATGACAAATATGGACAATGACCATATCCCTGTATACAGCACAAAATCGATAATTCAGAAAATCAGAAACCGAAGGCATACAAAATCAAGATAAAATAGGAACCAAAGCAAACAAACAAAAACCTCCACCACATGAAAAGAAGCGAACTCCCGATATGGGAGTGAGACCTGGTGCCCAGGAAGAGTAAGCATCTCCTGCTTGCATGCAACACCCGCCGCTTCAATTCGGTAGAACTGTCACATCCGGTTACTTCCATTTCGGAAGACATAGAGTATAATCTTTGGTTAGATGGTTCAAATGGTCTATAAAAGAATATCATCCACCATTATGGAGAGTGGGACATCATAGTGTATGACGAGTTTCCCATATCGACCGTAGAACTTCCTCAGTGACGATGTTAGTAGGTCAAAAACATATCCCTGACTGAGAAGCTTTTCTGAAAGACGCCTAGCTCTCAGAACAAAATCCGTATATTTGGTACTTGCTCTGGCATAGCGTATCAAATGGGATATGAAAACGCCATAAGCTGGCGATTAAGGGATGTTGCTAATTAATGAATTAATTGCAATCTAATTGAGATATCAAAGAAAAGTGTCCTTTATTTCCCCCACTTCGCTTATTGCTATTTCCATTCATACATTGTTCATTACGTCATAATACTTGCTGAGGGACGCAACTCTGTTAAGGAGGCTCAATAATCGTTTGACGTCATCAGATATCGAGTGCAGTACTTTTATATGTGGCCTTTTTTAGTTTTCGGCCTTCAAACTCCTCCGTAATTCGCTTGTTTCTTGACGGATTTCGACATGTTTGGTATCGATGGAAACAGAAAATTATCTTCTACAATCTGAGTGTAATAAATGTTTAGTCAAATGTATCTTTTGATTTATATATACAAAAATATCCCGTAAGTGAGACACCCTGGCTAACGCCGTAAACGTATCGTCTTTAGAACGTCATCGGCGGAAATTCAACCGCCTGTTGCCTATGAACGAATTCAAGAAGGTACACTTAAGTTCATGATAAAAAAAGATATTTCTTGGAGATTTTAGCGATATCATAGATAAGATATTTCAAGTTTGGTTTCTCTAATAATCTTTGGTTTAAAAAAGTTTTCTTCAATTTTGTCAACTTTCGTACTTTGCAACAAGATGTTATCGAATAAAGTTTCCCTATTTGAAAAACTTAAGCGAATGAATTTTAGTTTAAACCCAGCTTTGTGCAAAGATATATCCATTTCACAGATAACTGCACGCATTATCGAGAACGAGGGAGGGGATTGACGTCCACTTATTGACCTTGAACGTCAAAATGTTTAAAAACGCTTCCGTTTACTTTAGTTCTATTTCTCTTATATATATTTTCGTATCTCTAAATAGATTGATGGAATCAGATATGAAATTTTGAACAAAACATTTGAACATGAACTTTATTTGACAAAACTCATTTAACTGACACTAACAAAACATGAAAGGTGAGTTTATAAAAGACAAGGTCGAATAACGCTTTGCCAAGGATATTTAGCAGTACACATGTTACTTTCCCTTTCTTGTTTATTTTTTCGACAAAAATTTGTAAACTTGTTTATTCTTATATTTAATTTCGATGATAAATGATAATTGTGTTAGTATTCTTCCTTGTATCAGAATTTGAAACTTTCACTGAATGTTGGGAAAGAATAATCTCGACTCAGAGTATCTGATTTTTAGCTCACCTGAGCTATTGTCATAGCGCGCCGTCCGTCCGTCGTCTGTCGTCCGTCCGGCATAAACCAAGTAGATTTTTTACAATATGGAAACGAGGTAAAACGGAATGTCTTGTACTTTTGTTAAAAGACTAGAGTCTGATCTTGAAAAATATGTCAATTATAACAGTTTTAACAAATATTTTCATCGTTATAATGTCAACTAAGGGAACAGGGCATTTTAATTGACTTGTTGCAAATTGTTACAAAATCGTTACTATGACAACCAAATATTTTAAATCAGAATGAACGATAACATGTACTTTTTTATATTTCTTTTCGAAGGACAGAGTTTGTCGTTGAGAAATATGTCAAAGAAAATAACTTCTGACAAAGACTTCTTATCACTTTGATGTCAAATAAGGGTACTGAGTACTTTTTTTTTTTTAGATTCTCATTATGGGGTGGGGGTACCTAAAATGTACTTTTCTGGAACAGTTTTAGCTTTTTCACTCTTTGAAAGCATTATCTATAAAGAAATATACATATTTGATGATAATATGGTGAAAATGATCACAAGAATGGTTTCAATCTGGAATCATTATCAATATAACACGTTTCTATCTATCAAAATTCATTGTTTTGCGACATATCTCGGGGTTGGTTTATATATGTATATTCAGAGGACCACTGGTCAGTCAAATGGTCGATGATATGTAATCTTAATTACAAATATAAATTATCAGATATCAATGTTAAATAAACAGAATATTTTTTTCTCCTCTGACAAAGAATTCTTGGATTATTGAGCCACCTTAAGCAAAAAGCAATAGTGTCCGGGTGCCCATAGTCCCCGCGTGCTTTACCAATGAAATTCCGAGGATTAATCATGTGATGCACTAATGTCCACCAGGGCCCTACCTTGGACAACCATTTCCTGTATGTAGAGCACAAAGTGTTGTTTTCCAGGTTGTGTTTGTAATTTTGCATTAAAAGTTAGCAACGGATGCACATTGTTATCCATCAGAATATGAACTGTCGTTGGTGTGTAAATGGTGTCTTTGCTTTCTTTGTTGGTCCATTCGATATGAGCGTATTGATTTTGGTGTTTTATATCCATTATTTGTTTCTCTCATACGTGAAAATTACGCTGCAATATTTGCAACTTTCTTCCTTATACTTTTACCAGAAAGAAGATACACAAACGGTTTCTTCATCGGGAGCCACTTGCATTCACACTCACATTCAGAAAAAAAAAACACAATGCAATAAACGGCATGCTACAAAATCAAACAACCCATATACATGTATTCTATTCCAATGAAACTCGGTAAATACTTACAAAGTCTACGAGTATAATTTATCAAACTTCTAGTAGATATACTCATCTCTGAACATTCTTCCTGTTATAAAGTACACGTCTTCCAATATTTCATGACCATAAAAAAGACAGGCTCTTGATTAATTTACATGAAGATATCAGATTATTGCATGGTACGAACTTGTACACAATTCAACTTCAACCCGAATATGAAACGCACGTGACATGGATTTAGAATTTCCATGTCACCACACCCGAAGTGTTAACTCTCAAAATAAGAGATGCACTGACATTTTCAACAAATAATATGAGGATGTTAATTATACATGATTAAAGCATGCAGAAATTATAACTTCAACATTATATCAATGTGGATGAAACCCTACAATTGTGATAAAAATCAGACATGACCTTATAACACACATTGTTGTCTGTTTGTCAGAGACATGATGTTTCATTTGTGCAAGATTTCATAAATCATTTCAAGACATTTATGTTGTCTATCATGGAACAAGCATATTAGCCCTTTCATAAAACAGAAAGCCATCATGCCTAATTTCATTAAAATATTAAACATTAAACTGCTATTCAACTTTTCCCTTTACCGTGTGCAAATCAAAAATCCCTAGAGAGATAATCATCTTGAATAAAAGTCATCATTAATATTAATTTTGTTATGTGAAGGAACAATTAAGAACGTTTATGAACTCCGATGTCAATCAGCCGAGATAATATTCATCAGAGGTCACCTGACCAAGACCGACTGAAGGGTGAAGAAAATTCCAAACTTTTAATTATTTCAATTTTGTACAAGGGAGGCATTATTCTGCACACAAGGTAAAGATTTTCCGAAAAATCAAGACACAAAATATGTATATAATGAAAGTGATCATATGAAACACAACTACAAACAAGAGAGAGAGAGAGAGAGAGAGAGAGAGAGAGAGAGAGAGAGAGAGAGAGAGAGAGAGATTGGACCAACTCTTCTGTCAGAGATCTTGACAACCTTAAGCACAGAATTTTCCAAACCTGTGTACCAGACAATCAGGTTTTTGATAAAGAAATTTCAAGGCGTAATTAATTAGAAAACCAAAATAATAAGGTGGTGCTCTCTCATTTTATTTCGAAATTTATTTCCTGATAATGAATCCTTATCAGCGGTACTTCAAGCCGAAATGATTTAGAAGGCCAAAATAATACAAGCCGAAATTATCCAGAAGGCCAAAATAATACAAGCCGAAATTATCCAGAAGGTCAATATAATACAAGCCGAAATTATTCAGAAGGCCAAAATAATAATGTGGTGTTCCCCATTTCGTTACATCAAGCATAGGCGGATCCAAATCCTGTAGGATGAATAAGTCGCATATCCATTGTATAGTGTGTTCCCACATAACCATATTTCCTTCAAATTTGCTAAGAGTTATCTCTCTCTTTGTTTACACTCTCTGATTTTATCCATCTCTGCTATGTTAAAATTGTTCTGTTTTAACAAATTTTCTGATGTTTCCATATCATTTATGTCAAATATCGTGATGAGAATTACAAACAATATGATATTTTATAGAATAGGGTTAGCTATGAAATCTCCTCTGAAAATTCGCAATTCAAGAATCAATGGACATACACAATCAAACAAAGCAAACAAAACATTGCGCAAATGCCCAAGATGAGATCACGTAACCATCCGGGGGTGTCAATATCTCCTGCTTGCTGGTAAATATAGTTGTGCATAAAAAATGAAAACCGGCGAATGCATTAAATTGGGTGTTTCGAATTGTTCTAACATAAAATATCGTTCATCACTGTGGATAACGAGATGTTATATTGTTTTATGTTTTCATTTGTATCGTCAAAACGGTTTTGCAGTGACAAAGTAAGTCGCTCACATGTGTACCCCTGTTTGAGTAGTTTCACGATAAGTCGCCTTGTCTTTAGAACAAAGTACTTGTAGTTTGTGCTTGCTCTGGAAATAGCATATCAATTGCGATATGGATATACCATTGCCAGGGAACAGAGAATGTGTCATCTCAGGAATGGGAAATTTGTAACTTGGAAGTATGAAGTTGAACTCGTCATGTCACGACTTGAACTGGAAGTTGAAGTCGTCATGTTTGTCAAATATTGAAATTATGACAAATATGGATAATGACCATATCCCTGTATACAGCACAAAATCGATAATTCAGAAAATCAGAAACCGAAGGCATACAAAATCAGGATAAAACAGGAACCAAAGCAAACATTATGATTTATTAAAAAGAAAAATTGTTGTCAAACAGATATCGATAACATGAGATCTAGCAGGAAGTGGAGTTAGTAATTTCAGTGATCTCTTTCATCTCTGGTAGTTAGCTATGCTAAAGAAAAGGGAATGATCTCCAGCATGACCACCCTGCACTCACCCAGCGAAATAAACCCAAGAGAAAGTGACACACAAATGACATTATACAAACTCCAAATCGCAAAAAGACACAACAATAAAACAAAACAATAGTAACAGACGTACAGAAACATTAAACATTGATGACAACACATAAAAGGAAGTAGACCAATGTGCATCCGGCGCCGACTTTGGACGGCCATCTACTTTTAGCAAATGGTGTGGTTATCCCGATTATGTGCGCACAACCCTCCCACTTATCCAGATATACAGAGGATTCCATAGACACACAATTGTTGTATAAACATAAAACTTCTCACTGTAAGGGGACATCACAAACAAGATAGTTAAACGCAGCGGCCTCTTGTAACACAGATTGCAGATTGCATGCCTGTAACAGTCTGTGCTCTGCTGTCTAAAGCGAGCTCAAGATCAATCACCCGAGAAGTCTGACCAACTTTCGGATAGGACAGAAAAACAAGACCAAGTCTTCTCTGACGAGATTTCAACAAGGCCCATCATGGAGTTCCGTCGTCACGTTTTCAGTGGTGGATCCACTTATCCAGATATACAGAGGATTCCATAGACACACAATTGTTGTATAAACATAAAACTTCTCACTGTAAGGGGACATCACAAACAAGATAGTTAAACGCAGCGGCCTCTTGTAACACAGATTGCAGATTGCATGCCTGTAACAGTCTGTGCTCTGCTGTCTAAAGCGAGCTCAAGATCAATCACCCGAGAAGTCTGACCAACTTTCGGATAGGACAGAAAAACAAGACCAAGTCTTCTCTGACGAGATTTCAACAAGGCCCATCATGGAGTTCCGTCGTCACGTTTTCAGTGGTGGATCCAGCTTTTGAGTTTGAGGGGGCGTAAAAAATGGCGAGGGGTATGGGGACCGCCAAGGTCCCCAGCGGGTCCAGGGCAGAGTCCTGGTCAGGGGACCAAGGGGGCGAAGCCCCACGCAAGCCAACGATTTTCAGCCTTTTTAGACCCATTTTCATGACTGAAATTGACTAATGAATTGAAATTGATGCATTTGACAATTATATTAATTAACAGATAGTTAAAATTTACTGATATTTACTCTTTTTTATATGGAAAATGATCGTCTCACCTATGATTTGCACATTTTAGGGGGAGCGTACGCCCCCTACGTCCCCCCTTGAATCCGCCACTGCGGTTGACCAGTGTGCAACGTTGGAATAGACACTGGTACAAAGCTGTAGATTGGTCCAGTACCATGCTCAGTGTTTTTATGATGACTTTAGGATTATATCCTCGGTAAAGCAGACGACCGACTATTCTCTTTCATTTTTGGTTAAAGTTTGATCTGCCTTTGACCCTTCTAATTTTGTTTATAAGGTCACCGTAAAATGAAGGCAATGATATTCCCAATGATACACACTCTGATGCCGGAGTCGTCCCAAATTTTGAAAGAAGTTCAGAATAGATATTGTAGAGTTTCAAAAAAGATTTTACAAGTTTATGATATCTAAATCATTGACTGATAAGTTTTTTGTTTGTAATTTGTAAATTTTTGTTATAGAAGTCCGAAACATAGAAGCAAGTTCTAGCGTATCTGATGAGCTGAGAGATGTAAAGGCCGTACGATGGTAATCTTGCAACATCGCCATCAAGCCAAGGAAAGTTAACTATGTTGAAGCCAAAGTCTTCTCTTTTGTCGTATATCTTTTTTTTTGAATTTCTCCGTTATTATTAATTTTGATATATAGATACAAAAAAAGGTGTAGCTTTATCATTTGTGCTAGCTTTGTTCAATGTTAACTCTTGAGGATGAATTTGACTTTTGTAATGGTCAAAATGAGGGTTATCAATATTCAAAATATCATCAAGATACCTAGAGGTAGTGCTGTATATTGATATTGAAATATTGAAGAGTATCGATATTTTGATATTTTCAATACGTATCTATACACAAATGCTGAGTATCGATACTTTCAATACATTAAATAAATATAAACTTTTAATTCGTTTTTGCTTTTATTTTTATATTTCTTCTGAATATTCTCCGATCACTTGAACATTCAGTTCAAATAAAAGCTTCTGGGCACCTAGTCTCACCACCAAATTGGGAGTTCGCTTCTTTCCATGTGGTGGATATTTTGTTTGTTTGCTTTGGTTCCTGTTTTACCATGATTTTGTATGCCTTTGGTTTATGATTTTCTGAATTATCGATTTTGTTTTGTGTGTTGGAATATGGTCATTATCCATATTTGTCATTCTATCAGTCTTATATGTCACTGCTGGTGGACCAGGAGTCCCCGAGGGCAAAAGTGGCTAAGTTCGATCACCTTCGGTTGATCGTTTCTTCAACGTATTCGAAAATTTCTGTTATCAAAATTTCCTGAAATTTCTAAAACGTGGGTCTTGTACATAGCATCATATCCCACCCTTCCTGCTATGTCTTTCGGTACTTTTTTGGACATAACTTTCACGCTCTTTGGTCATACACCATCCCTAGATTGACTCTGCTGAGGGTTAAGTACCCGAAACGTGCATGTCTTGTCCATGCTGCAAATTTATCTGATCTTAAATGATGCTTTTCAATTTGAAGAAGTTTAACATTGAATTGAAAAACGAAATGTTTAGGTCAGCTGTTTGGCAGCATTTTCACGAAATTGATGCCAAAGAAGCCAAATGTAATTACTCGTATGTAAGAAATATGTCAAAATAAATCTTTGGTAGAAAAAGAAACACTTTCCATAGCTTCTATTGTTATCTTTTTATTCCTTTTTTGCTTTTGATTTAATGGAAGAATACATTTGTTGTTTATTTTTGTTGTGTTTCATAAAGTTGTCATTGATTTAAAGTGCCTCAACATTGCAAAATCATATTTTTTCTACTACTTGGTATTAATGAAACGCATCGTTTCCCGAAAACGCGATATTTCTGCGGTGAAGATTTAATGAGTTACTTGCACCATCTTATCTTGAATAACTTTTGACCACCTGTGATCGACGGTCTCCGGCGCTCTCTGTGGTCAGACGTACAAAGTGAAACGAATAGCCTGATCGTTGATGCTAACTCTGTATAAATAATACAGAGAAAGAGAAAGAGGGAGAAACTTTTGAACAGATTTTTAGATTAAGTAATGACTTAGAATAGAGAAAAATGGATAGGGATTACAAAAATATACATTTTGAACACAGAGCACGATAAGAAATAATTTATAGGCATTTACAAAGACTTGTTAACAAAGACTTATCAAGCATACATTCAGGACAGGCTCCTATTATGTATTTCCGGTAATTTGTAGTAATCGCAGGGAAATAATTTCGATTTAGTCAATATTTCTATGAAAAAAACTAATTTCTTTAAAGTGTAAAATGTGTGTTTGAAATCCGAGAGTAACAAACAAGGGATAAAGACAGAATTCTTCCGACCAAAAGAATGTTATATTCGGAAATATTATTTTGACCCTGGAGGAGATCGAGACTTCCATCTATTTTCTTCATTTTTCTGGTTTTTTTTAAACTGTCTTTCTTTTTCTTCTGTTTTCAATTTATCCTATTTGATAAATCTGTTCCTAACGAAGAAAATAAGATGGTTGGAATGGAAGGAAAGGGGGGGGGGGTTATAAACGTTCGAGCTGCGAACTTTCTTATTATCAGGCGATATAACATGCCGAACTTTTGTAGTTTTTAAGATACAGAAATACATGTAGAAAAGTGCGAAATGTTTGAAATGTTGAAAATACTAGGCTAGCTATTTTAAACATACCCCTCCCCCCCAAATACTTCGTATATGGTGCTTACAATCGGACTGATCGTATTCCCACTTTTCCTATGCCCATATCTCGGGCCAAAGCAATTTTGACCTCTCATTGCTCTTATTCTTACATGCATAATGCAAAAAAGAAACAAATAAAGAAGAACAAAAAACAAGAACAAAAAAAAAAAAAAAAACAAACAAACAAACAAAACAAACAAAACAACAACAAAAAAAACTACCTAATCATGCGCCGTAAACATGTATATATCTCTTATTCGAATATCGGTGGGGTTGAAATTAAAATGTCATGTGAACATATGAAATGCTGTATTTCTAATCAAGTCTGATATAAATAAAATGTAGGGGAATAGGCTCTGAAAATAAACTCGTAAATATATCTGTCTATTTACCCCCAAATATCTATTATCTAATTGTATTTTTTAACATCCCCTTTTAATTTTCTTGAATTGTAATAGCGTACAAAATACTACATAGTAAATGGGACAATAATTATCATTATTTCAATTCTTTTTTTTTGTGGACTATTCTGTTAAATTCATTGTTCATCTATGCTTCATACTACTATCTGAAATGCTTTCTGTTTCACTCATGACGATTTCACCACACATGTGGTCAGCAGCAAGCGCTCGGCTATCTTCCGCTGCAGGTGTAAATGGACACTAAAATCACAAAATACGGGGTTAAAACGCAGGAATTTTTGCAAATTAATTATGCAATTGCAAATTGATTCATATTTGTTATTTGCAAAATGTATTGTATCGTATTGTATTTAAAAAATATTTCAATATACAGCACTACCTAGAGGTGCCGTTGAAACATTTCAAGTCGTCAAATTTCTTGAGTTTTTTTTGCAGATTTTGCATGAATTCTTTTTCGTAAGTATATAAAAACAAATCTGCAACAATTGGCGCACAATTAGTACCCATAGGAATTTCAATAACTTGCCTGTATAGAGTGTCACCAAATCTTACAAAGATGTCTAAAAGAAAGGACAAGATCTTGCACAACTCCTGATATTTGATTATTCTCAGTCTCAATTGGGAGAAAATAAATTTCCCTATCAAAATAAGAACAACTATGTACAAGTTTGCACTTTTTTTGTAGAGGCAGTTCTAAATAATGATTTTGAAAATTTTCTCTTCCAATTCGGAATGTGGAATCGTTGTATAAAGAATCGAAATATCATTTCAATGAATTCTTGCGGATGATTGTCACAATCTATCTACTTGTATATATACATTTTCTCAATATTCCAATATTCAGTAACACTATACATGTACATGTAGTTTCTCATCGTTATCCTGTTTTGTTAATTTGAAACAATTCAATATCATTATATATCCAATCGGTAAATATACTCAAACTGTTTCTAAATGTGTCTGTCGCGAAACAGGAAGATAAAGAAGTCAAATAAAATTTTAAATCTTTCTTTTTTTTCGGAAAGCACCTCTTACCATATTTACACTTTTAATCATCATAGATTCGATAAAGAAAACTAAAGCAACTCCAAATAACAAAACCGTTGTTTTTAGTTTACAATTGTCAATATTGAAATGAATGTTCTATAGTACCAATTTTGTTGTACTAGACACGTGTTCCGGATATTTTAATCCTCGTCAGTAGTACTTTATGCCAAAACAGTTTAAATAAAGCCAAGAAGGGAGGAGATCTCCAATCAGACTTAGTTGCAGTACCAACAACAAAATACTAAAACACCCGAAGCGCAAACACAGAAGACGAGTACAGCAAGAGACGAAAAAGAGACACACGACATAGAAACAATAAACACATAAGACTAAACATAAACCAACGAGACAAATGGGCAACCGGTGCCGACTTAGGACGGCCATCTGCCATGCAGGTGACAAATGGTGTGGTTATCCTGGATTACGTGCGCAAAACCCTCCCATTTTTCCGATTACCCAGAGGTCTCGAAGAATGTACAATTGTGGTGTAAAACAACCTCCTCACTGTCAGATGACCACATACAAACAAGACCGAAAAACCCAGAGGCCCAGCAACACAGAAGAATATGTAAACGGATATAAAAAGAGGGCGTACATAATACAATCCGTGCTCTGCCGACGCGAGCTCACCCGAGGAGTCCGACTGACATTCAGAAAGGACAGGTGGTCGGGGCCCTGTCTTCTATAAAGAGGTTTGGACAGGGCCCGTCATGGAGTCCCATTGTCACAGTCAGTCAGAGTGCAAGTTCTAAGAATGCGCTGGTACAAGACTGTAGATTGGTCAAGTACCAAGTCTAGTGTCCGTCTGGTGACATGAGGATCACATCCACGATATATAAGACGTTTGATGATTCCGACGCATTTTCGATGGTAATGCTGTCTACCTTTGATCCTTCTAATTTTGTTTATCATATCACCATAAAATGCAGGTTGTGAAATACCCAAAGTAATGTACTCTGTTGCTTGTATAGATCTGAATTTTAAAAGAAGTTGACTGTAATTTTTGTAAAATTTCCAAAAAGTCTTAACTAGTTTATGAAAGCGGAAACCTTGATTTAAAAGTTTCTTCGTAATTTGTAAGTTTCTACTGTGAAAATCCAAAATATTAGTACATGCTCTTGCGTACCGGATGAGCTGTGGTATAGAAATGCCGTATGACGGTAGTCTAGGAACATCACCGTCAAGCCAGGGGAATTTACTATGTTAAATCCAAAATTATCTCTTTTGTCATATTCACTTTTATGAATATTACCGTATACAATTTTGATATTAAGTTCCAAAAATGGTATTTCTGTATTTGTCAGAATATCATCCAGATACCTACTAGATGTATTATTGAAACATTTCAAATCGTTATATTTTCTTTGCTTTTGGAGATTTTTGATAAATTCTTTTTCGTAAGTATATAAAAATAAATCTGCAGCAAGAGGTGCACAGTTAGTACCCATAGGAATCCCTACAACGTGCAAAGTGAATTTTCCTGGTGCCATCTACAATACAGAGCTTAAATTTCCTCTTGCCAAAATGAGCGGCTCCAAATTTTGTGTGGGGTTTATTTAGAGGCGTATTTAAGTAAAAAATATGGCCAAAGTATACAAAAATAAATCTGCAGCAAGAGGTGCACAGTTAGTACCCATAGGAATCCCTACAACGTGCAAAATGAATTTTCCTGGTGCCATCCACAATACAGAGCTTAAATTTCCTCTTGCCAAAATGAGCGGCTCCAAATTTTGTGTGGGGTTTATTTAGAGGCGTATTTAAGTAAAAAATATGGCCAAAAATCGTTGGAGGGTAGGCGCAAGGAGCTAAATTCTAAACATGACCGAAAAAAAAAAAAATTATGCCGAAACCCAGCTAAGGACAGAGCTATGCAATGTGGGAGATACCCCTTAGTTTTAGAAATTTAAGTCTAATTTGCTGACAGGAAATTTAGAATATATTTCAATGCAGTGCGTAAACACTAAGACTAGGTGAGCGATATCAAGATCAACACACATTATATAGAAACTTGCTTTGTCGGTTTACTCACAAATCGACGTTTTGTAGGTGGCGCCACTAAGTTTTGGTTTTACGTCGGCATAATAAAAAAGGTTTGTTATTTGTTCACACACGTACAAAGCATATTAAATGTTAATGCAAACGAAATTATTATGAAACCCTTCAAAAAATTTCACAGACTTCTTCTCTTTATATTCCCCTCCAGTGTTTGGAGTACTCGCATTACAGCGATAAAATGGTCAATGTGTAAAAACAAAAGCTAAAACATGCAAGCACTAAGACATTAAAAAGAGCATATTCTAACTAAAAATTGAGATCAGTAAGAGAGTATATACAATGGTACGTACATATAAAAGAAAGCAGTATGTGTTCTTTAAACTTTAAGAGGAAATCGATAGTCAAATAATTATCACAGACACATATCATTTTTGTAGATAAAAATAATAAAAGTATTTATTTTCGCGATGGTTCTTCTAATGAGAATCCCTGACAAAAATATTTATTTACTCAGGCACTTGCAACTTAGACAGTCTATAATTATGTAATTTGTTACAAAAATTTCTGGACATTTCCGATACGGACTCTTTGCGATACGGACTAAGAAAGATAACTCTTGTAGGTCTTAGACAATAAGCGGAAAGTGAAAGTAGAACAGTTTATGAAAAGTGAAGATGATAAAACTGCGTATAAAACACAGAGACGCAACCATACCTCTAACTGTAGATGATACATCGATTCTTACTCATGTCAAGGAATTGATATCTCAAGAACTGAAGGACAGTCTGAGCGGGTGGGCTATTTTGTTTTATTTTTTTGAAAATACTTCGTCACTATTGTCAGTATTGACACTATAAAACAGTCTGACAGTTTATGTAAAGCTTTTGATTATTTCAGTATTTCTCTCCTATATGAAGGCATTAATTCAGGGTGGCCTCATACAGACACCGGAAAACAGGGAAAATCATTAATGTGAAATAAAAATTCCTTGCATTCTTAAAATTTTGTGGCCATCCTTTAATTTTTTCAGGCAGTCAAAAATTAAAACATTTGCTGCATTCTCTTCATATTCTTCTCCTTCCAGAAAAAGTGAATTGGGGTCGCTACTTTGGCTTTCTCTCACCATGCTCACTGTAAGTTAAAAGCAGGAGCACAGGAGAGTCTAGACTAAATAATCCAGTCTCTCCGCTGCCGCTAACAGAGACTGAACCCCACGATGGTTGTTACAGAACGAAGTCGGACGAAACTGTTGCCCAACGATTTTTCCAAATTACAGACCTTTAATATTGATTTTCTTGCAGGTGACACTTAAGTAAACATTAAACTAACTATCTATACCCACCTCGCGGTTTTTTCTTGCTTCGTTGTTGCATTTTTGCCAATTTTAACTCCCTACCAAACTAAATAGGCAAGGCAAAATTGGCAAAAATGCAATGTTCAACGAAGCGAGAAAAAAAGTGAGGTGGGTAGAGATAGTTAGTTTAATGTTTACTTAAATGTCACCTGCAAGAAAATAAATATTAACGGTCTGTAATTTGGAAAAATCGTTGGGCAACAGTTTCGTCCGAATTCGTTCTGTAACAACCATAGTGGGGTTCACTAGTCTCTTTTAGCGGCAGCGGAGAGACTGGATTATTTAGTCTAAGGAGAGTCCTTCTGGTAACAGAAAAAATGCTGACTCCCCTTTAAGGATATTAGTAATAATAATGATATTGAATTAATTCTCTATTTTAAGAAGGTAATTAGTGAGACACATTTCTTCCTTGAGGCCTTCATAAATAAACAGACAATGAAAAGATCCTACGGGTCTATTTAACTGGATTGGCCGTTTATAAGGTATTATACCCCCGCAAACAAAGTCTGTCCGTCTGTCTGTCTGTCTGTCCGTCTGTCCATCCGTCCGGTTAAGAAGTTCTTAAAGCAGATACATGTAACTCTTCAAGTATAACTGATAGGGCTTTCATATTTCATACATACATTCACCATAACAAGTACTACATTTTGATACCAAGACATATGACCTAGTGACCTTGACCTTGAACTTTGACCTTATAGTAATATTTTGGTTAAGAAGTTCTTAAAGCATATATTTTTTTTCACATACAAGTGATAGGGCTTTAATATTTCATACATACATTCACCATAACAAGTACTACATTTTGATAGCAAGACATTTGACCCAGTGACCTTGACACCATTTATAAAAAACGTCCCGTGGGGGGGGGGGGGTATAATTTGTCCATTTTAAGGCAGTTCTAATTAGTCATACTTCTTGGATTTATTGTCTCATCCTAAGAAAAAATCCAATATTCACAATGTAGACATTGTCATCTGGCATTGTCCCCTTACTTTTTAGAGAACTAAACGAACATTCAGGGTAGGTATATATACATTTTTAAAAATAATACTTGTGCATTAATAATATTTTGCTAGGTCATTTACACATGTAGGTCTTCAAAAATAGATTGGCTTATTGTACACGGTACTTCGTATGATTTAACACTCGCATAGTGCAAAGGTTGAACCGAGAACGGTCATACAGCAGACACCATTTACAATATACGTGTACATGACAGTCTGACATGGTAATAATCATAATATGTGTAAGCAAATAGAAATACAGATTGATGCCTCTATAACTCATCATGATTGTTCGTTTTATTTTGGCAAGATGAGCTGAAAGTGTGCATGAAAATCTTGTCTTACTCTAACCTGAAGGATTTTATTTAACCTCTGCTGTAAATCTCCCTGTGACAGAGGAGGTTCACCTATTCTATGACGCCTCATTTTGACAACCCCAACAAGCATCAGTTATGATGTCACCTCTCGCATAATTGTTAAAGTACATCGTAAAACAAAATACAAATCTGTACAAAGTGGTGATGGATTGTAATATAATTATCATCTAGTCATCTACTGTATGTGTGCCAAAATTTGCAAGGAGAAAAGATTTTAATATATTCACATGATCAAGACTGTGTGTTTACTTTCAGCTCCTTTTATGTGAGTTTGAACAAGAAAGATGCCCTTGAAGGTGATAATGTATTACTGAAGGATCTTGGTGTGATATCTGGAGATATCCTGTATGTCATTTGTCCTGAACAAAGTGGACCATCTAATGGTGAGTGGTCATTGAGAGGTTGATGATTATAATTGGTCAATATGTATATCATTTGGTAAGAGCTTTATTTAAGAAATAAAAAATGACAAGCCGGGCTATATTGTCTCATAATGCCCGAGCGTCCTCAGCCAATCACATTTATTACCGAGCCGCGTCAGCGGCGAGGTGATAAATGTGATTGGCTGAGGACGCGAGGGCATTATCAGACAATATAGCCCAGCTTGTCATTTTTAGCTCTACTGGTCTCAGACCAGTCGAGCTTATGCGATCACCCTTCGTCCGGCGTCCGTCCGTCTGTCCGTCTGTCCGTCTGTCCGTCTGTCTGTCTGTCCGTCTGTCTGTAAACAATTCTTGTCCGGACAACTCCTCTGAAACTGTTAGAGATAGAAACTTAATTCTTTTTGTATTTTACTTGGTCCATGGTCTAGTTGTGCACCTGACATTCAGTTTCAGTCCCTGACTCCCAGGGTCTTAGAAAATGGGCGTGGTCATTAAATTCTATGTAATTTTGTCCGGATAGCTCTTCTATCACTATAAATGATAGAGACATAATTCTTTTTGCAATATGATGGGTCTGTAGTCTAGTTGTGCACCTGATATTTTGTTTGAGCCAATGACCCCCAGGGTCTTAGAAAAGGGTGTGGCCATTTTCTTTTATATTATTCCATATAATCTTATGCTTACAGCGCTGACACTATAAATAATGGAGACTAAATTCTTTATGCAATATGATGGGTCTGTAATCTCGTTGTCCACCTCATATTTTGTTTGAGTCTCTGACCCCAAGGGTCTTAGAAAATGGGTGTGGTTGTTTTCTCTCTATTAAACTTAGTATACATGTGATCTCATGATAGCTAATTTCCCAGAATTTATGGATAATAGTTAATTGATTTATTCAAAAATATTATCGGTTTGCAGTTTAGATGTCATTACAGTATTTTACTTCAGTCCCTGTTCCCTAGGATTCTGGAAAATGGGTATATGGCTATTTTCTCTTACCCTATCTACATGCATTTAGAGTACATAAGTGACAGAAACTATAAATAAACAAAGATATTGCAATTTTACAATATTATCATAGATGAGTCTGTAATTTAGTTTTTCTCATATTTTATTTGGGACCTGACCCAGGATTTTATTTTCAATTCTATAAAAACGCTAGGGGATAGTTTCGGAATTTCCTCTGATCAATCAATCAACATGAAAATCTTTTCTATAGTGTTTATACAGTGCAAGAAAGATATCAAATAGTCAAAATGCATGTATTTCTCACTTATTTTTTATTTGTTTAACATGTTTAAGGTGTAAGATTTTTGGGGAGAGTAGTGAGAATTTTTGTTGCAAGAGTAGAATGTCCGAAGTGATCACAGACTTGAGCTGTGCTTTCTGTTAAATGGGAACACCAGAATCAAAAAGATTGATCATTTTATCAAATAAAATAGCAATAATGCATCCTTCACATTGCCAAATGAAAGGAATATTGTGCTTGTGTAAGTTTTTGTTTTTTTTTGAGGGGGGGAGAGGGGGGAGGTAACTAGAATGTCCTAAGTGATCACAGACTTGAGCTGTGCTTTCTGTTAAATGGGAACACCAGAATCACAAAGATTGATCATTTTATCAAATAAAATAGCAATAATGCATCCTTCACATTGCCAAATGAAAGGAATATTGTGCTTGTTTAAGCTTTTTTTTTGGGGGGGGGGGGGAGAGGGGGGAGGTAACTAGAATGTCCTAGGTGATCACAGACTTGAGCTGTGCTTTCTGTTAAATGGGAACACCAGAATCACAAAGATTGATCATTTTATCAAATAAAATAGCAATAATGCATCCTTCACATTGCCAAATGAAAGGAATATTGTGCTTGTGCAAGCTTTTTTTTGGGGGGGGGGGGGGGGGGGGGAGAGGGGGGAGGTAACTCTTACATCTTTCTTTCTTATAAATTCCTCCACTGCTTGGAGTACCACCCCCAATGGGATGTAAAACTGTGTAGTTTGATAAAATTTTTCATAATGTTTACATTAGAGCAAGTGACACATGTTTTAATAGAAGATAATATAACAAGAGATGCCTTATTGGCATATCTACTATGTGTTAATCAAATTTAAAAAAAAAATTAAGATAAAATACTAAAAAAATCATTTGTAAAAGCCGACTCATACAAAAATATTTCAACCCAGGAAAACTTCTACCAAAATTTTCCTTTATTGCCATTTGACAATATTATCATAGATGAGTCTGAAATTTAGTTTTCATTTGGGGCCTGACCCAGGATTTTATCTTCAATTCTATAGAAACGCTAGGGGATAGTTTCGGAATTTCCTCTGATCAATCAATCAACTTCAAAATCTTTTCTATTATGTTTATACAGTGCAAGAAAGATAACAAACAATCAAAATGCATGTATTTCTTAGTTATTTTTTAATTGTTTAAGGTGTAAGATTTTTAGAGAGAGAAGTGAGACTTTTTGTTGCAAGAGTAGAATGTCCTAAGTGATCACGGACTTGAGCTGTGCTTTCTGATAAATGGAAACACCAGAATCACAAAGATTGATCATTTTATCAAATAAAATAGCAATAATGCATCCTTCACATTGCCAAATGAAAGGAGCTTGTGTAAGTTATAGAAGTTGAATTTGTAACAGGAGAGGGAGAGATGTGACTGTTCCGGGAATCGAACCCGAGATCTTCTGCTATCAATTGCAAGGCAGACGCTCTTACCAACTGAGCTATCTGGGCACGATGCCCGTTCCTGCCACACTCCTCTCTACCAATTTTTCAGGTTTCCATGCACTGGAAACCTCACACAAAACTCCACTTTACCTTGAGTCATTTAGTTTGGTGCCAATTCTGTAACAGGAGAGGAAAAGATGTGACCGAACCGTGAATTGAACCCGAGACCTTCTGCTATCTGGGCAGACGCTCTTACCAACTGAGCTATCTGGGTACGATACCTGTTCCTGCCATAAATTAATGGTAATATTAACTAATGTTTCAGGCCTTTTTGTCAATTGGACCTCGAGTCATTTTGTCCTTTTAAAATTTGACCAATCAAAAACATCATTTCAACCTCATGCAGATTTTGAAATATTTTCTGAACTGGGATATATGGTAGAAATGATCAAATATTTCATACCGGTATGTAAAAATATTTTGTATTATATTTTAATAATTAGCTTCTGTCTACATTAATACCACATTTGCCCTAAAAGTTCATGTTCTTTGTTCAATATTCTATTTACATTGTTTTACATTTACTAAATAAATAGACTAAAACCTTTTTAGGTTTTAGAACAAAATGGCTGATACTTTTAAAATTTCACTCGGTAGGCCACATGTCCTATTATATTTAATTTCAATCTGAAACTGCCTGATTACTTGATCTAAGTATTTTCACTGATCAGTATAAGAAAGAAGGAAATATCTCTATAGAGTATCCTATGCAATACTATTTCAGCTCAAATGAGAGGTTATTTATGCCTTTAGTCTTAATTTTATCAAAGGGCATATAGTGGTAGGTCTGTCTGTTCATCTGTTTGTCTATCCATCCGACTGTCAGTATATCATTCCATTCAACTAAATTCTGATGAAAGGGTATAAGAGCTGTCATATATTGCATGTCTATGAACCTTGAGAAGGCTCATCTTTTGGAGCCAAATTTTTAACCTTTGACCCCATCACTGACCTTTGATCCACATTTTTTGAAAAATAAAAACATCTGTTATTTTAGTTTTGATACATATGGTATGTTATACATGTTGTATATACACGTTTTTAGTAATTCTCTCACATTCTAGAAAAATCTAAGGCACAGTCCATTTGATATTCTTGGGGGGGGGGGACTCCGTTTTTTTTTCAAAAAAAAAAATTTTGCTCTGAATTTTGATGAAAAAAATTAATTAGGAATTGATGGATATGCATTGGCATGTGGTTGTTGGTTCTAATAAAAAAAACTTTATACACATTTATCCCGCCTCTGGCAAATTTCTTGCAATCTGATTGGTCGAGAAGAACCAAAATATATTATGTTGTATTAATTTACTAACAGAATATTATTTTGATATCCTGCTTCTACTAAGATGCTTTATGCTTTTGACGTCACCAAAATGCTTTAGAATATGTTGACGTAACATACACAAACCAAAAGCGATTCAGCGGGATAAATTCGTTATAGAGGGTTTTACAGGGGGGATACAGAAATATATTGGGTCGATGAAAAAAGTGGTATTAGACAAGGTGAAGTCCAGCATTCATCCTCTTGAGTGTATATGTACAAATCAACCAGGAGAGCTTCAGTCTCATCAGAGACTTCTGGTTTATTTCTATTCTAATGATGACCAGTTCCTGCCGGTTTATCTGCTTTCAGAAAATGGGTAGGCGTGGCTAATCGCTATAGGGCCTATATTGGAGAATATAGCCCAGCTCGCGTCTGTTGTCTTAATAGGGAAAAAGAATCAAGTCATATTAGAATTGAATATAATAATCTACTAAGATTTCAGCTGATCCTTTTTTTGCAAGATATTTCTCATGAAACTTTGAAATTGTGTGAACTTGTAGCATGGATTTATCCAGATAGATATAACATTTGATAATGCCAGTAGAGATCTCAGAGACTAGGCAATAAACTTTTTCAGTGAAGAAATATTTTGAGAAAGAACGGTTCTTTATGTATTAAATCTAAATAAATTTAAGTTACTATGCAAATAAGGATTTCATGAAATTGTACATGGGTAATTCCAAAATGTGTGTAAATTTTACAGAATACATGTTTTTCAGATCCACAAAGAACAGCCAGTATTAGTCAACTGAGAATTAGCGGCAATTTACCAGAAGCCGATAAACCAGTCGTAGAGCATGTAGAACATCCAAGGGAAGTAAATCCAATAAATAATTACCATCAGATTCACAATGAGCCTACTGCAATTAAAACCCACGAGCCTGTGGCAGGTACCTCTATGGATTATACTTCAACCAGAGAAGAAGACAGTGAAATGGACATTGAGGAGATCCAGGTGGATCCGACTATAGTTCAGAGGTGTTTAAGTGAGCCGATGCTATGTGTAGAGTGCTCTGATGGTCAAGTGACATCTTTGTTGAATGATTTGTACAACAGAACTGAATGTGACAATATACAGGAAGCATTGTGTGTGGTTTTACATTCTCTAATGCTGGAAGCAGGGTACAATACACATAAAAGTGATGTAAGATTTCTGATCATAAAAATACCTTGATTATTGAAATCAATTCATACATGTATTCTTCTCAAATGTTCTTTAAAATATCTGTTTATCTTTCAAAGTCATATTTGTTGCAGTTTACACAAGTTCAGCTTCTATTTAATATAATTGATGGAGTGAAGTTTCAGTGTAAGCAAGGTTCTGCATATAGATATATGTATGTACAATCCTATGACTTTATGAAGGAAACTATTTTAATTTTAATTGATATCCATAAAGCTGTATGATTTGATAAACCAGATAAACATCAAGAAAAATGTGATTAATTTGGTCTCAATGACCAGGACTAAGCAGTTTGTTCAGTCGTTTTAACATCTCTAGTACTTCTTTCTCCTTTTCTTGGTAGTCTTCAGATGACAGTAGTACCAGAGTTGCCAACCTTGATATGATGTCTTCAGACTGGAGACAGAGGGCACCAGCATGTTATGTAATGAGATACACTCACCCAAGCTGTGACAATGATGTCATATTTTCCCTTACATGTGTTCCACTTGGAAGAGTTACTGTTCTTCATGGTATGACAATTATACAATTATTTTGGTAATTTCTTTACACTTGTTCTCACTCTGTCACAGCTATTAAGAGTAAGTATATCGCTACATATAGTTTTTAAGAATTACATGTATTTCTTTATATTCCATTTACCTATGCTAGCATTAAGTTGATCTGCCTGGATAAACAAATTTTCAAAATATGACTGTGGGCTGTTTCTTTGTTAATAGAGAGGTTTAGTTACAAGTTTTAGCGTGACGTGTACGTATGACGTCATCACTTCCTGCGATCTTTGTTCAAATGACGTCACGATGTGACGTATAGCTACACGCTATGGACGTGTAATAGACGCTCTACACGTAACGACAGAACGGGTAACTTCTTTGAGAAATTGCAGACTTATCATTGATCGAACTTCCAGTTTTCCGTGTTATAAAGCATGTTTAGGATTCTAACTTTCCTTGCGTCGAGGTTTTACGAATCTCGATGTATTTTTCTCGCAGACTAAACTGATTTAAAAGAAGCAAGCTACACGTACACCTTACTACATAGCTATACCTATACCTTCTCCGATTCGTACGTGTAACTAAACGACGTCTTTGGATTGTGACGTCAAACTGTGACGTGTACATGTACGTCATACGTACACGTTGAAAGAACTTGTGACTAAACCTCTCTATTTTCTGTTTTGCATCCTTGTGCTGGTAGGTTTTGAGCCCATAGTCTTAACACAAAACAAAATTGAAATGATTAAATATTTTGAAAAGAAAGTGTATTTTCTATAAAATTTGAAGAGAAATCGTTTATCTATTTTATATTTCATGTAGGAATATAAAAATACTTCAATGATTCAAGACATTGCATTATCTATCATTCTTTGTTGACTACAATCTGTCAATAATCAAATGAAACATGTTTCTGTCAGATTTCACATGGTACCGGTACGTTACATATTATGAAATTGCAACTTTGTTTTATATGCTTGTTTGTTATCTCTCCCTGGCTCAGTCTGGTAGCTTTTTCAATTGTAAAAGGACACAAAACAGAATAAAAACAAGAAGTTGCTTTAGCAGATAAACATATTATTTTGGTATAGATTAAGAGCTTTGAGAGCATGATTGATTTGTCATTTATCTAGTATATACTTTATTTAAGGTCTTGTGAAGGTGAGTGATGATAAAGAGGACAAATGTCAGCTACAGATAGCACCATCAGACTATATAACAGATGTCCAAAACGGTAAACATTTACATTAGATTATACATTAAAAGAACTTATCATTAAGAAGGAATGAAATATTTTACTCTCATTGCATATCAGTGTTTCAGTGTTTATTCAGAGGTAGATTTCAAAGTTTTCTGTAAGTTCAATAAGTTTGCCACTCCTCACCATACCCTAGCATGTTGTGTTATTTTCAATACATATATAGTGATAAGATAATAAAATTGTATGATTGTTTGATATCAAATTTTAGGTGCAAGTAAATGTTATAGAAATCTACGAAAACTAGCAAGAATGGTGAAAGACAAAGTAACGCTAGCAATGCTACAGAAATATAGAGATAGTGAGTATTTCTTAGACATAAACAGGAATCATGGCAGTTTGAAACGTTTAAAGTATTTGAAAAAAGAGTATTATTGATATCATGCCAGTTTTATTTTCACTCTGCTATGACCATTGAGCTGATACTCAAGTTAAGACAGGGCAAATAAAATTACACAAGAACTTGTAAATAGGCAAATTCAAGACTGGTCAGTTTAATGTATCAATATTGTGGAAATGAATTAAGGTACAAAGAGGCATAGGAGCAGGTTCGGTAACATGAAAAATCGGCCCTAATTTTAGAATGTTTCAGATTTCGATTGTATTTCGTATCAAGGAAGTTAAACTAATTTTAAATTTCTATGCCAAAAATATGGTGAGTTTTCTTCATTTTCCGTCATGCAGAGCAAATGATGTCAAAATGTGACGTCATAACTAATGTACATGACATTTTGACTATGAAAAAAATTTACTTTCTATTACGGCAGGTATTTTAGATAAATATAAGAGATGCTTAATCATACTTTTCATAAAATTATTTTTTCGCAAAATTTTAGGGCAGAATTTGGGAGTTAGTGAACCTACCGCTTTAACTCTGTAATTAGTATTCCTAGAAATAGAATAAAAAAAAGAGATTAGTTGTCCTCAAAAGTTTGCAAAATTTTGTAATGAAAATAATCTATTATGTAAATTCATTTTCAGTACAAGACTTGCCTCCTCTGCATGGTTTACTTGGTTTGGGTTATGAATTAAAAGTAAGTAACATGAACCTTTTTTTTTTTTACTCTTTGTTCTCAGTTTGAGAAAATAGCTGGGTTAAATAAGATTTTCAGAAGACAACATTGCCTGTTGTGTTGGTTTTTGATAGCAAAATGGCGCTCTTTTTTAGAATAGTGAGTAAATTTACATGTGTACATGGAATCAGGCCATGACATTAGCTCCCCAAACATTTGCCACGGCTTTCTAAAATGTTACCTACATGGTAAATATATGAAAACTAGGTTTGAGCATCGCTAGGTCGTCTACAATACAATACAATATCACAGTTATTTTGACAAAGTAGGTATTTCTTATCTTTATACATGTAACTTCAAAATGTGACATGATTTTTGTTTTTATACTGTTTGCCTAGATTCTGCACTTTTGCGTTGTTTAGAAGATGGCTTAAATTTAGAGGGATCCTTGTTTGGTTTGAAATAAAGAGAATATTAATAGATATATATAGAATAAAGAATTTTAATACAAAATTGATATGATTTGTAGATATGAGCTTTCTTTCATTGAATAAAAATGTGTAGTAATGTATACATGTATATTGTTTTACACATCAATGTATCGGTCGATCGACAAAGCGATTTTTATACACAAGTTAAAACTGTGTCTAATAGAATTCATTTTCTAGACATCATATATTTCTGAAACTCAGTGGCGGATCCAGCGCCCCCTTTGCCGGGGGGTCTAGGGGCGAATTTTGCCGATTTTTACTGAAAATGGGCAAAAATACACCTGTTTTTGGAAAATTTGAGGTCAGTGCCGGGGGGGCGGGCGCCCCCTCCGCACCCCCCTGAATCCGCCACTGAAACTGTAGACCCTATTGAATATCTACATACACTTATAAGTTTGATATTATTACAGCTTAGAATTTTGAGCTACTTGGATGTTGTCAGTCTGTTACGTGTGTCAGAAGTATGTCGGGATCTGAACAGCGTCAGTCAGGATAGACATCTCTGGAGGAGACTTTATCTCACTAATTTTGGAAGTAAGAAGTTTGTCATTATTGGCTAAACATACATGTATGTAGTTTGGGGATATTTTAGAAAGATATAAATATGACATGTCCATTGAGCCATATAATGATACATGTAAGTAATGTAGCTGTAGACTTTCTTGAATTACTTGAGGTGATATGATATTTTGAAAAATGCATTTGATACCCAAAATTATCAATCTTGACAGTGTACTTAATAAATACATGATTATTAACATTCTTGAATTTCAGATAGGCTTGATAATAGTTTTGCTCAAGACTGGCCAAAGGTAGGTGAAAACGTAACTTTATTCATAAAAAAGATGCACATATACATCACAGGGTCATTGCAAATTTTACAAGCATGTGGTATTATGAAAATTTATATTGATTGTATAAATCGACATAAATCAACTCATTACATGTAGTAAGTGTTAGAAAATCAGTGAATTTCATCATTTAATTTGAATCCAATTTCACAGTTCATATTCTCACATAGAACAAAATTATGAAGTTACAGACTTATGAATGCACAATTGCAGTTAATTCTATCAACATAATTAATAATTCAATATTAAATAAAATTTCATGATTTGTGTACATTGATATTACTTTCAGATTTACAAAACGGAATATCAGAGAAGGAAAAGGAAGAGAAAGTTTATGAATGAAGCTACGTTTGTTATGCCCCCTTCATTTATTCCGTCTGATCCCTATTCCCCGTTTGCCCCTCCCCCAGGTTTTCCTATAGGACCAGGTGTTATTGGCGGAGACTATGATCTCAATCCACAGTTTCCAGGTTTATATGCTTTCTTTTCTGAAATCCTTTTAAAAAATATATAATTTTTGCAAAGCACAACATAATGCAGAGTTAGAGTAATGTTTTCAAAGACTCTCGGAGTGTTATTCTCATAGTAGTGACTCGATCACATGTAGCTGGATCACTCATTCATACAACATCCATTGGTGGTCAGTATTATGTGAAAGGTCAATGTCAAACTAAATCTGGCCAGACTGGCATTATTTTTTTGAAAACTCTAGTATTCATTATAAGATAATAATATTTTTGAATTTCATTACAGACCCCATCTAGTATTTGCAATAAATAATCTTAATGTGATTTTCTCAAAGACTTGATTGGTAAGAAGTGTGTTATGAAAATAATGAGATTTTGAATATTAACATAGTTTTACCATAATAGTTATGTTTTTCAGGTGCACCCCATCCCCTCAACAGAAGATTACGTCAGCCTGATCCTATGAATCCGTTACTACGTCCCCGCTTTGATCCGATTGGACCTTTACCTGATCACAGATTAAGACCAGGCAGAGGTGGAGGATTCAGAGACTTTGGCGGACCAAAATTCTTCTGAAGAAATATTAATGGAGCATTGGAACATTCAATTATAATTGTATACAGTAC
Organism: Pinctada fucata; assembly: GCA_028142955.1. Classification (NCBI taxonomy): domain Eukaryota; kingdom Metazoa; phylum Mollusca; class Bivalvia; order Pterioida; family Pteriidae; genus Pinctada; species Pinctada fucata. Next base: position 84,135,823 of record AP027102.1, read on the forward strand.
TGTACAAATGTAATGTTATTCATGTGTGTAGAATGGTTTAAAAAATGGAATCAATCTATCACTAAGAACTAATTGCCAGTGTTGAAGATATGAATTTAAAAAAATTTCTCATTTGAGAACTACAGGCATGAAAGTGTTTTGGCCATATTGCAAAGCAGTTTCAGTATATTGCTAGTTAGTGCATTTCCATTTGTCTGTCAACAATTTAGTTAAGGTCCTTCGTACATAAAAATCTCCAACAGTATCTGAAATAGATATTTATTTTATTCACTCTTTGCGAAATTAAATATAAATAACGAAGGGGAAGGGTATAAATTATTAAAACATTCAAATAGAGACCTATAAACATACTTATTCCCCCCGAATGATTTTGCCTGAAGTTGAATGGGCTAATTGCTTTATACATGTAGCACATTAAAACATTAGTTAAAAGATACTTATACATCTACAGAACTTGGAATATTGTTGGTGACTCTAAGACTGATGGATTTATCTATGACTACAGGAATACACATAACTATACAATCTTTCCAAACCATCATTGTTGGTTTTATGTTATGAATATACAATGTTCATGTATTGACTGTTAATTTTATGAATAAAGTTGAAAAGGTAAGATTTTCTTGACTTTATTTGCTACAAAATGCTACTAACACATGCCATTGTTTTACATAAATGATATAACTGAAGCTAGAATGAAAGTCGTTTGGAATCATATTGTCCCCCTGTTATAGTACATTTATGTCCACAAAATTAGAGCCCAAATTAACCTAAATACAGTTTACTCTCGTTTACTCAAACTCGGATAACTCGAATTTCCGCTTAACTCGAACTACTTTTAAAAGTCCCGTTTCTCTTCAATTGTTTTCTATGCATTTTTACTCCTGATAACTCGAATTCCTATAACTCGAACTTTTTGTTAAGTCGAACTAATTTTTAGGTCCCTTCACTCATTTTACATTGAAAATTCACATGGATAAGTCGAACCACAAATTAATTTTAATTCTGAAACAAAAATCAATTAATAATAAGGAGATCAGTCGACAGGTAAGTGATACTTTCCTGTTATGGAGTTGCATTACGTACATTTAAGGTAATTGATTATTAAAAGAAGACAATACGAACGTTTTTGAACGGTGATAGAGAAAGGGACATAGGTCTTATTAAAAATCGATTGCTTGTCATGTAATCAGTAAGTCGAACTCCTGATAAGTCGAACTTTTTCTGATGGTCCCTTGAAGTTCGACTTATCGAGAGTAGACTGTATTACTGACCATTATGAAAAGAAGGAAGAAAAGTTTGGAGTATCTGTAATTCTACTTGGAGCTTAAGAGCTACACGTAGATTAATAGAAAGCAGCCATATTTATCCTGTTAATTAGTCTGTTTACTGCAGATTATGTCTTGGTTATACCTTCTGATTCATACATCCAATCGCTCCCTTATCATTCCCTTGCAACTAAGTTGCGGAGGGGATATAACATGGCTGTCATGCATCTGTGAGGGTGTGTGTGTGTCCAGAATTTCTTGTGAACAGCATAGTGCTGGTAGCGTAGTGGTTTGCACGGTGGACTATGAACCCATAGGTCGTGGGTTCCAATCTCGCTGCCGCCGGACATTGCAAAACCATTGTAACCTTGGGTAAGTTATTACACTACGTTGCATTCTCTCAACCCAGGAGTAAACGGGGTACCTAGCACATGAGACGAGTTGTCAATGTGAATGAAAAGCATTAGCGCCTGAACGTCAGCTCTGCTTGTATACTCCCAAGGGAGTTGAAAATGCACTGGATTGTACAGGTCTCGTCAGGGAGGTAATTGTAGAAGTCATGTGAGGCTAAAGCGAATGAGACTATAAACCCCTACCTTGACCTTTAGAGGCCAAAGCAATCGTCAAACCTTCCACAAATGTTCCCCATGGTTAGAGGATGAACCGTATTGATTTTCAAGGTCAAGGTCATAGTGGACTTTGGCTTAAAATCCCTTTGAACAGTATTGAAGACAAAGCAATCTTCATGGGATCACCAAACCTTCCACAAATATTCCCCAATGTGAGAGGAAGACTATTCATTTTCAAGGTCAAGGGTCAAAGATCAAGTTCACTATTAACCCGATTTTAAAATCTATTTTTATGCTGATTGCATAGAACAAACAATTGCAAGGGGATGCCAAGCTTGCATAGCCTTTATTATAGTAGAAGGGAGGAGATCTCCAACAAGACCCAGTTGCAGCATCAACAACAAAACACCAAAACACCCCATGCAAAAACACAAAAGACGAGTACAGCACGAGACGGAAAAAAGACACACGACATGTAAACATAGTATGTTGTTGCTCTTCACGAAAATGTTTCACATCACTTTGATTTGATTCAAGATCATGTCCATCGTAGATAATAAATTTGGCACCAGCATTTAAAGTGGTAGACCCTATTTAAATAGGTAACTTAAGCTGGATTGCAAAACTTGGCTCTTCATTTGTTTTAGGCTGTTAGGCAGACAGGTTTCAAAAGTGTTCTGAGACCATAGATTTGGAGATATGATAATGGAACTTCATAAACTTATTCCAGAGATATGTCTTACAGATTTTGGGGTGAAAAGGTCAATGTCATAGGACCGATGAATGAGAAAAGTTTCCAGATAATGAAGGGGTTTGTATTGGACCTATTGTTATGAAACATCATTGTTCCCCCCTTGAGTCAAGAATATGGCCTGTTGATATTTTTGATTTAGGTAAAAGTCAAGGTCTAAGGACTTTGATGATTGTAAAGTTTCTTGAACACAAGAAAGTGCGTTTCCCACATATAACTTTCTGATTCCTTATGATGAATTGAGTGTCCATTGAGTCTCAATAAAAGGAGGGGATCTTCAACAACACTCGGTTGCAGCACCCACAGCAAAACTCCAAAACACCCAATGCAAAAAAACACAAAACAGACATCCACAGAAAGAGACGCTAATGGGACAAGGAACACCAACTCACACCATAGAAACATGAAACACAAAAGACAACACATAAACCAACAAGACCAATGGGTATCTGGTGCCGACTTATAGGACGACCATCTTCCACGCAAGTAGCAGACGGTGTAGTTATCCTGGATTACGTGCGCACAACCCTCCCACTGTTCTGATTACCCAGAGGTCTCGAAGAACGTACAATTTTGGTGTAAAACAGCCTCATCACTGTTAATAGACCATACACAAACAAGACCGCAAAACGCAGGGGGACCAAGCAACACAGATGAATATGTAAAAGGATATAAAAAGAAGGCGTACGTAATACAGTCCGTGCTCTGCCGGCTGTAACGAGCTCAGGTATGTTATCACCCGAGGAGTCCGACTGACATTCAGAGAGGACAGGTGGTCGGGGCCCTGTCTTATTTAAGGAGGTTTGGACAGGGCCTGTCATAGAGTCCCGTCGTCGCAGTCAGTCAGAATACAAGTCTTAAGAATACGCTGGTACAAGAGTGTAGATTGGTCAAGTACCAAGCCTTTTGTCCGTCTGGTGACATTAGGATCATATCCATGGTATAAAAGGTTTTTGATGATTCTGACGCATTTTCGATGGTTATGCTGTCTACCTTTGATGCTTCTTATTTTGTTTATCATGTCACCATATAATGCAGGTTGTGAAATACCCAAAGTAATATACTCTGTTGCTTGTATGGGTCCGAATTTCAAAAGAAGTTGACAATAATTTTTGTAAAATTTCCAGATAGTCTTTACTAGTTTGTGAAAGCGAAAACCTTGACCTAAAAGTTTCTTCGCAATTTGTAAATTTCTGCTATGAAAATCCAAAACATCAGTACATGATCTAGCATACCGGATGAGCTGTGAATTGAAATGAGTCTCAATATTCGAAACAAGTGTCTGGTGCATGGAAATTGGTTTGGAATTTTCTTCAAGAAGGTATAGAATTGGAACCCTTTGACATTATCAATTTCATGATTGTTATAGGTATAGTGCTAGAAGATATAATGAGCAAAATTATAGATAGGTCCAGTATAATCCTTATGTTCTTTTGATGACTTCAGTATCGAACCAGTTTCACGATCAATTTAAAATGAATGCGAAGCCAGTACATAATTTGAAAGGCTCAAAGCATTATATTTGAATTATCTAAAAAGTTTTCCATTACAAAAAAAGCAAAATAATCTCCAGTATAAAAAATCGAAAGAAATACCCGTGCGATATTCATCAGAGCTTGATTTCAAGAAGATCAACATGATTACGAGATCGTAAAATGAAAAGCGTTCAGAACCAGGTAAAGGTTGAACATCATACAAAAACACCCTACCTTATGCACCAAAGTGAACAAATTTTCATGAAGAGTAATTATCTCCTGTCCACAGTTTATACACGTGACTTGGACTTTGCATAACCTATCCAAACCGGTATATTCAACATATTTATGATACGTAAATGGTACCAGTGCTAGCGCTTGCTGCCCTGATTTTCACATTGTAAAGCCAATTATACCATAGAAGAATTACCAATTGTAGTTCAGGGGTCAAAGATCCAGGGGAAATATGGCATGATTGTGTTAGTCTCCGTCAACAAGGCAATCATGAACCCCCGGATGGAAGCGTGACCAGGTGGCCGCCGCGAATGCCGAATAGAAACGTTTCAAATCCAGTAATGTCCAAATAGGTAATTCAAGATGGTCTTCAAGATGGTCAATTGGAAAGGCAGTACTTGAGAATATGCTTAATCGTCCTTGATAGGCAAATGTTGAAATGTGAAAAAAGTTCTTTGTAGCGATCATGGAACTTCCTCAGTGACATCTTAAAAGCTGTTGTCCTAAATATCGCCTTCCCGGACCCAATCAGCTATAGTATTGATTGCAATGAACAATATTTTTTTCGCATTTGAAAAGTACTAGTAATCATAGTAGGAGTAGTAACGTAGTGGTTCATGGTCAGGGTAGCATCCCATGGAAAAGCATACACATATATACATGTTACTATACTCTAGTAACTTGTTATAATTTCTATAAATAAAAAATCAGTTAATTTCATACTTGACTACCAAAATGAGTACAAATTTTTCTAAGCAAGGAAAAATGTTCTCAGCAAATTAAAAAAGAATGTTAGAGAGATCTCCAGCAAGACTACACTTCGTCGATCACAGCGGAATACACAAATGCAACAAACATCCGCCAAGACAACTACAACAAGCGTGTACAACCAGACACACAGCAACACCTATACAGAAAGTCCCAACGAATAATCAAAGCAAACACACAAAGACCATAAACAACAATACACAAATTGAAGAAGACCAATATGTACCTTACGCCGACCCTTATTTACAATAGCATAGTTATCCGGACCACGTGTGCGCTAAGCACCAATCAGAACACAAAGAGGTCAGCCGTGATGTGCAGCTGGTGTATAAAAAAGCCTCCGCATTGTAAGGTCATCACATCACATACAAGGCAGTAATACGTAGGTCCTGTATGAGAAGCTTAGCCTATGACTTAACAAAATCCATAGGGCACCTCCTTTAGGTTTGCGCATATAAGGATAGATTACTTATATTACACCAAATCAAAATATGGACGGCCATATAAGATGAATAGATTTCCCTAACGGAAAATAATGGACTTACTTCAACAGAGAGGTAGAATATTCCTTTTCTGAGATTTTACGTTTCTACAAAGACTCAACATTGATAAAAACAAAGAAATTCTGACAGAATAAAAGATAAATTCAATCTAATTTAGTTAAGTTGTAGCAGTCCATAAATATGTTAAATATTAAAGTCAATTGAAAAATGGAAAATGAAAACATAAACTGTTCATGATAGTCTGGATTTCATCTGCAAAAGTACACTGAATTTTGTATAAAGATATAACATATCGTACAAAACTTAAATGACACTATAAGACAATAATATCGTCTTGAAAATCAAATCTTTGACAACAACATATAAATGTGTATATAGAATTAATACTTCAAAGTCCACCTTGTCATTAAAAGAAACTTATGAGCAAACCAATTCTAGATTTCTAGAATGTGTGTTATCTAGATATACCCATAAATTCATCCTGCAAACGTATACTGACCACGTCTACAATAATTGATTTAGGACCATAAACAGCAAAACCGCTGGATATGATGTGGTCGAGTTTATGTGTCATTCGGGAACGAATTCGTTTACAGAGATAACTTTTTTCTAAAAGCATCAAAAACTATAATTCGTTGACGAATACATCGTTTTTTTTTTCTATTGGAATAAGTTTTATTAGATGTAGTAACCTGTTTTGATATATTTACGTCTAAAATTTTTTGTTTTATTTAAAAAAAAAAACAAATTGATAGTATTGATTGATCGATGGAATGATTTAATGTGCTAGACACGTGTTTCGGACAGTAAATCCTCATCAGTGGTACTTTAAGCCAAAGTAATCTTCAGACACAGCCAAATTTATCTAAGTACTGCCCTCTTGTTTGATGTTTTTGAATTTTTTATATATTTGTAAATAGTGTGCTGCTCCATTAGAGTGACCTACATTTATTCAGGGAAAAGTTCGTGGTATGCTGGTGGTCTATCCATAGGGTCTATGGAACTCATCTCTATGTCTGTGACGTGTATACAATCACAAGAATGTCCTATTGCTGAAAGACAATCAGAATCATCAAATAAACGAGGAAGAATGGATAAAAGTTACATTGTTTTAACTCTGTATCAGTGAATATACATTGATACCACAGGGATTTATATATATCACGCTAATACCGTTTGCAGTATTTACTATATATATGTGTAATGGATCTAACTCGACGTTTAACGAAAAATCGACAAGTCATCTTTATGTCTTCAGAAATAGGCTAATAAATGTCAAAACCAATTTTCTGTGGTAGATTTCGATAGATTAATTCATACTGAATCTTCATACGAAATTTGAAATCAGTACCTCCCTTACGAGCCGAGATATGCCCAATACCGCTCTCTAAATAGTGCCGCATTTCTAGGTCGGACAAAAAGGTGTCCGATGATAATCAGGCATCAGTGATCAACTTGAGGCACCGCTTGACCATTCAATGATGCGAACATCTCAAATACATAACATTGCATGAAATAGTCCCATATATGCTTTGTACAATTTCAAATAAAGTCTTTTTTAACGACTTTGAAATAAGAAAAGCGTCGGATTTAAGCGAGATTTAATTCAACATGTGCAGAGTTATGAAAGACATATACGTGCATGCAGAGAGGTAGCTATATGAGGTACTTTCATATACCAGCGATGTTTGAGATGGTAAAAAACATGTGAAGAGTAGATAATCATGCAGTTGTATGTCTTTGAAGTGTTCGGACGTTTAAACGATCAAGCAGTAACCAAATTTTGTCTATACTGCTTGATTATTACCGGACACCTTTTTGTCCGACCTAGAAATGCGGCGCTCATAAGAGAGCGGTATTGGGCATATCTCGGCTCGTAGGGGAGGTACTGATTTCAAATTTCGTATGAAGATTCAGTATGAATTAATCTATCGAAATCTACCACAGAAAATAGGTTTTGACATTGATTAGCCTATTTCTGAAGACTTAAAGATGACTTGTCGATTTTTCGTTAACGTCGAGTTAGATCCCTTTAACACATATATATAGTAAATACAGCAACCGGTATTAGCGTGATAAATCCCTGTGATTGATACATTATCTGCGGTACTGAATTTGAAGCCCAGTTCCAGGGGGACACACAACAGATTGCGCATGCACCAGTGACGTAATTCGATTGACCAAAGACGTTTTTTTTTTATTTTCGCGGAATAAACGAATTCCGCACGAAATGTTCTAGAACAATAAAATGACGTCACCGGTACACGCGTAATTTATTGCTAGTCCCTCGATAGTACCACAGATAATGTGAAAGGGTCTAATGGATTTCAAATGGAGGAAAAAATCGGTAATAACGATAGGAACGTTAACGGAGTGTGATTCGTATAATCAATCAGTTAATAAAAGTCGAACATTAACCCAAAAGCAGAATCTAAAATTCAAAACAAAGATAGTGGCGTCATTCGATGAAATTGCGTGTTACACACCAAATGTAATATGAAGAAATCAATATTCAATTTCACACCAAGTGAAATAGAATATTGTTTTCTTTATACATATGCAGTGCGAGATGAAGCAAATTGTCACATGAGAAAAAATTGTCACATGATACAAAATTATTACCATTCAGGTAAACATTTTAAAATACATGCAACTAGATCCATACTATCTGCTACTTCATACCTCTGGATGTAAAAAGTCATTAAAGGCTCAAATTTTTCCTCCATTTTTGGTCTTACCTATTTGAATATGAGCACAAATATCGAAATCAAATCTCATAGAAGTTTGAATTTTTATGAAAGCTGTAAATGAAATTTCATATTTTAAAATAATGGACATACCTTGTTGCATATTTGAAACTGCTACATTGTTAGTTACTCTAGATTGGGATCGAGTATTATTCCTTTGTAGTTGTCTATTTTCATATTGTTGTCGACGTACTCTTCTAATTCGAATGACCAATGCGGCACAGATACATGCTAGTACTGAACCTCCGAAGAAACAGCTAAGAATGATTACCCAAAACTCGTCATCTAATTCAGAACACAAAGAAGGAAATGATGCTAGATCATCCGAATCAATCTTGTTTGAGTTTTAAAAATACTGCAGTTTGTTTTTTAATCATTAAGTTACGAAAATATTTTCCAAAGAATCGCATATGAGGGAAATTACGAGGGCTGATTGATATGCATTGAGCCTCGGTTTTCTGGGATGCAGAAGGTATTCTGCTGATAGATTATCTCCAAAAATGACAAACAATCAATGGCACATACTAAGCTCCACTTTTGACAGTTACGGGAAAATATTAAACTTAAGCACCGCGGAAAGCTCTCTAGTTAAAGGTGTGTTGTTCCATCAGGACAAGGCTCCTGTTCACAAGTCTGTCACTGCCACGGCTGCCATTCATGGTTGTGGCTTTACTTTGAGTATCTGCCTTATTCACCTGATCTTGCTCCATTAGACTTTTATCTATTCCTAAAACTGAAAGCAGCTATTTCTGGCACCCACTTTCAGTCCGATGATGACGTCATACTTGCAGTGGATGGCTTTCTGATCAGTCAAGATAAGGAGTTCTTTAAAAGTGGTATTGAGACCCTTAAACACCGGTGGTAAAAGTGTACACATAAATACTGATGGGGATTATGTAAACTAACGCAAAATGATAAAATTCAAATCCATCAATACGAGGCTCACAACATCCCTCGTGACATGGATTACAGAACAAAGACAGATAGGAAAGACGACTGTTAAAATATAACATTCAATATAAAGTTCGAAAGAAAACTTACGAGTACTGTTCGTGGTATACGTTGTTGAAGGCGTCGTTGAGGAAGAGTTATCGTATGTAAAGATCTTAAGCCAAAACCAAGAGTCTGTAGTATGAACCTCTCCTGAACTGGAAGGATTCACTTTCAACATTATTTTCAGATTCCAATTCTTTAAAACGCAAAAGTCTTCAGGATAGTCGTCTTTGCTATATTGCTGTAAGAATACATGCCATGGATAAGATAAGAGGATGATACCAGAACAAAGAAAGTTACAGTAATCACAGCGGAAAACATACGCACGAGACGAGATAAGGGGCGACATTGCGTATACTAGAAACCAGGTATCATCACGTTGCAGAGTAAAGGACAAACAATCAAGGTAAACGTCACTAAATTCATAAAATGGAAGTACTCCAGTGGCTTAGGACGAATTGTAATAGATTGAGCCACCGAATAAGAACAAGTATTTTATTAAATATTCAAAAACAGATGTTACAAGTAAATATTGTCAAATCATTGTCCAGGTCAAATAGGTAAAGTTCTGCAGAATATGTTATATGTTTATACTTACTCTTGAAGTATTGCCTTTTTCACCGATTTTGTCCCCGCTAAAAATAAGAGATACGTTGTTGTTTGTCAAGTAGAAATGTCTGTATTTTACACAAGTATATGGAAATTTACTTTTAAATGATACTTCGCATTCGTTGCTATGTGGTGTTTCTCCATTCCAAACGACCTGGTAATTTTGACGTCCAATCTCACGAGGTGCAAGTCCCCGTGAACAGGATTCACCAAATGTCACTACAAATATTTAATATTTGATATAAATATTTGTGTGAATTAAATTCATATTGATTGTAATATTCACCGTCATATGAAGTCAAATTGTAACAATTGTTTTGCTTTGCAAGTATGAATCATTTGATTTTATAGTCACATTTTTTAAAATTGGCATTGGAAAGGAAAAAGAGGTATTTGCGACTATGAAATATTTTATAATACACTACCACTGTGTAGCATCACGTGACTTAAGTTGGTTAAACCGCGAATAAATAAAAAGCTCAGTTTGAGGAAAGAAAACAGAAACTGCAATAATTGCTTTCATTAAATTTTATCTTTTCATAGCCTATATCCTTGTCTAAACGGATACTTTTACAATCATGGACTCGTTAGTAAGTAAAATGCGGTCATTCTTACAAATATTGTGACAAAAGCTGTAGATATGTGCGTGGAATCCACCACAACATTGTGTTTAACATATTTCGACAACGACATTCCTTTCGTCAGAATGTTTGAAAAAACTACAATGATTTCTTGATTGACGAACAAAGAATCATCAAAATATATTTTTTCACAAGGACATCAGCTATGAAAAGATAAAATTGAACCAAAATAACCATCACAGTGCCCGTTTTCTTTCCTCCAAACGAGCGGTATGCATCCATTTTGTGTTCGTGGTTTCACCAACTCAAGTCACGTGATGCTACACAGTGACTACGTATAAATAACAAGAAACACTCAAGATACCAACACATTTTTACTCTTTTGGCCTTTATCAAGAGGATAAGAAATTTTCTGCGTTTTATCAATTCCTTCTGGTAAAAAGATTCCAGCGGACTCTTTTTATCAGCAACTTTAAATTTTACAAATATAGAGCAATTGAGTGTATAAAACACTATTCAGTAAAATGAGCATTATACATTTCTGACAAGTTTCAAAAAGACGTCAAACGCGTCAACATTTGAATTCAAAGTTCAACCAAAAATGACACCCATTCTTAAGATCGGTTTGTCAAAAACCATTCGGTTTGGAGAATAATGTTGTCCAAGGAGGTTAAAGCAGTGACTTTGTGAAGATAATGGCATGTGTTGACGTATCTGAACAAAAAAAAAAAAACGAAACTTGTTTCGGACCATTCAATACGTTTTACACAAATCTCTTCATCTTGTCCGTAGAAGAGGACTTTTTCTTGAAGGAGGTTAACATCCTAGTACTTTTGAATTTGAAGACGTTTACCCATGCATCCCCTCAATGCTATTTTATTAGTTTATTTGATTATGCTACTGCATCGACCCTTCACAAAATTTGGAGCTGCACACTCTTTGCTAAGTTAATGCACAAATTTAATTAAAAAAACTAAAACTAAATGGTGCTGCTAAAATATATATAACTCCGTCTGAAAATCACTGATGAGGATTTGCTAGCCGAAACACGTGTCTGATGCATTGAAATCTTATTCAAAAAAGAATACTAAGTTTTCTTATTATCTTCACTTATTTTCTTTTGCGGTGTGGAGCAGTTAAACACGTACCCGTTATTGAATGTTTTAAGTGTATTCAATTACTTTCTGTCCAGTTTTGTAGCATGAAAAGAGCTTTGGTTTTGCCCTTTATCAATTTGACATCATATTTCAATTTGCTTTTTTTTAAACTTGTCAATTAATCCTACAATATCGTCGAAAATAAAGGATATTATCCTAACGCCATCCCTTCAATGCTATTTGAAATTTTATTCAAGATGGTTACGAGTTGGAACATTTCCATCTTATGGCAGTATCACACCTTGTCGGATAACGCTGTTCTGCTCGAGGCTCTCGCGACTATTATGGAAAGGATACGTACTGTATGAGTACCGGAGATGTATCGAACGAGTAACGGACAAAACGGATACCAACGGACACGTAACGTATACATAACCCTAACCCTAACATAAGTAACGGACGCCTTAGTCCGCTTTGTCCGGTGAAAGGTTTTGAGCATGCTAAAAACTTTCCAATAAACAGAACAGAGACAACGAACATCGCCGGACGAGTAACGGATTCAACGGACGACTAATAGATGAGTAACGGACGACTAACGGATGAGTAACGGATTCGAACGGAGACCAATGGACGGGGAATTTTGTTATCCGTTACTCGTCCGTTCGCCTTATTCGGCTAATTGTGACTGAGGTTTTATCAACATGAGCTAGCACTAGCACGAAGACCGTATGTTTTTGCCGAATAAGTCATGTTCATTTACAGATATTTTGTGTTTTGTATACTGAGAAACAATTCTCGCGTCTTATTGTCATGAATCACCTTACATTACAGCTTTTTGTGAATAGAACATATTAGGAGACCTACATTTGTTTGTGCATCTTGATAAGTGTTAGTTTTTTTTTTTGTTAACATATTTTCATGTTACCGTGCAATACCGGTTCTGGTGCGCATTGTTCTACGCTTTTGCCGCGCTGTCAATCATGTTTCTTGATGTTGTAACTTGATTTCTTCTTAATTGGTCCTCTTTGATGGAACACTTCAATATGTTTTTAAAAGTCTACGACAGATAACGTCTATTGAATGCGTTGAAGCGGGAAAACGCACGGGATTTTCTTACGGTAAGGGAAATTGCTAGGTCCCTTTGTTCTGGTAGACTGCTTACGAATAAAACATATGCTTATTACTAAACAAGGTTTTTAACAAATAAAGCAAGAAAAACATCAGAAATCTATCCAGTGGGAATCAGCAAAATGGTTTGTAAATCAAGAGAGTGTAGCTAAATAGCAACCGGAAATCTATCTACAGACGACCATGCGCAATGCTTATTACTCTACACACATCGTACGATAACGAGATACAGTGAGTAGACTTATTCCATGATTAAATTCTGCTTGAATAAGAAATGTTCTAGCTATTGTCGTAGCAAAGTGACCTGACCAGGCGGAGCTTATTTTCGCCTGGTCATTGGAGTAAGTAAATCTAGGACATAATTTTCACAGATTTTGGCCACTCTACATTGTTTAGATTGAGGATCACTGACGAGGGTTTAATATCCGGAACGTGCATGTCTGGTCCATGCGGTAAATTTATCTGCTCTAAAATGATGCTAATGAATTTGACCATGTAATAAAACTATACAAATCTGTACGTATAATGAGTATTCACTCTAATTACTTCATGCATATCATGATCTATCTACCCTAAAATTTAATCGATTCGTCTTGAATTAGCTCCGCCCGGTCAGGTCACTTAATTTGCTCCGACAATGGAAGCAGTCAAACAAGGGTAACCCCTTCTGCTTTAAACATGATGATGACGTCATTCGGGGGAGCAGGAAATAATCTGAGAAACTAATGAACAAACAATATACCGTTAGTTTTAAAAAGCAGGTTTTGCAGGGATCTGACACTGCACAGACTTTTTTCTAACGGCCAATATTGAATATGTACGCAAAAGTGGGTACTAACTTTTTTGCTCAGTATATAACAAACCTGTGAGTGCTTCCTTTTCTGGAGACCAAACGCGTAGTCGAAATGAAGATCTCGGTGCATTGTCAGAGTCTCCTGTGGTTTTCAACCTTATCAACAAATGCCAGCCATCCGATGCGCAAAATCGAGAAGGTGATTCTTGCTGTCCGTATGTCTTAAAACAGAAATGAGAATGCATCTTTTCGTACTGTATATGAGTTCATAAGTTGATATGTTCTGAACTTGCAAAACTGTAAATTGATATACCTTAAATAAAAAGTCTGTCATCTATGTGCAATTGTTTTTCTTTGTGTGAACACTTGACAGGCATAATACTGTACACGTAGACATACACCCATCTATAAACAAAAGCGTGGGATTCTCGATTAATCTATGTATCTTATCGATATATTTGCAATAGTATGTTCTTACTACTGTCTATATTTTCTGAAAAGTATAACCAACAGTCTTCTTCACCAGGTATAGGATCTTGACATCTTCAAAAATGACATAAAGCATAGTAATGTGTCCATCAAAAACATTTTTTTCGCCATGAAACAACGGTAAACCATGGAACTCTTCCAATCCTGTCAGAAAAGTCTGGACCATAACCCGGGTCTTATCTGAAAGTTGGTAGTACTTCTGGGGTGATAGTCATTCACTTCATTTTGACTTGTGCCATGCATCCAATACCTTCGATATTATTGAATGACTTTATGTTAAGCTAGGCTCCATGTGACTTCCTTTTATCTTGAAGTGGGTTGCATGATTTTCTACGATACTTGTGTTTAATTGAAGACTTCTATGTAACCGGCTAAGTGGTAGGGGTGGGGGGCATGTAGCCTGGATAATCACACCATTTCTTAATTATGAAGAGGACGGCCGACTTCTCCGCTGCTATGCATGGTCATTCTTGTTTCATGTCATGGCTGCTTTTTCTTGTCTGACTTCTTTTGTGTCGTTGTCTTCCTATGTTTGATGGTCTTATATGTTTTGCAAAATAAAAAACACCACAGACAAGGATATTCTTTGTGTATAACACATGACATAAGTGGTGTTGCATGTAAACAGGAGATGTTGACTCTTCCTGGGCACCTGGTCTCAGTCTAATTTTGGGAGTTCGCTTCTTTTCATGTGGTAGAGGTTTTTGTTTGTTTGCTTTGGTTTCTTTTTATCCTGATTACGTATGCCGTTGGTTTGTGATTTCCTGAATTATCGATTTTGTACTGCGTATTGGGATATGGTCATTGTCCATATTTGTCATTGTACTATGTATTGGGATATGGTCATTGTCCATATTTGTCATTCTGCCTCTGAAATAATAGATAACCACAAATCAGCTCTTGCTTCCTTTGGCTTCGACACTAACAATTTAGATTTAGATTTGCCATACTTATACTGCATACCTAAAATGCATACGAATCCGTACAACCAACGTTTCGTAGCTGGTTCCTCAAAATGTTCTACCAAATCTGTATCGATCTTACTCACCAAAGTTTTATCTGAAAACAAATCTTGGTTTCAAAAATATTGTTCGACAGTATATTCTCGCAGTGGTATCAACCAGATGTGGATTTTAAAGAATAAGATAAATTTACAGCATGGACCAGACATGCACGTTTTCGGGCAAGCAATAAACACGCGTCAGTGATAAGATGCACCACAGTTATTCGTAACGAAATGGGAATATTGAAGAGAGGAGTCATTTTATGTCTAGCCTTTCATGAACTAATAAGCAAAATGACACCAGATATGGATTTGATATATCAAGTAATTATTACATTTTACACAGTAGTAGGAGACTATTAGGTGGCCATTTTGAATTTCCAACGATAAGCAGAGTTGTCCCAGAAGCATGTGTTAACTGAAAACAACCAAAACAGCAAAATAAATCTATTCTAGGACCATTGCAACTACAAATAAGATGTGTTACATCAACGTTTTATTGAAATATTCACATTGTACAATAATGAGGTTGAAATTTGGCGGCCATCTTGAATTCTAGTCCTGAATGAATTCAAATTGTAAAAATGACATCGGAAATGGGTTTGTTGACCCTCAAAACCCCTGATTTGATGTGCCACACTTAATATTTAAAGAAAGAATTTAATTTCATCTATTGATGGAAGGCATTTGGCGGCCATTTTGGATTTCCGCCGATAAAAAGAGTTGCCCAAGGTTGCCAGAGTGGCAACCAAGCTAGAATCGTTCAGTACTACCTCATAGATAAGAATCATCAAAAAAAGTTCATAGGAAAGGACATTTCTAGGTTCTGAAATTTTCAAATCGACTAAATTCGAAGGAACCTTTAGAACATCTGAAATCCACTCATTTAAGTAGAGTCCATTCGATCAAAGCCTTTGATTTTTCGACACTTTACACTACAATTCCACATTCTAAATTGAAAGAGAGACTCTCAAAAATTATAAGTAATGCGTTTACAAGTAAGAACGGTAATCGCAGATACAAATTTATTGTTGTTAACTATGACAAAACCTACTTTGTAAAAGAAAAGTCCGATTCTGAAAATAAGTACACTGAAACTTATATTATTCAGATGTTAAACTTTCTGATCGACAACATTTTTGTTGTGTTTGGAGGAAAGGTCTTCCAGCTAATTGTGGGAATTCCAATGGGGACCAATTGTGCCCCACTCCTTGCCGACATTTTCCTTTACTCGTACGAAGCTGAATTCATTCAATCTTTGGTCTCTGAAGGGAAAAGATACTTAGCTTCTGACTTCAACTTCACTTACAGATACATAGACGATGTGTTGTCCATCAATAATCCAAATTTCGCGGATTACCTGAGCAGTATCTATCCCTTGGAGCTTGAAGTCAAAGAAACTACAGAGACAAATAATTCAGCATCCTATTTGGACATAATGTTGTCCTACGACACTGATGGTCACATGAACACCTCACTCTATGACAAACGTGACGACTTCAATTTCAGCATTACAAACTTTCCTTTTCTGAGTAGCAACATCCCTTCATCGCCTGCTTATGGTGTGTTCATATCTTAGTTGATACGCTATGCCAGAGCAAGTACCAAATATACGGACTTTGTTCTGAGAGCTAGGCGCTTTCAGATAAGCTTCATAGTTAGGGATATGTTTGTGACCGACAAACATCGTCACTGAGGAAGTTCTACGGTCGATATGGGGAAATCGTTATACACTATGATGTCCCACTCTCCAGAATGGTGGATGATATTCTGTCATAGACCATTTGAACCATCTAACAAAAGATTGTACTCTATGTCTTCCGAAATGGAAGAAATCGGATGTGACATATCTACCGGATTGAAGCGGCGGGTGTTGCATGCAAGCAGGAGATGCTTATTCTTCCTGGGCATCTGGTCTCATTCTCATATCGGGTGTCCGCTTCTTTTCATGTGGTGGATGTTTTTGTTTGTTTGCTTTGGTTTCTGTTTTATCCTGATTTTGTATGCCTTCGGTTTCTGATTTTCTGAATTATCGATTTTGTGCTGTATACATGTATATGTTCATTATCCATATTTGTAATAGAAGTGAAAATATGTTGGCCACCCCGCGATTCTAGTGAGCCTCGGATAATTAAATGACTGTCTTACTTTTGGTGTTCATGGGTGTATAATTCTGGTTGGTCATGTGCAAATTTGCACGTGTCCAACCTGAATTACACCCATGAACACCAAAAGTAAGACAGTCATTACTTATATTTACATTTTTCCTAATTATCGGTCATTTTTATTTGCATGCACATCGAACATTTTGTCTGTAACAGCATCAAATGTATTCTAACGTTGGTAAATCCTCCCTACATGCAAAACTTGAACGTGACGTCACAATAGCAACCAAAATTCTAGTTGTCTAATGGGCGTTTAACATGGGAAATCTACTAGAAATGTAAATATATCTGAATTATCGATTTTGTGTTGTATACAGGGATATGGCCATTATCCATATTTGTCATTCAACCTTTAAGTCACTGGCTCATTACCTCACCAGTATACCAGGGAGCCGACTGTTTTGCATTTTTTGTTGTTGCCTTGTAATGAGTTTTTTTTCTGTTTTTCTTCAAGTTGATTTGATGGAGATCTTTTTCCTATTCTTTTAAAAATACGCCTTTGCACAAAATTAAGAACCTGTTTGTCTTTATGAAATAGCTTATTGACATCAAATTCAAGATTTATTACATGTACGCATCTGAGGTACTAAGTTAAAGACCAATTTAACTGTTGATTATATATCGAAAACAAGCAAGTATTCAGCATCGAAAAGAGGCATGTATCGACATTTGTGTCAAGACGGTTGCTCCTTGTCAGCAAAGCAAACTTTGCTCGGAAATAATACTGACGTAGTACTTTCAAAGCTTGAAAGGGTAATCTGAATCTGTGGTCTGACTGGGATTTAATTTGACGATTGAAGAATGTACAATACGTATATTGCAAATGTAATATGAGGATAGGTGATTTGTTCTGAACTTACCGCACTAAACCGAGTTGTGGTGGTTTTAAGACTTTGATCGTAAAGCAGAAAAGTATCATTTCTATACATATGGAAATATTCTGTGTATACACACACGTCATACTCCTCGCTTATGAACACCAGGTCACACCATCCATACCTTGGGAGTTGGCCGTCCCATGTAATAATGTAGGTGTCATGCCATGTATCTAAGTATTTGGCTTCATTGCTCTTCGAGCATTCCGAGTCAAACATCACTACAAAAAAGTAGACTCTGTTAAATTTACATGAAATCGAAAAAAAAATTATCTTATCCGACCTTTTAGATAGATTATCAAACGTTACAGCCAGACTCCAGTAAAATGACACATTTGGAACAACGTGTACCTTTGAAATGAGAGACGTTTCTTAACCAGGAAGTACCGGGTGCGATCAAATATCCCACGGTGCATGCATTTAAAACAGACAGTTACATGTACTAGTGTCTGGAGAATGTCCAAGTCTTTTAAAAGGGATTTGAATTTGAGGCTTGCGCACAGATTATTTAATTACTAAACAATTTATTTTTAATAAATAAGGTAGCTTAGCTGGTATATATATTTTTTGTTGGTGCTATGTTCCCATGGGTCACACTTTCGATATTTTGTTGTTTTGCATGTTTCCTGCTTGTATGTAACTTGCTACAAGAAATGTTTTGTCTACTGAGTCTTTTCAGAGCATGGAGTTTTTCTCCGTTTCAGACGGTATTTGATTTCAACAATTTGAAGGTAATGCAATTGGTATGGTAGCGTCAATTTTGTACCGTCATTTTCCAGAGTTAAGGGAATTTTCTGTGTTTCCATAATTTTTGATAACGTCACAATTAGCCCACGTCAGATACCGTCCTAAACGGGACATAACTCTGAATTTCGAAAATACTGAATATGCCCTGTGCTGTCCTCAATGCTTCATGCTGGTGTCACTTGAATATACTTTTCTAACTTAATTAGTAATACTTAGTTTCAATTTGCTGTGCCCCGCTTTCGCGAAAGCTCGGGGACATTAAAACTGGTCCGTCCGTCTGTCTGTCAATCTGTCTGTCCGTCAGTCACAAAATTTAACCTTGGGCATAACTTTTGAATGCGTAAGTGGTAAAGCTTTAATATTTCATATGTGTATTCTTTGTGAGAAGACCTTTATGTTGCTACCAAATTTTTAACCTTGTGACCTTCATCTTGGTGTCTGACCCACTCTAAACAATCTTTAAACTTGGTCATAACTTTTGAATGGTAAAAAACGGTGAAGGTAGAGTTAATAGTCTCGTTTGCCTGAGCCTCTCGCGACTTCTACAATTACCTTCCTGGCGAGGCCTGTAATATCCAGTGCATTATGGGAGTTATTGCTTTTCATGCATATTACAAGCTCGTCTCATGTGCCAGGTACCCGGTTTACTCTTGGATGGAGAGAGTGCAACGTTTTGTAAAGTAACTTGCCCAAGGTTACAATGGTTTTGCAATGATCGGCGACGGTGAGATTCGAACCCACGGCCTATGGGTTCGTAGTCGACCGCACTAACCACTACTCCACCAGCACTAAGTGATAGGGCTTTCATATTTCATCTGTGTATTCCTTTCCGTGGATGCCACCTGGTAACCTTTGACCTGGTAACCTTGACCTTGGAGTTTAACCTACTTTTACAAAACTTTAACATGAGTATGTATTAATCTTTTTAAGTATATTTGTAAGCCATTTGATTGTAATTCTTTTAAAATCTGATTTCGGCTTTTGTGTTTGATTTTATTCACTGATTAACAGGATGTATCTAGAATATGTATAGAATTAAATATATGATTTGTAACCTTTTCAAATACATTCTTTTCATTTGTCTTTTTTGTGAAGGAACAACTGTATCAAAACAAAATTTACCTTCAACTGCGCTTCCGTTTGCGGTTTGGTATCCAATATAAAATATATTACAGCACAAATTTATGTATACTAACAGTCTATCCATTTTAAAATGTGTCAATAGATACAATAAAATGATGTCCGGATGTTAAGGTCCAAATAAATACTCAGTTTAGTTTTTTTCAGACTTAAAAAGACTTATACGAATTCCGTGGAGACATGGTTTTTGTAGGCAGCGGACCGTATCGGTTTTTAATGTAGAATTTGCGCATTTGTTTTTTTAAACAACTTGTGCTTGTCGTACTACATAGGAAGGCAAACCAAATTAATGTCGAAATACACAACTTGTAAAAAAAAAGGAAAAAAAAAAAGAAAAAGAAAATAAATGTCGAAGAAGCCATACAAGAAAACGAAGAATTAGTTTTCCGTCTACTTATTAATGAGTGACCGGATCTAGATGCTTAAATGTGGCACCGTCTTTAAAATATTCGAATATGAACATTACAACCCGGAAGTTGTATATATCATACATGTTTTTAAAAACTGTTAGTTTTAAAGCAATATTTTCTATTTCTGACACCTTTCCAAAACCGAAACCGAAAATGGAATGAACAATATGCAAGATAGATTATCAAAACGGTCAGCGAAGTGAGAGAGGACGGATATTTATTATGTATTGTATCTAAAATAATTTCAGACGGATGTTTCTCGGATAATATATTTTAAACGACATATACGTATCGACATAGTTACGACATTTTGAAGTTGATGAAAACTAGGGTTGTACAGTGAAAGAGGATCCCCAACATAATGGTGTTGTAATGCCAACAGCGGCACATATTCTCATGAGACAAGAAGAAAGGGCATACAGACGGAGACAAGAACATTACATCTTTGACACTTGAAGGACAACAATGAAGATATAAATAATCTCAACAGAATCCAATTACTAAAACGACATTCATTCTGATATTGTCCTTTTATTATACATGTAATATAATCATAAACATTTTTATATATATAGTGAGAGAGTTTACTTCTATTATTTTTTTTTGTCTATTGGAATATAATAACCTTCCTCTCCACATTAAAAAAAAAAAAGAAAAATGATTAAAAAAAAAGACGAATTATGATGAAAGATAGTAAGACTGAATTTTATCTAAATTTCAGAATATCACGAAACTTCTCCCACAGCTTTACTTTGTTTACCTTGAAAAAATGAATCTGAACTTTTCAAATGATCGAAAGCACAAGGACTCGGGGAAAATGTGCTCTCTCATACATCCTCATCGCACTTGAAAATCACTTATGATGGAGACATTTGATAAGTGATGTGGATCGAACCTAAAAAGATACATGTGTGTTTTTTTGTTAAAGATCAACATCTCATTTATAGTTGAATCTTACTTAATATAAACTCGAAGAAAATAGGAAAAAGATGTAAAACTACACACCATTGTAGAGAGAGAGAGAAAAAAAAACGATAACATACATTAAACAGGACTGAAACAAATAAGGGAAATACAAAAAAAAAAAAAAAAATAACACTCACTCCATGGGAGTCGACTTTAATGATACTGCTTTCCGGATTCAATATGCAAAACACCGTATTCTAATATGACTTGATTCTTTTTCCCTATTAAGACAACAAACGCGAGCCGGGCTCTATTCTCCAATATAGGCCCTATAGCGATAAGCCACGCCTACCCATTTTCTGAAAGCAGATAAACCGGCAGGAACTGGTTTTTATCAAGAATCAAAAGGTCTAAGTTTGGTCATCATTAGAATAGAAATAAAAAACGACAAGCCGGGCTCTATTGTCTCATAATGCCCTCGCGTCCTCAGCCAATTACATTTATCACCTCGCCGCTGACGCGGCTCGGTAATAAATGTGATTGGCTGAGGACGCTCGGGCATTATGAGACAATAGAGCCCGGCTTGTCATTTTTTATTTCTTAATCAAAGTACACATCCAAATGTAGGTTGGAATTTCTAGGTATGACTTACAGTATAAGCCTTAATAAAGATGGACGCAATCGGAAAGGTTGTGTTGCTAACTGAATGTTGTTTTGATTGATGGAAAAATGGATATTTTACTGAACAATGGTAGATGGAACAATGAGTAATATCGGAGAAAATGAAGAGCAGCACACCATGAGTATGAATTAAACCACTACGCTTGTAATGAAGTTATTTCTTGAACATGCATGTAGGCTTAGAAACCTCTGATTAGAGATAACCTACATGCAGAAACACCTCTAGAAAGCTGGATGATCATATCTCATGGAAGGAGCTCTCCACATTTACTTTCTAGTTAAGTCCTATATATAGTGCATTCAGGAAATCCCAAATAAGGAAGTTGTGAATATATGTGCATTTTTAGATTTAAAAATTTACAAAAAGAAGACATTAAGAAAGAGCAACAGAATATCGATACTATGGATTATGAACCTATCATTTATTGACATAATACATATTCTACTGATAATGAAAAAATGTTAAATTCCAGTCAATTTTTGATTAAATAGAAACGGAAAATACTAAAGGAGGTAATCATTGGAAGAATCGATATGACTTCCTGGTCATTCATTACTGGATTGCAAATAAAATTAAATATGCATGAATACGCGTATAAGCTTGTTTCTAACGAAATTCTTGAATAGAAAGCTATTACTGAATAAAAAAACAATGGTTGAAAAACTGATGGGAATGTCTTCTGCACTTAGGTTCTTAAATCATAAAGAATTTATCAACTAAAAATCAGAATTCATGGGGATCTAGATGAAGTTGATCAATTCTTATCAGTGTGTGTACCCCTCCTTTGATATTATGGATTTCAGTATTTATACTCTTGATACTAATGAGTTAAAGAAGATCCTGACGATAATCTCATCAGCACTCACAATAGAGCACAAAATTAAGCATCGACGGACTCCTAGCAAGCTAGAGGTGGGACCAGGTGCCCGGGAGGAGTAAGCATCCCCTGTTGGCTAGCCGCACTAAATCTCATTTGTCATCATCATCTTACCAATCAGGACTTCAACAGAAATAATAATCATATTTTCTAAATCAAATATAAATTTAATGAAAAGTCACATTGGAATACTGGCCTGTCTTTCTGTATATTTGGACTTATTTATCACAAATTTTGGCCATATTTTATTGTTTGGATTGAGGATCACTGACGAGGATTAAATACCCGAAACGTGCATGTCTGGTCCACGCTGTTAATTAATCTGCCTTTAAATGATGCTAATGAATTTGGAGACGTTTAACATTTGTGCGACTTGGTGAGTGTCACTGCTGGTGAACCAGGAGTCCCCGAGGGCACATGTAGCCAAGTTCGATCAATTTCGATCGGTCGTTTCTTCAAACGCATTCGAAAATTTCTGTCCACAAAATTTTCACTTTCTGAAACCTGGGTCTTGTAGCATCATATCCCAGCCATCTTGCTACGTCTTTCGGTATATTTAGACATAATTATCACATATTTTGGCCATATTTCATTGTTTGAATTGAGGGTCACTGACGAGGGTTAAATACCCGAAACGTGCATGTCTCTTCCACGCTGTTAATTAATCTGCCTTTAAATGATGCTAATGAATTTGGAGACGTTTAACATTTGTACGACTTGGTGACTGTCACTGCTGGTGGACCAGGAGTCTCCGAGGGCGCATGTAGCCAAGATCGATCAATTTCGATCGGTCGTTTCTTCAAACGCATTCGAAAATTTCTGTCTACAAAATTTTCACAAATTTCTGAAACCTGGGTCCTGTAGCATCATTCATGTATCCCAGTCGTCTTTCTACGTCTTTCGGTATATTTGGACATAATTATCACATATTTTGGCCATATTTCATTGTTTGGATTGAGAATCACTGACGAGGGTTAAATACCCGAAACGTGCATGTCTGGTCCATGCTGTTAATCAATCTGCCTTTAAATGATGCTAATGAATTTGGAGACGTTTAACATTCAGATTGATCACCATCTCCTTAACCTTGTAGAGAGATAAGGAATTGTTTTACTTTGTCTAGAAATGTAATGAGAATGTCAAATGTTAATGTTGATATATCTGAAGTAAAATATTTTTATATATAAGACCGATTTGTAGAAAATTAAGGAAAATTCCCTCAAGTATAGTTCCTACTGAAAGTATTACTATATAATAGGTAAATACCCTTTCCCAACCGTAATATCTCATCTGAAACTACCATTGCTTAATAAATGACCAAAAACTATTCATCAAATCACCCTTTTATAAAAATGTTGACACTAATTTTAATTTCTGGTGAAACTTTATAACTTTCCTTAATTTGATCCAATTTCGTTATATCAAATGCCCCCTACACCGTAATCGTTCGGTTACTGCGTCCGTTCAGTTACTGCTTTGACACCAGTAGTGAATATTCAATATCATATGATGTATTTCACATTATTAAAAAAGATTGTAATGTGACATCATATATTTTGCCCTAAAAATTCAAGAAAAATACTGAAGTTTCATTGACCTTGAAATGAAACCATATGACCTTCAAACGTTTTCAAGGTTTTTTTTCCCGAATTTGTTATTCTTTTATGATTGGTCATATGAAATTTGATTATAAAAGACAGCAAAGAGCCTCCTGAATAGGCCATTAATGTTTGCATATGATTTAATTCATGTATCGTATGTTGCCATGGTAACATATTTCGGCAACAATTTAAATGAAAAGCAATTTTCCTCTCCCTATTCCCTCATTTTCAGAAGAAAACATAATGATATTTTAGAAATTATATATTTTATTACTTAAGTAACATTTTCCTTACAGTAGTTGGCAAAACGGGTTAAAACGGGGTTGAAAATTGTCCCTTAAAATGCACGAATTTTCCTTAAGTCTAATCCGAACTCACAGAGAAACAAAAGTCATTGGTTAATATAAATATTGTTATGACAGGATAAAAGAATGCTTTCAGTACGTTTCAATTCTTCACATGGACAATAAAAATGCATCGTTTGTCAAGTTTCCCACTTCCCATAAAGTTTAGACATGGTCACATGGTTACCATGACAACCGATGCTCCAATACTGTAATGCTTTTTAACCTCCGGCCTAACACAAAACCCAGATTCCAAAAATCACAATTAAAAGACATACAGATTCTTGAAAATATAAAACAGAACTTTCTCGCGAGAAAAGAAAAATAGAACAAACAGATGGAGTCAATAAAACAGCCCCACAGAAACACTAAGAACAGCAATATATAATGAACAATATCCTTAGTCCAGTGCATGCACAAAAGCGGAGCCGTGCTTATTAGCACAATTTTTACTCTTTCAAACATCACACGAACCATGCTACATACATGATGCAAATTATAGTATCCAAATAAGCAGGACCAAAAAGGAAGCTTAAAACTTATCTAATTCCTCTCGCTGTATCATACTTAAAGAAAAAAAAAACAAGGAATGGGGATACGTTTCCCTATATATATTCCCTGACCCCACGGAGACTCGATGTTTTAGCCAAACCGGCACGTTACCGTCTAAGCCTATCCCTTACGGAAAAAAGGCACTAAAAAAGCATACTTTAAAAGGTACACTTTAAGTACAAAAAAAGCATACTTTAAGTACTCAATGAAGCACACTTTAAGTATCAAAAAAGCATACTTTAAGCATCATGCAAAGTGTGCTTTTTTGGTACTGCTTTTCACGGAAAACTTAGAAAAAATCAGCAAGGATGTAAATCATAAGCCGTAAAAGTACACTTTGTATCGAACTTTACTTCTCAGCAACTCCTAAAATCAGGAAGCACTTTTTCTGTGAATTTTCAAATATAAATAAAACGAATGTATGTTTCATGCATTTATTCAAATTTTTAAACTTGCATATCAATATTGCATGCTAAATAAAATACAAAGCCCATTCAATTGTAATTCATGAAAAAATATAAAGTTATTCGCCAAAGGCAGTACTAAAAAGGCACAATACATTATTTTACAAAGTTCAATCGAAAAAGTACAAAAAAAGCATACTCCAACAAAAGTATGCCTAAAGAGGTACTATTTAAGCACTAAAAAAGTATTCTTGTGACACAATAATATTTTCAATAGAAAAAAGTTTTTTGCCAAAAGCAGTACAAAATAGGCACAATTTAACTTACATTTTTTGTAAACTGCAGAAAGACTAAGATAGGTATGCTTCTCGAGGTACACTTTCAGCACTAAAAAGGCACATTTTACTTAGTTAAGAAAAGTATGCTTCTGGAGGTACAAAAAAGGCACTCTTGTTGAAAATACTTCTTTCAGAAAAAAATGTAAAGTTTTTCTCCAAAAGCAGTATGAAATAAGCACAATTTAACTTACATTTGTTTGTAAACTAAAGGAGCACTAAAAAAGTACAATTTGAATTGTCAAAGATAAGTATACTTCTTGAGGTACACTTTAAGCACTAAAAAGGCACATTTTACTTAGTTAAGAAAAGTATGCTTCTGAAGGTACAAAAAAGGCACTCTTGTTGAAAATACTTCTTTCAGAAAAAATGTAAGTTTTTTGCCAAAAGCAGTACAAAATAAGCACAATTTAACTTACATTTGTTTGTAAACTAAAGGAGCACTAAAAAAGTACAATTTGAATTGTCAAAGATAAGTATGCTTCTTGAGGTACACTTTAAGCACTAAAAAGGCACATTTTACTTAGTTAAGAAAAGTATGCTTCTGGAGGTACAAAAAAGGCACTAAAAGGGTACTCTTGTTGAAAATACTTCTTTCAGAAAAAAATGTAAGTTTTTTGCCAAAAGCAGTACAAAATAAGCACAATTTAACTTACATTTTTTTTTGTAAACTGCAGGAGCACTAAAAAAGTACAATTTGAATAGTCTAAGATAAGTATGCTTCTTGAGGTACACTTTAAGCACTAAAAAGGCACATTTTACTTAGTTAAGATTAGTATGCTTCTGGAGGTACACTTTAAGCACTAAAAAGGCACATTTTACTTAGTTAAGATAAGTATGCTTCTTGAGGTACACTTTAAGCACTAAAAAGGCACATTTTAATTAGTTAAGAAAAGTATGCTTCTGGAGGTACATAAAAAGCACTAAAAAGGTACTTTTACTGAAAATACTTCTTTCAGAAAAAAATGTAAAGTTTTTGCCAAAAGCAGTACAAAATAAGCACAATTTAACTTACATTTGTTTGTAAACTAAAGGAGCACTAAAAAAGTACAATTTGAATAGTCTAAGATAAGTGTGCTTCTTGAGGCACACTTTAAGCACTAAAAAGGTACATTTTACTATGTCTAAGATACCTATATGCTTCTGGAGGTACAAAAAAAGTTCTTTAAAAGCATACTCCTGGAGGCATGTAAAAGGTACTAAAAAGCATACTTCTAGAAGCACAGAAAAAGTACTGAAAAAGCATACTTAAAGTACTTTTGGAAGCATGGAAAAAGTACTAAAAAAGCATACTTTTGGGAGCATGGAAAAAGTACTAAAAAAGCATACTTTTGGGAGTATGGAAAAAGTACAAAAAAAGCATACTTCTGGAAGCATAGAAAAAGTACTGAGAAAGCATACTTAAAGTACTTTAGGAAACATGGAAAAAGTACTGAAAAAGCATACTTTGGTGAGCACATAAAAGGTACTAAAAAGGCATACTTTTGGAAGCATAGAAAAGGTACCGAAAAGGCATACTTTAAGTACTTTTGGAAGCATGGAAAAAGTACTAAAAAAGCACACTTTTGGAAGCATGGAAAAAAGTACAGAAAAAGCATACTTTCAGAAGCATAGAAAAAGCACTAAAAAGCATACTTTAAGCAGATACAAAAAATACTACAGAAAAATGAAAAGATATATCTAAAAAAGATATGTATGTGGAATATGAAGGTTCCTGGTAGCATATTTTGCAGAATAAACACTGTATTTTGTTATGTGTGTGATGCTGAACTGAATTAAAGACCATAACGTGAAAGAATTGGGTGTAAATAGGAAAGTATGAATGTGCTATCACATATCATTCAAAAGTACGAATAATGTAAATGCTTTTACAGACAGATAAATGGACAAGCTTACCATGCTGTACTTTGATGTTAACATATTATACATACTGTATATACATACATACTGTATATACATTTATTATATCCTTATGGGTATGTCTTTGATAAAAATCTATAATAAAAAAAAAAAGTGTGAAATTGAAATGCTGAATCGTGCGATCCACATTTACACAAATAAACCATAAATCGCTAAAGGTGGTAAGGCCAGATTGCGAAGTGTTTGTATTAGATGAAATATTCATTTTTGGACAGACAGAAAGGTCAAAGGTAATTAATAGTGTTGTGCAATGAAAAAAAAACTATGGTCATAAGGAATCTAAATGTGAAATATCAAAGCCCTACCCCTTATAGTTCAAAAGTAGGTCATAGGTCAATGTCAAGGTCATTTGATCAAAAGTCATGATATCAAATGAAAGGTCTGGTCATGAGGATTCTACAAATGAAATATCAAAATCCTACCTCTTATAATTTAAAAGAAGGTCAAAGGTCAATGTCACTAGGTCAAAAGTCATCATATCAAATGAAGGTCTGGTCATGAGGAATCTACATATGAAATATCAAACCCTACCTCTTATAGTTTAAAAGTAGGTCAAAGGTCAATGTCACTAGGTCAAAAGTCACAATATCAAATTAAAATTCTGGTCATGGGGAGTCTATATGTGAAAAATATCAAAACCCTACCTCTTATACCTCAAAAGTAGGTCAAAGAACAATGTCAAGGTCACTAGGTCAAAAGTCATGATATCAAATGAAAGTTCTGGGCATGAGGAATCTAAATGTGAAATATCAAAACCCTACCTCTTATAGTTTAAAAGTAGGTCAAAGGTCAATGTCAATGCGTCAAAACTCATGATATCAAATGAAAGGACTGGTCATAAAGATTCTGCATGTCATGATGTGAAATTTCAAAGCCATACCCTCTATAATTTATGAGATATAGCCCAGATTATTTATTTTTAAAATTAGGTCAATCTCCAAGGTCAAGGTCACAAGGTCAAAACTTTTAGTATCAATGGAAAGGTCTTGTCACAATGAATACACATGTGAAATATCAAAGCCCTATCCCTTACTATTCAAAAGTTATGGCTAAGGTTAAAGTTTTTGCGAATCTTCGATTACGGGGGCATGAAAAAACGAACCTGCCTTTCGGGTCACATGGGAAAAATAGACCCGGGGGAGGGGAAACAAATAATTTTTTAATTGTGGCCTAATAATCCAAACACAACATTGTATATTTCCCCATTGTCAACGTACCCTGGGAACCCAAAAATTTTTAAATAGGACTCAAAATCTTCATGACATTTTCAAATTGTGTAAAATCTATCACAATCATTAATCAAGAGTAAATAAGTACCACTACAAAGAATCTTCATGAAAAATAAATTACTTACATACATGTACAAGTACATAAAAGTATAATTATACAAGTTATGTTTATATACATCAGTTTACTGATACAGTTTATGGACTGCCAATATTTATAATGAGTTTGATAAAATCTATATATTTTCCTAATGGTTGTCATTTATTGACATAATATATGTTCTTCGGCAAAGTAATATTTTTTAAGGCAGCACGTATTTTGCTCAAAGTATCTTCACATCTTTGTAGGTTCCATTCTTTATCATCTAGCATATATGCCACTTCTAAAATACCAAATCTTGAGAAACTTCTTACTCCGACCTCTGTAATATACATAATAATTTATGTATTCATTTTAAAAATACCTAGAGAAGTATTTGTTTTGATTTAGTGTCAAAAGACATCATTTGTGAATGACTTGCTTTCTGTGGATGATAACTATATAATCAACTTGATATGGTAGGGTCCCTCTATCTCTAAGTATTCCAACAATCTGATTTATGTGTATACAACTACTACATCTCTGTAACAACTTCAGGGACTCTTATACAATGTATATACACATGAATCAGATGTGAAGCAATTTAATCTTTTGTGATTGTCAAATGAACAGTTCACACTCCATGCACAATGATCAGATGATAATGTTGACTTTAAAAAAATGTGAAAATCAAATCAATTAATACAGGTAAAAGCAAGAATGAATTAATTCATGATAACATGAAATAAGGTTACCATAAACATGATTAATGCTAGAAAGTAATTTTCACAATTGGTATCTTTTGACATTTTTTTTTTCAAATCTCTTTGAATGAAATAAATCAATAGAACACATGATAGAAATAAGGATATCAGTTATGTTTCAGTGTTTGCTTACATTATTGTGAGTATGTTATCAGCTAACAGATTTGGTTGATGTTGGACTTGCATGATCTGTCTTGTGCTCCAGACCAGTAGCACATTTCTTCTCCGAGCCCTTGTACCTTAAATAACATTAAAAATTTGAATTAAATTGAACAGCTGACTGAGATTTATAATCTGAAAAGCTCAATATATTCATTCACATTATAGTAAATTACCTGAAATCATCACCACCATTAGAAGGATTTTAATACAAAATTTATTATGTATCGGTACCAATGCATCTATTTCATGTTCATAGAATAAATGTCTCAATAATTACAATTTCAAGAATTTGTGTTATGTTACAGGTATGAACACACAGCAATTGTGTTTATCATGTTTATCGTACATGCAATAAGGGTCAGTCCTTGATTTTATAAAATTTAATTCAAAAAAAAATATTTTATTCACCAGTAGCATATGTGTACACATTTATAGTATTATACCATACCTTTCATTTATATGTCATATTACAGGGTACATGACACCATTCTTTGTGACTCAAAAATAAGAGCGGGAGTCTGTACTACGTAACTGTAAAGTGTAATGTTCATCTCTATACATGTACGTTTGGAATGGACATATCATCAACATCATCATCATCACCAAAAGTGTAGGCAATGGCCTGCTAAAAAGAAAAGAAAAATAAATTCATCAAACTGCATTATTAAACACATGAGTATACTGCTAACAACTTACAAGGCTAAGGCATGAAAGTTATGTTTAGATCATATTTTATTACAATAAACATTGTGCATGTACAATGTACATACCCGGTAGAATAATGATCATTGTAAAGTTGAATTAACTTATAATCAATCATTACATGTACATAATTTGCTTACCAAACTTTAAAGTGTATGAATAAATGTATCATACATATAATAACTAGAAGTAAGTATACATGCAGTGGCGGATCCAGCACCCCCCTTTGCCGGGGGGTCAAGGGGCGAATTTTTGCGATTTTATCTGAAAATGGGCCAAAATATAGGGTCAGTGCCTGAGGGGGGGGGGGGGGGGGGGGGGGGGGCAGGGCGGCGGACGCCCCCTCCGCACCCCCCCTGAATCCGCCACTGACATGAAACATCTTTAACAATTTGCGATGTCACGTACGCTAAAATTATCAGAAACCTCCCTATCTAAAACAATTTTCTGTCACCGTGAGCATAGTATTACAAGTCTATTGGTCGTATGTACATATAACTTACACCGTAATTGACCCTTCCGAACGCGGGAAAATTTTTAGAAATTCCATGACGTCACAATGCAATTTCGATATTTGACCGATGTTCGAAGCATGTTTGTCCGAGGTAAAAGCATTATGACGTCACGAAATTTTGAATTTTTTTCCCGCAGTCGGAAGGGTCAATTAGTTACAAGCGTTTGAGATTTATCCCCCGATATAAATTTTAATCAGAACATTTGCTGACAAAGAAGAGAAATGTTCAATTTTCGAATTTCTGATGTGAGCTGCTCCGTCAGGTTAAATCTCAGACCTTGCCTGCATGTTACTCTTTTTTTTTTAATTATTGACCCCTTTGACTTAGAATGACTGACTGAAGTTACTGAACCATTCCTCAGATAAACCACAGCTACCCACACCTCAGCATCAGTGGCGGATCCAGCGCCCCCTTTGCTGGGGGTCAAGAGTGAATTTTGACTATTTTTTACTGAAAATGGGCCAAACTATAGGGTTTTAGGGGGAAAATTTTGGGTCAGTGCCGGGGCGGACGCCCCCTCCGCATACCCCCTGAATCCGCCACTGAGCATGTAGCAACTCGGCCTAACCCGGCCCCGCTTACAATTATACAGACTGAGAAGATCTGCGCCTGATATATTGTGGTAGCCTGAATTTATGCCAATTTTAGGCTCGATTGTAAATGACGTTCAACAAGCACGCATTCTGCAATTCTGTACTGTACAGCTGTAGCCTATATGCACGAGTGACGAGACGTTCGGCGTCACTCGCTCTTCACGATCATACATTATAAACTCACCTAAATATCAATAAAACCATACTTACCTATTTTAAACTGAATATGCCTTTCTGTTGTTGTTCTTTAATGGTCAAATACAGGCTAATTACCGGCAAAATTGTCGAACTTCTTCCTCGTGTTTATTTTGAAAAAGAAAGCGTGCATCGTTCGGAAAGAATCGGTATTTTTTTTTCACTAACACTAGTAAGGTGCGAGACATTCCGAGTGTTCTTGGTTGTGATTGGCTGATATTTTTAACTATTTTGAATTCGAAATTTTACACTTCTCC
Organism: Pinctada fucata; assembly: GCA_028142955.1. NCBI lineage: Eukaryota > Metazoa > Mollusca > Bivalvia > Pterioida > Pteriidae > Pinctada > Pinctada fucata. The sequence goes on from AP027102.1 coordinate 84,168,282, forward strand.
CGCTCAGTTTTTTTTTACCTTAATTTGTTTTTGAAATAATATTCGATCCTCTCGATATTTACACAATTTTGACGAATTTTTATTCCCAAATCAGCAGTTCGATCTGAACCCCCCCCCCCCCAGCAGTTAGAAGTAAAAATAAATATTTTCATATGATACGGGGGGAAAATGATACGGCTTAGTGAAAAAATAACGGAAGCATACTTTCAGCACTTTTCATCTTCATTTTTAAAATTTGGAATAAAAGGTCACGAAGTATACTTTAAGTACTTTTCATTAATATTATTTCCAGCTAGATCATGGTCTCACGAAGCACACTTTAAGCATAATTTTACTTGGTGCTAAAATATCACGTGTCGTGTAGAAGCACACTTTAAGCATTTTTCATCTTAATTAAACTAGGAAAAGTCTACTTTAAGTACTTTTTGAGATTGATTTTTTAAGAAAAAGTACACTTTAAGCATATTTCATCTTTGGTCATCATTTCGAAAAGCTCACTTTAAGCACTTTCAGAAACATTAAAAAAATCAACTTATTCTGAGAAGCATAAAAAGAGCACACTTTAAGTATAGAAAAAGTACAATGAAAAAAATCTAAGTTTTTAAGAAGTACACTTTAAGTACATTTTATTTTTTTGAAAGTTTGAAAAGTACACTTTAAGCATAAAAAAAGTATGCTTAAAGCATACTTCGTGCAGGGATGATTTCTGTAAGGGATCAGATTACGCGTTTTATGAAATTATTCATATGAGGTGTAATACTATTTATTATCTGATCAATGTTAGATGTTAGACTGACTCTGGAAGTACAGATATTGTTGACACTCCCTCCATGTTTTAAGTTGCACAAAGTTTTGTTTTATTTTAAATAATATATCTATTCTATCCCCTACAATATTTCTAAATGAATTATCATAATTATGCTATTTTGGACATATATTTTATTTAACAATGCTACTGAATCGACCCTACATAAAATTTGGAGACGCGCACTCTTTGCAAAGTAAATACACAAATTCAATTTCAAAAAATAAAACTATAGGGTGCAACTAAAATACATTTTCCTGTTTCTGAAAATTTAATCAAGAACCAATGAAGAGGATTTACTATCCGAAATACGTGTCTGGTGCACTAAAATGGTTTGAAATTTTCTTATAGAAGGTAAAGAGTTGGAACACGTACATATTATTATTATTTTACTAAGTATATGAAAAGAAACAGTTTGAAATTAATTTAATCATTATACATCGACAATAATTCATTGAGGATTTGAAACAAGGTTCATAATCTTGCAGCATCTTTGAAAGAGGGTTTTACACAAAGGCAGATGATTGAAAATATCGCATGTTTGATCGACTTTAAGTTTTCAAATGGAGTTTTTTAGCCATGACTTACATCATTAACCTCCATAAAGATGTACGAAAATGAAGGGAACAAGGGATATCTTTTAACAGTTCAACGGGAAAATGAAGAGCAACACACAGAAAATAAGTAGAGAGCGTCTACCACTAGGTATGCACACCCTTGCGCATGTATGAATTCACCCACTACACTTGAAACGAGGTACTTTCTTGAAGTCCAACATTCCAGTAGGCTTAAAAACCTCTTAGTAAGATCGCCTACATATCCCGATTGTCCCACATTTATATAAAAAAGGTATAAAAGTCATGTGGGACAATCGGGATATGGTGTGCAGGTTAATTAGGTAATTGCGGCAATTATCTCATTCAGAGATCAAAGGGTAAAGGTTAAAGTCTGATTCATGATTTCTCAATTAAAGGCATGAATGTTTTGTACTTTCTGGTGTGCTATCATTTATTTATTTCTTTTATTAATTTTTTTTCGGACTTTAGAACCATTCCTCTAAAAATCCTGGATCCACCCATGAAATCTATTAAGAGATGTGGTTTGTAGACCGATTTTTGTGACCTATATTTTGGCAGTTTTTGTTTTTTGTTTTTGTTTTTTTGCAAATAGCTTGACCATTTTTGGGACACCAAATTTTAAAGCTGTCAATCTCGATGAATTTCAGGCAAAAGGATGATTTTTGGATATTTAAAAAAAAAGGACGGTTCTCGGCGACTCCCCCCTGTGCGCGACATTGTAGATGGCGCCAAGTAAATTAACTTTGGCTTTATTTAACCTGTTTGACATTAAGTACTACTAAAGAGGATCACGTCCGCATTTAAAGACTTGCAGTTTAGATATATAACAATTCATAATGAAACAGAAGAAAGAAAGTAAACTGCAATTTAAGAAATCACGTATATAAATAATTTTATTTACAATGTTTAAATGCTTCAAATTGAGGCACAAGCAGTTCCAAGATCATTTGACAGAAAATTTTACTTATGATATTAAAAAAATAAAAAAATGTTATACAAAATGCTATGTTTTTAGTTTTTTTTTTAAACAAAAGATAATTGAGATTTTATCGTGTCCATAATGATAATGTATAGTATAGATTAACAGCAACTAACGAACTTAATATTATAAAGTAGCCTTTGTAATCTTCAGACTTTATGAATGAAACAACTAGATAAATCATACATAATTCTAAAATGTATCCAATCATCAAATTATCACGACAGAGAGTATTAAACAGTTAAGGTCTTAAATGCCAGTTCGACAGGATTTAAATCCGAAGTAGATGTACTTCACACCAAAATTATTCAAGAAAGTTGATAGTGCCCCCCCCCCCCCCCCCCCCCGTCCTCTTCATTTCTATGAGCAGGTTCGTTGTCTGCTACAACAATGTCGCCTGGTGTGCCGTGTTCAGTGTAAGCATCCACAGAATCGAAAAAAAAAAAACAACAAACCACTAGATTTATCAGTGGCACCTTCTATAACGTTACAATGCATCACTCCATGCAATCTAACTCTGGGAATAGTTCCATTTTCTTCATTGGCACCGCAATTTTAAAGTTTTGAAATAACATGCATTAACAGCCAAGATCATCATCAGGTGCCCTTCTTTTCACGTAAATTCTGCCAGTTTTACCTTCAGAATTAGCCATTTTAACGATTTTTCTCCGAAAATATCAGGACTCTCTTGAAGATTCAAATCATAATTAATTAATCCATTGCAAATCACCAGGGGTGGATGCAGTTTTGGGTATTGATATCACTGCTTATTTTAGTTTAAATAAGTTCAACTATGAAAAACTCATGTTGAATAATTTCAACTTGAAAAAAAGTTCTTTGGAATTCCCTATCGTTTCTCATTCTTTCCTTCCTCTTCAAAAGTGTACAATTTTCCAGATCCGCTCGTGATTCATATCATGCTAGGTCTACTAACATCTGTACAGATTTTTGACATTGACCATGTTTACAGTAAAACTAATAAGGATCTGTATCGTGTACCTCGCCATTGTACTCCTAATCCTATAATTATAGCTTGTAACAGACCCCATCCGCGGTGTCAATGTTTATTTATTCTTATCAATTCTATAGAACATTTATACCCAGATACCTACCGAACAGTCACTTTAACTATTATGTCCAACATGTCGTACGGACGTGAACGTTGCGCTTATGTGGAATGCAACATATATTACGGTTACCATGGATTTTGTAGAAATTAAGAAGTGAAATATCTGCATTAAATAACATGTCCGATGAGACATTGAAAGTTACCTATCGTGACGACTGGGTAGATGCCAATGAAAATTCCTTCTCAAAAAATTCTATCGGCTGCAAGACATGATACAAAATTTGGACCAGATCCACGTATAAATGTGAAAGTCACACTTATTCTTTGAACACAGCGGTGAAAGTGGCATGAAAAAAAAATAAAGAGTTAAAAGTTTTCGAAATCGTATCTAAGTCCTATAGAACTTGACATTAAAAAAAGAGGAACTGACACAAAAGGAAATGGAATATAATGAACTATGTGCAAACGTAAATTCATTGGAGGACCTTTATTGTCTAAATGTTCCTGAAAACAAAACGGTTCCGTTATGCGGGTCATCCAAGTGTTTTGAAATCGCACATACAAACGAAATTGTAAGGCGCGATCATGTGATGATGTACGTATGTGTGGCAGTCTTTCTTCTCATGAAAATGCGATGGCAGAATTCAAAGAGCCAGTCAACCCTCGCGATAAAGCCGAAGGACAAATGAAAAAATTAAGAGCCGAACTTGATTCTGAAATAAATATGGAAAACGCCATTTATCAGCCCTTTGAAGCAAAAGTGAAACCCTACTTGATTAGAAGTTATGTGGATATTAAATATATTTTTGACGGATGCCATTCTCAGAAAACATTACAACGGAATCATACCCGATAATATTGAAAATTAATGTTTAAAATGGCAGCAAGCTATTAAGGTATTTGAGGAAAGAAATAATCCAAAAAACTGTGAAAACCGCTATCAGGAAAATACTAAAAAAATATATATGTTCAGTTTCCAGTTGTAAATACCAACATGTCTAGTAACGCACCCTCCCTTTCCCAGGACCCTATGATATATACAGGATTGTACCCTTGGGTGTATCCTTGGAGGAGCTTTATGCCTTTACAATCCCCACCAATGGCAGGGATCGGTATCCATACAGTCGGACATCCTGCCAACGCTGCACTTGGTAGTCTTCCCTCGACCTTTGTGGTTCCACATCATCCAAATACTGGTCCTTCTTGTAAAGCATAAATACCTGCACGAGTATTGGACTTTTATTGGGAGAGACACACCGCCCATTCAAAATAAACAATTCAGAAACTACTGGGAAACTCAATTTGGTAATAATTATTCTGTTATTATGAAATTTAAAATACGCTATTGCTAACAAAAATATTCTCATAGTGGAGAGTAGTGTAAGCAGCCTCTATAGTCCGGTAGTATTTTTAGAACAGGGGAATTCCGGGATTTGTGTATAGGAAAGGGGGAATTCCATGGGGAATTTTAGGTGTGGGGAAGTCCATGGTAAATTCCAGAGGAATTCCCAATTCTATATTAAGGTGTTTGGAAAGTCCCAGACCTATATTTAGGAAAATTCTGGATGATTCTGATGACTACTTTTCTAAAAATAGAGGTGGCCCTGAAAAGGGCCGTTTTTGTTGTTGTTGATTTCTACTGTGTGCATAGACAGCAGTGATCTTCGTGTCTGATCTCGGATGGAGCACTGGGGACTGCCCTGGCATTCTGTATCCCTTGTAGAATAGAGTACATTGTCTTGAGTACTTTTCTGGTCTTCTTCAATTCCTCTATTATTACTGTTTGGTTTTGTTGCAGCAGTTTAATTCTAAGTTCTTCCGTACATTTCCTCCTCTCCTCCACTATATGTTTCACTTTCTTAGGGTCGGGCTGCGGCGGTCTTTTGGGTGGTTCGACCTTGGTTGGTAGGGTTGGATAAAGGTTCTGTACCTCCATCGGTATGACTTGTTGTGGTATTGGTTGCTGTGGTTGCTGTGGTTGGCCATTGGTCTGTTTGTCCAATTCCAGCTGCTCGTTGAGGATGGACATCAAGATTGGGAAATCGCTTTCAGTTACTTCCATGTTGAGTTGTCAGGAAAGACTGCTGAACTGACGAGTGCGTGCTGTATTTATAACCTATAGTGCGGACGTGAGAGTAAACCCAAAACATGTCAAGCGGGATTGAACATTTCAAAAAATTTTACAGTGACGGTTTTCACAAGAATACATCTACCTAAAGCATACTTGATGAATGAAATATGGGTTTAAAAGTTACCATTTAATGTATTCTATCAAAAATACCACGAATTTTCACGAAAGCATGACCCTTTCTTTCATTATATGTCTTATTCTAGAAAAAATGTGACCTTATTGTATGATTACATATAGGATTGAATACTCTATGATTCTAGAAAGTGTGACCTTTTTGTATGATGAGTCACCATATCTTAATAAAATTCCCGCCAAAACCAGACATTGTTTACATGGGGCGTACTCTCACGTCCGCAAGTACTAGCATAAATAGGAGAGGTTTGAGCAGATGTGCTTCACTCCTTGCGAGAACAATCGAGAAGAAGAAGACGAAAATGAATTCATACGAGTATTTCCAGACGTCGCAGAAATTGACGGAGCAGGCGGAAAAGCTGCTGGCCATGGCAAAGTATTTCCAGGCGATGGGGGAGAAGATGATGTACAGAGAAAACTATCCCTATCCATCCGGTAGAGAAGACTGGGACCAGGAGATACGGGAGGAGGAAAAGAAGAAAGAAGTCAAGAAGAGGCGGTATAGTTACCGAATGTTCGAACCGAGCAGCAGTACCACCACCAGCAGTACAATAGTGGAGCCACCCACCTCTCCAGCTATGATCATCGACGAGGAAGAAGATTGGGAGCGGGAAATAAGTCTATGCCCGGAACCTATTTTCAAGGTGCCTACAGTACCAGCCAAAATGAAAGTGGAACAATGGCTGTCCTCCTGTCCTACCTGCAAGTCCAAGAGGTGTATCCACCAGCAGTAGATGACTTTTTTGTCACATCAAAACAGCCCTTTTAAGGGCTACCCACATTTTTCGAAAAAGTAACCATGGTTTCAGACGCTATCAATATAAAAACCCCAGTCCCTTACAACTAAGAGTTCATTTCACAAGTTGCATTGAAACAAGACAGACACACACGCAAAAATAAAAAATGATGTATAGTTTATCCATAGCACGTTACATCATGAAAGATCGTACTTATCCCCACAATTTCGACGGTGACGATTTCAATACTTGGGCAGAACAGAAAGTCAATTCTTTTTTCGACGAAAGGAATTGGGTACCTTGTACGGAAGAAGACGTGAGATTGGGAGAGGCGTGTTTCAACGACGAATGTAGTGACCCCCAAGACGGATTGAAATTGGTGCATCCCGAAGACCCTAATATGACTATCATTGCTTACTGTCAGTGTTGTAGAAGTCACCATTCGAGAATCTTGGAAAAAGAAATCAAAGACAGAGTGGTGGCATGGTGTAAATACGTGGCCTGGGATCGTTTCGAAAGTCAACGGGACTTGGTGGAAGAATTTAAAAAGAAGAAGAAAAAAGTGACATTTGATGTGTAATGTTATGTATATAGATGTTGTGTAACAAAATAAAATATGTGGAACTGGTGTTTTGTTTTTTGGACTTACTTCTGACTACTTTTCTGAACATATGGTTGGCCCTTAAAAGGGCCGTTGAATTTGTTGGTTGCCACCTATTAGCAATAGGGGCACTTGCGTGGTCTTCTCATCCTCCCAGATCTTCGTCTCGTCGTCGCTGCTACCTGTGTAGCTAGTCTCCCCTCCAGCCTCGTGACTTCCTCCTTCAACTGTCTATTCTCTTCGATGAGTCCCTCCAACCAGGCGATGATCTCATCGTTCGTCATCTCCGGCTGTGATGGTGACTGGTTCGCTGGCTGGGGTGCTGCTGGTGGTGGTGGTGGTGGTGGTGGTGGTGCCGATGCGACTGACCCATCATCTTTCTCCATTATGAACACGAGGTTCAAAACCGCCATCTCGTCTTCGCTGATCCTAGCTTCTACATTCATTTCCATCTTGCTCGTCTTAGATCTCAAAGTCTGTGTGAAGTGGTTAAAAAATTCTCCTCCTATTTATGCTAGTACTTGCGGACGTCGAGGAAAGCCCCTAACCGACTTTCTGAACTATCAGTACTCTCTTTCCCGTTTGGCGCGCAAATTGTCCAATCAGCTCCTCGTACAAAGGCCAAGGTTGTCCGCCCAGGTTACATCCCATCTTGTACGGGAAAGCAATGGTATTTACCTCAAGGTCACCTAATGCTTCTAAACATTCTCGAAACCATTGTGTACGTTCTTCCCTTGTATCACGATAGGGAGGAATGTGACGTTTATGTCTTTGGTGTGCTGTACCGTAATCCCATTGTGCTAAGAGGGATACGATGTATTTATGGTGACTGTAATATGTGACGATGGTACCCGGTGTGCCTCTATCTGGGTAGACAGCCAAGTTTCTACCCCCTTGTGACCTTCTCCGACCGTATACATCGGACTCTGGATATCTTTGGGCAATGGTTAAACTCAATCCATGGGGACGAACGCAAAGACAATTGACGACGTGCGCTATGGCTTCTACCTCTAAAGTCAAAAGATCACCTCTTACGTATTCGACAGACATGATTGAAATGTTACTAGATTTTGTAATCCTTCATATATATATATATATATAAGGAAAAAAGAGATCACGTGACATTCAATACTTTAATGACATTCAATACTTTAATTCTATACAAAGTTCAAGAACAAACAAAAGTTCAAGGACAAATATTCATATGTTCAAGGACAAATATTCAAAGTCAAATGTTCAAGGTTTGTTACAATATAAAAAAAGTCACTGTTGCATCTCTTCATTGTATCTTCTGCACTTGGGACAGATTTCCAGCATTTGTTGATTTTGGTGATCGTCGGCACCTACACATTCGGGATGAATGGCCGCATAGATGACCTCTTTGACTTCGGGTTTTTCCTTTTTCATCTTTTTCGGGGTCAGTCGTTTCGGTTCCTTTTTCTTTTTGATGAATTTCAAAACTTTCAGACCGATCCGGGTCGCTACAAAGTCGACGGAACCGTCATCGAGATGAACGAACTCGAACTTGCATTGTTTCGTGGGTTTGTCCACCAATTCGAAATGGCCACCCAAGTGTTGATCCATTTGTTCCTGAAATTTCATCAGTTGTTTGACATCTCGTTTCTGTTGTTTCTCCAGTTGTTCGCGATGAACAATTTCTTGATATTTCATAAAGTCATCGTACGAATCGATCCCCATCTTGTGCCTTTGTTCTTGATAAGCGGCTATTTCTTTTCGCAGTCTTTCACATCTCTGTTCCGTGTCGTCATCTTTTTTAGTGTCTTGAGTTTTATCGACAGTAGCAGTAGCAGCAGCAGCGTTCTGTTCACACGTCTGTTCCATTCTGAAGTTTTTGTCTGAATGAAGTGACGCTTGAACAAAAGTTCCTTATATTATGTTCAAACGACCTTGAAATTACCACCGCCACATCTGACCTCAAAGAACTATTTTAAAATCTTAAAATAGAAATTTCTGGAGTCGGGTAATTCTTCAATGGCATAGACATCAGGTAATTCTACTGTTTTTAAGTCATCGTCATCGATACCATTGGCAAGGAATCTTATCACCGACTTTAATTGTATAAACCTGAGACTAAGTCCCCATCCGGATAATTTGAACTTGTTTGCTTTTTTAATCCATTCTCTTCTATCTATGCTACGTTCTCCGTCGCATTCGATGACTTTGATAAATCTATCGTCGACCGAATCGATGGAATCTTCTTGTACTTGGTTGATGTAAATCCTGATGGGATGAGGTAACTGTTCTAAGAGTAGTTCTCTCTTCAATGGATGTTTACATTCTCTGATCACTGCTCTAGCGGTGATGTCTTGTAGAGATTGCATTTTGAATTGACTCATTAACTTTAACTTGCATCCCTCGTCTGGTTTCTTCAACGGATCCATGATTTGATGGCATTGTTCAAAAAGTTTCTTGTATATATGTGTACAAAACGTCCTTGACCTTGTTACTTCTTCAGTTTAAATCCGTGTGCACTTGACCTTTGAAATCCCAGGACATCCATCTTGTCTTCCAGGTCGTGCCTTCTCAAGGTCGCAGGTAGTAACGAATTGGCCCAGTAAATGTGTCTCATGTCGGTAACGGTACACGTGGGTGGCACGTACACGCGGTTGTACGCGTCTCGACACGTACACATGCATCTGCCGTTAATGGGGCAGTATAGGATGGGTAGTCTTTTGACGACACGGCGTCTGACATTTTTCATGTAGGCACATTGGTGATTGAGTCTACAACACACCCGTTTCTGTTGACTAGGTTTGATGATCAGTTTGTCTCTTTTGTCCGATACTTGAAAGAAAGTGTTATCCGCCACCCGGATACCGTACTCGTACTCGCGAGGTCCTCTCGTGCCAAATGCCCAATGATACCAGTAATCGATCATGTCCACGTGCACTTGATTGATTAAAATCCGGATTTGTTGCGGTATCTGTTTCAATAGTTTCTCTCTTTGAAGGGGTGGTTGAATTTCCTTAATGACTACTCTGGCAGCTAACGTTTGAAGGGTAGGCGTCTGTTGGACGGGTCGCCTTAAATGGTACCCGATGAAATCTGGATCGTAAGGTAGCAAGTGCAATTCCCTCCTCACTCGTCCATACGTATGATATTCGTTAGGTCGATAATCGTCCGTGTAATACACCGTGTGATTATACGTGTCCTCGTCTGGTATCTTTATCGGATTCATGATTTGATACTGATGCCAACAACAACGTCTTTTATATATACATATATGTACACGTCCTTGACCTTTTAACCGCACACCATTTTGACATATTTGCACTGAGGACTGAATCTAGCATGTTCTTTGTAAGCGCAGTCGTTAGGTTCCCAGAACTTGAGTCCTAATCCACATTGGAAACAGACGACCTTGTCCCCAATCTGAGAATAGAATAATCCAGAACGTGCCATGTCCTCGACCTTGGGACATCGCAAGTATCTAGGCCAAGAGTCCTTGAACGTTTTGAGACGTGTTGAATATCCCACGTATTCTGGATACAGCGGTTGTAAACTGTAGACTTTCTGAGGTTCGGGAGCCAGAACTATTTCTTGTTCTATACTGCGGCGATAAGTAGGAGTAGCAGGAGGAGGAGACTTCTCTTCCCATAATCTATAGTAAGAAGGTACCGAATCGGTTTCGATATCGTTCTGGATAGAATGCTTGGCAAAACCACTAGCGTCCATCGAAGAGGTGCTTCCTTGTCCAGCCATCGTGAACAAATGATGGTGTGGAGAAGAAAACAGCTCTTTTATAAGAAAAAAAAAAAAGTCACGTGATGCAATTGCAACTGGTTTAATGGTACCCCGCTAACACAACGTGTCCGACAAGGATTAGGGTCGTCCCATTGTCAGACACTTACAATTTTATTGCGTAATACAGAAATATATACAACATGAAATGTTCAAAGAATAAAAAGGCCATCATAGTTTCGAGCAAGTCCGGTGGCGGTCTTTTCGACGTGGTCGACACTTTTGGCATTTCTGGGGAGGGACTGGGGGGATCCGATATCGTCTCCGAAACCATTGGTACACGTAACGGTCGTTCCAAAGTTTCTCCATCCCCCGGGGTGTTTTGGGATGAGGTAGTATCTGGAACGGGTTCCGAAGTCCTTGACTTCTCTTCTTCAGGAAATAAATGCAATAATGTCCGCATACGCTGGTCTCGTCGCTTTGATAACACACTGGATTGTACGTCATTTGTCGACATCTCGATGCCATAAACCTTTCAAATTCCCGGAGGGGTGGTAATCCGTAACTGTCAAAATATTCTCCTATTCCGGTACGGGGATCGATGTAGATACACACCCAATGTTCACCTGGTTCCGATGCCGTGTCCGTATTCAAGACGAACGTTTGACCTATAGACGTCGAGGGTAAACGGTCCCTAGCATACACCCCGCCAAAATGAGGTCCCACGTCGGGATCTTGAGATAATATATCGTAGATCTGAGAGGTGCTTAGTCCTTGCATGATTTGTTAGTAATCCACACTGACTTCTCTCTGCTTGTTGATTTCCAACACGTTGTCGAACTCTCCGTACACGATACAGTTGATGGTTGATGCCAAGGCTGCTGAAAACTGCAGTTCTATTCTCATGTTCCCGGTTTTTATCAGGTGAAATTTCTCGAAACTCTGAGCATTCTGATCCGGAGTGAAATCGTAACCCCACAGGGTAAATCCGTTACCGTATTCTTTGTAGCTGATGGCGGGTGCCCAGTCTTCTCCGACACGTCCCAAAGCTTGATATAGGGACATGTATGAGCGCAGGTAAAAGTTATCGTCAAAATCGGGTTCAAAAGGGCGGGTATTCTGTGTTTCTCCGTTCAGGCTGATCTCCACCTTGGTACAGTTGAAATGTTGAAAATTGAACGGGTTGGTACCGATACTCCCGTTAAAGGCCGTATTCAACACCATGCCCAGGAAGACTCTCTTGGGTAATTGTCCGGCAAAGACGTTGTCAGTGATTTTAGAGCGGGTACCGGCAGGAATGGTGAAGGACTTGACTTCTACCCGTCTCAAGGGATACTTGGCCGTACTGCTATTCAATAATGCGTTGGCTCGATTGATGATACCGGGCATCGGACGCACTTTGCGTACAAATAACATCATGCTGGAAATCTTGATTTTTCCGTCGGCAGTGCCAAACAAACAGAAAGGGGTGCTGGCACGATTGAATCTCAGACGTACATCGACACCGTTGACCAGGTAATTCTTTTGTTGAAACATGTCCAAGTGGAGACGATCAAAGAGTTCCACTTCCTTACTTCCCTTTATCAAACTGTGTCTGGCTCTCAAAGACTCATTGTAATCGTTTTCAGTTTTGTCGTCTTGGTGGGGATTCCCAGCATCCATCTTTCCCCCTTCATCTTTGACCCATAGATTGCTGGCTTTGATAGATTTCTTCAAGGTATCGGGTCTGTAAGACAACAAGGTCTCCAAATAGGCTCGATACGGATACGTGTTGGTACTGGGTGAAATGATTTTTCCATTCAAGGACAGATCGATCTCGTTAAACATGCTGTGTAAGAAATTGTTGACCGGGGTCGTCTGGGTATCGTTGGCCAAATCGGTGTTATTCGTTTGGGTAATCTTGAGTTTGATGTACACGTAAGTCTGTGCCAAATCCAAAAAGTCTTCACCGTGACCTTTGATCTCGAATTCCACTGGTGCTCCGGCATTCCTGTTGTCTATGGCATTGAGAGGATAGTATTCTTCCCATTGAGCTTTCTCTAAAACGCTCATGGTTTGAGGAACCCGATCAATCTCTAATCCCTCCGTTGAACATTCGCATGATTCGCGGTGCATCATCTTGGACACTAATCAAAGATGTCTATCGTTCTTCTAATGATTCTTTTGACTTTTTTTCTATTAATCCTGCTGGCTTTTCTCAATCTTTTTCCGAGAATCCTCTTGAGAGCTGCTGACCTTCTCCTTCCACGACCTCTTTGCAAATGAGGCCTTGACCTTTTGACACGGCTTTTATGGGTACGTCGAGAGGCGGCTGAGGATGCTGGTGGTGGTGGTACTCTTCTCTTCTTTCTTCTCATGCGATCTACCACGGCTTGTCTCATATTCTTTTGATGGGTCTGTACCTGTCTCTTGGGTGCACGGGCGTCTCTCATCACGTAGGGGGCTTCCCTGGCGGCCGCGTATGCAAATTGTTTACCCCGGGTCATTAACGAGTCTTTGATAGGTTTACCGTGCATCAGGTCCAGTCCCACATGAAAAGCCGACTTTAAAGCTTGGGGACCAATTCGCTTCATGGCCGCTTTGGCTATATCCATGAATCCTCGTCCCGTCTGATGATAAGGTCTCATCCAACGTCCCACATACCCTCCCCCTCTTCCTCTCTGTCGCGGAATTCCTCGATGTACGATCATAATTGCTTTCTCCGGAAGTGTAGTTTCACGATGGCTTTACCGGAAAAGAATGGCACTTTTTCTCCCATGTCGTTCCTTATATGGATATCAATCGTGTCGAAATAATGCTTGCTGATCGGAAGATACTCCCGATGTCTTCCTTCCCATTGCGCATGGCCATTGGTATTGTTCTCTTTCTGGTTCTCAAAAGGAATGATTCTCATCAACTGTAGATTCTGTGAACCCACAATCTGTGTTTGCACCACATCACTGTACAAGTACAAGCCACTCATACCCATGTAGACGTCCGGTGGTACGGGGGCTAATTGGTTGGTACGTAACCAATGAGTGGGATGACTACCGTGTTGCGTGGTGAGGAATCCTAGTTGTAAGGCTAACCGATTACAGAATCGGACGAAATAAAAATGTATGGTATTAATGGTAGCTCCCGTAAATTCCAATGCCACACGATTGTAGGCCGTGTTGTATGTCAATCGAATCTTGTTGGGGTTGGGGGGATTGGCATCAGAGCCTTTCATCACCGGATCAATGGCATGTTCCAAGGCGTAATTGATTTCATCCACCAGTTCCCGCGCCGATCGGTAAAAACCATGTTTAATCGCTATCCTGAGGATATTGGCCCTAGGGTTTTGAACTTCACCTCTCTCATTGGTAGGTCGTGCTAGTCCCGGAATCTCACTCAATGTGTGGGGTGTTCTACTCTTCATAGTAATCAGGTATCGATTGGTATCCGAAGTGTGCAAAATAAAACTCCCAGCACCTTGATAGTAATAAGGCACCACAATTTCAAAGTAATTACAGCCGTCATCCACATTATTCAGAACGGTAGGATACACTACTTCCGAAAGGGCCACTTCCCAGTCTCTTTCCTCTAATTTCATAGTTTGAGGTAATCGTGTTCGAAACGTTGAAATGGTATTGCCCGGGAAATCCTGCATCGATCCATCGCTGGGTAAAGTGACGTAAAAGTCACTCATGATGATGATGATGATCCTTATTGGTGTGTCCTTCTTCCAGGTAGTTTAGATTCTGACATCTTTAAGGTGGGACTGGGCATTATATAACCCATGCAACCACTCAACATGACCATCCAAAATTCTTTGTTGTCTTTGTCCAGGGCTAAGCAAGCGATGCTGGCTATAATGACCGTCATGGCCAGAATCATTTGAGCAAAGAAGACGATCTGTCCTTTGGGTAGAGCTTCACCACACCATTTCCAACGTACGGAGGTGGTAGAGGGTTCTCTACTCCCCAATCCCACGTCTACCGTATCATGTCCTTCTGGGGGATCCATGAATCAAAACTAGGAGGATATCCTTTCCACCGGACCAACACTTCCTCTATCGTTTTCTTGCCCACTTTCCGTTTCCGGGTTTTCAAAATGTCTTCCACTTCGTACACGTCGTCTCTCTTGATCACTTTCTGTAATTCCGACTCGTAAAAAGTACCTTCCAATTCTTCACCGTGATCGTCCTGAACCACGTAAGCGTAAGGTACGCGTCCCACCACTCGACGTTTAATGGTAAACAGTTCCGTCGTCCAATTGGGGAGATATCCTTTCTCGAAAGTGTGTTTGGCTTTACTGATTCTGACGCGATCACCCGCCTTATATATAGGTTTCTGCTTCTTCCTCTGGACTCTTTGAGGGGCATAGGCATACAACCAGACGTCCAAAACGTTTTGGTGCGTCACGTCCCGAGGGGCTCTCCCGATGGTGGAATGCTTGGTACTGTTGTAGCCTTTGACCAAACGGGGCAAGACCTCCACGTATCTCCTGGTTTTCTTGTGGGTAAAATATTTCCACATCCGTCCTTTCAAGGTCCTTTGAAACCGTTCTACGATACTGGCTTTGGTTTCCGTGTTATGGGTGGTGAAAAAATGAATGTCTTCTTCTTTCAACATCTTTTGAAATTCCTTGTTGAGAAATTCTTTGCCTTTATCCGTTTGGAAACGTCTAGGTTTCCGTCCTTTAGCTCTTTTCAAGATGGCACCAAACCCTCGGATCATTTCTTTTGACGTTTTGTTTTTCAAAGGTTCCACCCAGGCATACTTGGAAAAGACGTCAATGACGCAGAGTAAAAAGGTGTTCTTATCGTTCCAGTCTTTCATGCTAGAGACATCGGCTAAATCCCCTTGCCACTGTTCGTCCATGGTAGACACGATAGTACGACTACGTCTGAATTTACGTTTGATCGGTTTGTGTAACGTATACGTCGATTGTTCTTGTATCCAATCCACCACCTCTTGTTTGCGCACCACTTTAGGATAAATACGCTTGGCCTCTCTGTACAAAGCCTGTATACCGGCAAAAGCTACGGGACTCTCGGGATCGTAATACAAACGGTGTAAGACAGAAGGTAAATCTATTTTTTTCCGAACAACCATTTTTGAGGCGAGGAAAAGCCGGTGGGGAGTCTCAACCAACTTTTCTCCAAGTCCGACTGACTTTTCTTCCCGATGCCCGGTGTTTTTATACGTGGAGGGGTGGCTAAAATGGTAGAAGCGTCGACAAATCCACTCTCTTCGTCATCCTCGTCATCCGAATCTTTGCGGGCCGCCGCCGCTGCCAGCGTGGGTAAAGTAGGTGTCGATGAAGCGGCCGGTTGGCTAGTGGACGGTTTGGGGGAGGGTGCCACTTTAAAATGTTTGATGAATTTGGCATTCCTGACGTAATCTCTGGGCATATTCATTTCACTCAATCCTCGACTAAAGAGTTCGATGCCTTGAGGACGGTATCCTTTCCGTTCCGTGGAACGCACGGAATCACTGACCAAATCGATGATGTTGGCATTGGGAATCACTCTACCCCGGTACTTGACCCGTCCCTCGGGATCCCACGATAATATTTGAGGATGACGTTGCATGTGTTGTAGCATCATCTTGGCTTTTCCACGCATGGGTTTAGGGGCACTGGACACGATCTGATCGATCAATTCTTCGGCCGGAGGTTCCACGGCGACGTCATTGGAAGCTGCTGCTGCTGCTGTACTAGTAGGTGCAGTAGGTGCTGGTTTCGTTTTGGTTTTATGTAAATAGGTCCGGTACCGATGCAGTTCTTGTCCATACAAAGCAGCCTGTTGAGCCGGAGTCAAGTCTCCTCGTTGATTCAACGTGTCTAACGTTTGACCCGCTTTGACGGCTGCCGTTACTTCGGGGGGATAAGGTAAAGGATGGGGTAAAGATAAAATATCTTTTTCCCGACTCTGCTGCATCTCTTCCAAAAAGCTTTGAGGTACCAATACCATCTTGCGGGCCATCTTAAATACCTTTTAGTAATAAAGGTGCGATCATGGATATCAAGGGTAAAATGGGTAGTCCTTTACCGGTTTGACGGACCAGTGTTCTGCGGCGTTGTTGCACGGACAAACCCGGTTGCACCAGTTTCCTTAACACGTGCTTGCTAGGTGCCAACTTGCGTTTCTGACACTTGCTTAATGGTACCACCCCTTTTAAAGTGTTGTAAATGCACTCGCACAATTTACTTATGGTAGCGTTAGGTGCTTCTTGTAACACACGTTGTTTGAACTTGGTGGAATATCCTTTGTTAGCCAACAGTCTCAGGATATCCGCATGCGGTTTTAATCCACTCTTGCCCATGTTACTCCATCTATGTCTGGGTACACTATGACCTTTTCATTCCACCTCGCTGCCTTTTATACACGTTTGACCATTTTCCAAGGTCCCCCTCTATCTCCCAATTTCTTGCGCGCCGTAAACTTGACGTTTTTTCTTCCGGGGGCATACCGTATGTGCTGGGTGGGACCCGACTGCGGGGATAAGCGTATGTGTTGGCGGGAATGAAAAGAGGTACCCGGCTGCGGGGATAGGCGTTGGCGAGAGGGACCCGGCTGCGGGGATAGGCGTTGGGTGGAGGGACCCGGTTGCGGGGATAGGGGCAGCATGGCTTGTAAATGGGGAGGGAGACCTATTTGACGGTCTAATGCTTGCAAAGCCGTCGTGGCCGGTGCACTTAAAGGGGTGGACGTCATAGGATGAAAGGTAGCTCTTCCCGTTCTTTGAAACTCGTCGGCACTGGCATATCCAACAGGTGTAGCTATGAGTTTTTGTGGGGTCTTCTTCTTCTTCCTCTGAGGTGATTTCTTCTTTTTCTGGGGTGCTGCCTTGGGTGCTGCTGCTGCTGCTGCTGCCTTGGGTGCTGCTGTCTTCTTTTTCTTGGGTGCTGCCTTCTTAGGTGCCCTCCTCCTCCTTCTAGAAGATTTTTGAGGGGAACCGGTTTTGTATCCTCCACTCTTTTTGGAACGTATCGTATAATATTTCCGACGATTAGGTTCACGTTGCGGCCATTGTAGCATGGTACGGATGATGATACCACCTAAAAACCCGGCACCTCCTCGTCTCAGGATGATTTGACGTTTTTCGTCTGCCGACGAGTGTCGATCCGCTAAAGTTTTCAAGAGCTCAAAATTTCTCTTGACGTAGTTTTGGGTAGGTTTGGTCAAGGGTAAACTCCCGTTGATCATATTACGGGCACCCATACTGAACCATTTCAACAAGGCTTGACGTCCCAAATCCACCAAGTCTTGACGTTTGTTATCATCTTTTTCGTTCCGTAGTTTTCTTAAAATTTTCACCAGTTCACTAGAGGCCGAAGGTAACGCCATTTTTTCTTTGATGCGATCGCAGTCTCTACCAGTGTGATACTGACGTCAGAATAGGTACCACACTCATTTTTATATGTTTTTGGGACTGTACACCACGATCCCTCCTACCAGGGGGTGGTGGAACACGTCCGTTCTCAACCTTAAAGTATCGGGAGTAGTGGGTGTCATGTCTACCACCAAGTACCCGTGGGGTTTACTGGTAGCATCCTGGTACGCATAATTCAAACAGGGTAGTTTTAATTGTCGGGACAACACTTCAACTTGTGATTTATCTCGGGGATTTTTAAACAAGACCATGTAATGTGTATTGAGACTGATGGTGCGGTGATGGGTACTGCGGTCAAAGACGTTTTGTGTAATGTATACGACACTGGTATTACGATGATGTGCTTTGCGTGTAAACCAATCTACAATGTATTCACCACTATGACCACCCATCATGTCGTCAAAGACCAACAAGTGCCTGGTGTTGAGGTCTGACACCAAGATTTCGTCTTCTGGTGGAATGTCCTTGACAAATTTGACTTGACCTTGCATACTCTCGTAAGCTTTTTGCCATTCACGATAACACCAGACTACTTTTTGAGGAGGAGGATGAATGACCTCGTCCTTGTATCGAACCAATTGTTTGACAAATTCGGTTTTACCGGAACGACTGGGTCCGGCGACCACCATGGTAAACTCGTGTTTAAACACGAAAGCACTCAAATCGTCTAACGTCTGTACGTGAGTACTCATGTTGAAAGAATGACAAGAGAATTCAAAGAACATTTTATTTATAAAGAACAAACAAAGTTTTCTTCAAACGTAGGTTCAAGAGAATGAATGTAAGCCAGAACTAAGGTATACATCATAGGTATGTCATCATCAAACACTTGTGGATCATTAAACATGAGACGTAAGAAAAACAGAAAGTCTTGCATGAAAGTTCCATCTTTACCGCCTTCAAACATGGCGTTGTAAGCTCCACAAAATCTCCAAAAACACTGTCTGTCTTTACATCCCGGACACTTGTGTCTCAGTCCCGACATCCGTAAGTTCATGCCTATGATACAGGTAATGATGTGATGCAGTGAAAACGACAAGTATTCGATCAGTGGGTAGGAGGGCAGTACAGCGTCATGGCTACTTTGGGCGTCTTTTTGGTGACCAGGATACATGGTGATCCGTCTTTAAATGTTCTCAAAATAAAGTGTTCGTCCCAATCCCAATCTATGTAAGGACAGTCCGCCGTACAAAAGTATCCAATCAAAGTTAGCAAAGTCAAAAACATCAGGCTGCTTCAATCAATCTTTGTCTGTTGTTACGACGTATGGCTCGTCTCAGACGTTCGAAAAAATCATCAAAGTCTCTATGGTACCTTCTTCTTCTTTGGAACCAATAGTATATGTACAGTAAGACAGCCAGCAACATTCTGAATGAGTGGTGAAAAGAATCAAGTCCTTATATATACAAACTGTTTAAACGTCCTTGACCTTTCAGAATCCGTAAGGTAAAGTATTTAGGTTTTCCAGAATCTGACGTTTGTCATACACGATACGATAGTCCTTGGTCATGTCCTTGGAAAATAACTTGTGATCTTTCCCGCGTACAATCTTGGAAGGGTAAGTGACCGTGACCTTGTCCACATCTGTTTGATTCAATACCATGTTTTTCATCGTTTCGAAATTGATGATTTGACTGGTCTTGTAATCCAAGGTCATACCCTTGACTTTGCACACGGTACTACCGTCGTTCAATTGGTAAGCGTAGTTCTTGGGTCCGCCCGACACGAAGGTAGTGATCTTTTTCCCGCCTAATTCGTCGGTCCAACATCCCAAACTATCTAAGATGGGGGGACTCCATTTGTGATCGTCGTGTACGTAGATGATGCTGTCGGTATCAAAGTACAGGACTCTGTCGTCCAATCGGCGCAAGGCATCGTACAATTTCAAGCGGGCCAAAGCTGTAGTGTAGCAGGCGATCACCACGTTGCCGAAATTACAAGGCGGTACAAAGTCGTCGTTCTCGGAAAAGTTGGCTAAGATGAGGTCCAGTTCGTCATTCTCCTGGTTCTGAATCAGTTCTAAATGCATCACCTTCTTAGTGTCGTCCTGCATCAGTTCCAGGAGTTCTCCACGATCCGACAAGTACCTGTAAATGTATAAATTAGTAATTAATAAAATATCATTTGAATAAAAGATAATACAAAAAATATGATTTTAGATTTGAAATAAAACCTTACCTGTTCTGAGTCAGTTGTTGGCGTTGTCCGAATTTTCCCCATAGGCAGTTTAAAAACATCTTGGCGATGGTACGTAGGACGGGGTTTTTGTTGACATCTCCGAGTCTGATCCCTTCTCTCCGAAACACTTCTTTGATGAATTCGGCTTTCTTTTCCACGGTGTCACATTCGGGAGGAAATCCGCTAGCTTCCTGTTTGATTTTCAGGAACGTGTCAATATAGTCTTTGAACAGGGTCCTGGAGGTCTGAGGGAAATTCCACACTTCGTGGATACAGTCCATAACGTAACCCATTTCCAAAGCCATCTTAACTTCCTCGATCACCCAAGTTCCGGTCAAGGCTCGTGCTTGGGCGTTGTGTTGACATCGGTAGTCCGGGCCGATCTCTTCTTTCATCTCCACGCAGGTGCGGCAGAGGGGGAACAGTAGTTTACCTCCGTAACGGTAAGGTAATACCGGATGGTACAATTTGCGTGGCGGTATGATGCGGCATTTGACTAAGCCCGTGTAATCTCTGATATCGTCAAAGTTCTCCGTGATCAGAACCGGATGTCCGATAGGGAAAGTCCCGTGCTTTAGAACAGAGGGGTAGAGGGAACAGACATCGATGTATCGCATGTCTCCTTCGTCACAGTATAGTCTAGTAGCATTAGTTCTACCGCCAAATAAAGCATCTCTGGGCTGTAAGGGGTCCACAATTTCCTCGGCCATTTTCTTGGCGAACGCTCCGAATTCCGGATCCTCCTTACATCGGCGATCGTAATCGTGCTCCCAAATGTGTTCCACTCTAAATCCCAGCTCGTTCAAAAAGTTCTGACGGTCCTGGGTAGCTTGATACAATTGCTGAAAGGTGCAGTCGTGTCTGACCGGATGTTCCTCCAATTTCATGTTGGGGTAGCATTCGGGACACCCGTGCCAAAAGCAACCGTAGAACTCGTAGACGGTCTGCATGTTCATGTTGTAACCGTCGATAGACAGGTGGGCTATCTTCATTTCTCCTCCGTTCCTGGCATGGCGGATGTCCTGGTTAGTCTCGTGGGCAATCCATCGCAACCATCTCAAAGCTTTGATGGAGTACTTCCGTTCGGGTGAGTATCCTTCCGGGGGTAAGATGGCAACAGTTTCCCTCGGCATGAAGTTGCGGCGGAAAGCTAGATTGGCTGTACTGGCAAAGGTAATACATTCCACGAACGGGTCCACTTTGACGAGGGACAGGAGGGTGCCTCTGAATTTACCGCAGCAACGTCTCAAGATGTCTACGTCAGACCTGCAGTACTCCTCCATCTCTTTGGCAAAGTTGAACTCCTCTCTCCTCTGGACTTTGTCTTGGTACCAGGCCAGGAACTCCTCTCGGGCTTTACCTCTCATCCCGTCGGGTATGTAAGTCTCGATAGGTGGATACAGTCCCACATAGTTTTGGTTTGCTGTAGTGTTAAACAGATGAGGGAAGTAACCCTTCTTCAGCTCGGTCAGTCCAAAGGCAGATGGTAGACGGCTCAAGGCATCGGGTAAAAAGTTGTACGAGTCCACAAACCTCACCCCGTGGGCAGACATGGTCATGATTTTAGCGCCATTCATCAGTACCTGTTTAAAAAATAAATAAAGTTTTTGAGTAAACCAAATAAGGTTAGTTTAGAAATATTCAAGAAAAAAAAGAAAAAATTAAAACTTACATCTGGTTTGATACAGGCTCTGTTGACCAAAAAGTGTAGTATGAATTGGCCGTCGTATCCCTTCATGTTGTGGGCGATGGCTGTGGCTCCCTCATGACACATTTTCTTGATATTTTTGTCGTTGGTGGTACAAGTGTTGAACAACCAAACCATAAATTGGTCCAGGGTGGTCTCCCCCTTAAAGATGACTTCGCGTCCGCCTCCCGGTAGGTTGGAACATTTCTCGCAGTAATCTTCGATAGGTAGGTTGATGCAAGCTTCACAGGCCCGATGAACCACGCAAAAGTTGGGGACATGCTCTCCGGTTTCCTGGGTACACTCGAAATCGTAGAAGATGTATAAGTCGCTCTTCTTCTTTTTCTTTTTCGGGATAGGTACTGTCTGAACGTAGCACAAGTGTCCCTCTCCCACCTGCTCCTTGCAAATGCTACAGTAGTGATCTTTATCGGCGCATTTGTGGACAGGCTTCAAACGCTTAGTAATCCAACTGCCGCATTCCTCGCATCTAGTCATCAGGTCGCATATGCTATTACCGGACTTGTTAGGTTTGAAATGGTTCCAGTAGCATCTCATACTATGGAAATTACCACCACAACTGTTGCATTCCACGTTGGCGTCTTCCCATGGGCAAGGAGGTGAGGACAGGCACCAGTAGCATCTGACGGGACAGGTACTTCTATGGTTGTCAGCGTTTTTGTAGCCCACATCGCAAAAGTCGCAGTAGTATTGTTTCTCCACCAGACCAGGCATGGAAGTGATGGCATCGTAGTGGTTGTCCGTGTACAAAACATGTAGGATCTTAGGTTGGATTCTATCATTGGTTACGGTACCTCTGTAAAGAGAAAAAAAATATTAAATACATGGAAACACATACAAAGTAAATTCAATGAAATGATTGTAATGATCACAAAATAATACTTACTTGTACAGAACGTCAAACTTCAGAGTTTTGGCAACTGCATTCTGCTGGTAAATTTTCAGCCTGTAGTTGGGTGTCAGGACTTTTTGGAATTTTTCCCATTCTGCTGGACCGCACCCATGATCGCTAGACACACCTGCCTGGTCGCATAAAGCTTTGGCTCTTTCTTTCTGTAATTTGAAGTTTTTGGGTCTTCTAATCTTGTCCCATTCCTTGTTCCACTCCTCCGAGTCTTTTTCCGGCTTGTTGGTATGGACCATGGTCACGACGATGGCACGAGACAGACACATGTGGTCCTCGTCGTTTTCTATACGAACTATAGATCTCTTCCCTTTTCTGAAGTTTTCCTGGTCTGTGTGCAGGTGTTTCTTACTGTTACCGCCGCTTCCCATGGGCATCTCCACATGGAGCAAATCAATAGTGGTCTGACCATCTTCCATTTTAAAGTCCTCGTTGGATTGCTGGACCTTTTGAACCTCTTTCAAAATGGCGTCCCCGGACATTTCGGTACTCTGAGAGAACGGGATCCAGATTTCAGATTTCAAAGATGGATGGTGTACAATGGCCCGTACGTAGTCAGCATCTTTAATCCCGTTCTCGTCTTTAAGATCATCCACCAAAGTGTTCATGATCTTGGGCAACACTTTGGGAAACTGGGTGGGTGTAATGTCTTTACTCATATCTTTGAATTGTACCGTATACTTCTTTCCCATGGTCCTAAACTTGCGGGACTGGTAGGCCTTGTTGACATTGATGTCATAGTAATCCCGTACATCTTTAGCGTCAAAGTCGCGCTGTTTGTTGGTTTCTTCTTCTCTTTTTTCCCTTTGGGTAGATTCAACATCTTCCCGGGTCTTTTCTCTAATGTCAGCAACAGTTTTCTTATCAGCAGCCATCTCGGTCTCTTGTCAAGGACAAAATGATGCTGGCTCTGTGAAAATCGGGGTTTATATATACATAGGGAATTCTAGAAAATTCGGTCACGTGACCGATCACGTGATCACGTGTCATTTGACCTTGAGTATGACCTTGAGTTTTACATCCATGACCTTGACTCTGTCCTTGAACGGGAAGGACACGTGTCAGTTATATATTACCTAAAATATTCTTGGTAAGGTTCTGCCTGACCTTATTGTACTAACCAATTATTCTACAGAATTCCAGGTGACTGACTTTATTGTACTGACCGACTTTTCTGTAGCGCGCCCAACATTAATGACGTCATATGTTCTTGACACTTCTAGAAAGTTCTTACTGGCAAGCTGCCAGCGCGTGCCGTTGACACGAAAGGTTGTTTGAAAGTCAAAGTAGCACGTGCTGTTGACACGAAAGGTCGTTTCAAAGTCAAAGCTGCAGGTGCAGAGTAAATGACGTCATATGTTTTTGACACTTCTACACAATTCTTACTGGCAAGTAGCCAGCGCGTGCCGTTGACACGAAAGGTCGTTTGAAAGGCATATGTTCTAGAAAGATCTTATTGGTAAGATGCCAGCGCGTGCCGTTGACACGAAAGGTTGTTTGAAAGTCAAAGTAACACGTGCTGTGAAAGGTCGTTCAAGTGCACTAAGAGCTAGGACATATGCAAATTAGATAGAACACTCTAGAACAATGATTTGAGTATATATTTCACACACATTTTCAAAGCCAGTCATTCATGCTATGTGCTTCATAGGAGACACAACTAAGATGGCATCTCAACAAGTTTCTGATATTGATTTAACCAACTTTGACTTTCAATGGCCAAACGGCAATGTACAGCAGCAGCCTGCAGACAACAAAATGGACGACATCCATAGCAATTGTCAGCGCATGACTGCCATGATGGAAGATGTACAGACATCCATTTCCAAGATGCAAGCCGACATCCAAACATTGATGGATAACAAGAGAAATGCAGAAGAAGGAGATGAACAACCCAAGAAGAAAGCCAGATACGTATGTTACAATTGCAATGAAGAGGGACATTTTGCTACCGAATGTCCTCAGCCGCCCAAGAAGCAGAACGACGTTTGCTACAAGTGCCAAGGCACGGGACACTGGGCCAAAGACTGTCCTGTACAACAGGAATACAACACGTATCAGGGACCCAACAACTATGGACCCAACAACTATGGACCTAACAACTACAGGCCAAATTACCCCAGACCCATCTATGGAGCAAACAGAGGACGACCCATCTATGGAGCAAACAGAGGACGCTCACCTATGGCGAGTCAGAATGTGAGGCCACAGTACAGTGCATAGACTTTTTCTGAAATATGTACAATGTTGAATAAAAGTTGTATAAACTTTCAATTTGTCTTTATTCTTTTTCATCTAGTTGTAGGGGGAAATTATTCCTTCCACGAATAGATGATTTTCTAGAACAACATCTAAATATAGGTCTGGGACTTTCCAAACACCTTAATATAGAATTGGGAATTCCTCTGGAATTTACCATGGACTTCCCCACACCTAAAATTCCCCATGGAATTCCCCCTTTCCTATACACAAATCCCGGAATTCCCCTGTTCTAAAAATACTACCGGACTATAGAGGCTGCTTACACTACTGTGGAGCAACCAAGTCGCTAAATTTGAAATTTTAATCAACCCACCTACATGTAACACAGGGCTAATTTTTATATCAAACGAAAGAATATAACATGGGACATCAGATTTGACCTATCGTAAAAAAATCGTATGGTCAGAATTACTGTAAATTCAGAGAAAAGCGGAAAAGTAGTAAAATTCAAAATCATAGACATTTTAACAAAAATCATCATCCTTTAATTAATGAAAAGTCAAACTGACCGAAATCAATGTCAATATGCTAATTGAAGTCAAATGAAATTTTTTGGATCAAATTGATTTTTCTAATTTCAACTTCATGGATGAATGAACACAAATTCTAAGATAAATTGGTAAAATTGAAATTTTCAATACTTTCACTGCAATATTGAGAATGTTAATTCGAAGATAAAAATTAACATACAGAAACGATATTTTGATATGTGAATGTGTTTTTAGGAAAGTTTGATAGAGATCGATTGAAAAACTTAAGAGTACCAGGCAAATAAAGTGCCCCACCCCCAACTTTGTTATAAGCGATTCACTGCAATATAAACTACACAACCAATTGTGCCTTATATGAAATTCATGTGAAATTTACATGAACTTTACATGAAAGTTCACATGAAATTTATGTGAAACGAGCACGAACATGAAATTTACATGAAATTTTTCACATGAAATTCATGTGAAGATTTTTACATGGATGTTATGTGAATTCGGTTTCCAGTGAAGGTCACTTAGAAAAATTCATGTGAAATTCTTGTGAAGGAAATTTATGTGAAATTCATGTGAAATATTTTTCACATAAATTTTATGTGAAATTTATATGAATTTTACATGAACTTTCATGTGAAATTTACATGATGCTCATTTCATATGAATTTCATGTGAGGCACAATTGGCTGTGTATAGGAGATGTTTTCTCGATAATACGGAGTAAAACTAAATAATTACGGCTAAATTAAGTTTTAACATATAATAATGAATGAAAAGTATCGCTTTATTTCAAAGAAGACGACATATTTACATCAATAATTTTGAAAAAAATAATTTTTTTTTCTGTACTATCTATGTTCTTGTAATTACAAACATTGTGATATGGACGCAGCCGAATTTTAGAAATAATCAAGTATAACAAAGATTTTATGATCAACAAAACATGGAATTATGCAATGCAATTTAGTTCCACAAGCGTAGCTGCCTATACGACCCCATCACATTCGAGGCAATCATGGCATTTTCTTTCTCTGTTTGACCTTGTGACAACAGTTGTAGCTAAAACGTAGCTTAAAGGCATCGTTCTACAGGTATTGTCGTAGCAAACTGACATGACCGGGCGGAGCTTATTTTCACCTGGTCATCGGAAGAGTTTACTTCTGACCAGGTGATAAAAGCCATATAAAATTACAGGTAATGAGTATTTACTCTAATTACGATGTGCAATTCATAATCTATCTACCCTAAAATTGTATCAATTCGTCTCAATTGCTTGATTGAATTAGCTCCGCCCGGTCAGGTTAGTTTGCTACGACAATAGATGATAATAGGGGATAGCCTCCGATTTCTAGTTTTGGTTCTCTAGTTTCTGATTGATTGATCGTTGATGGCCATTACACAATATTGTATGTTTTTGTTGAGTTTGTTTTTACTGTCTGTTTCTCTGCAATTGTTTCTATATAAATGAAAGGGAAAAGATACAAACAAATAGTGAACATCAAACAACCACATTTAAAAGAATTAAAGACGCTCACATAAAACTACCAGCCGAGAGGCAATATTGAAATAGAAATGACCACACAATAAAGGGTGCTCTATTCTCTTGAGGTCTCACGCTGAGCTGTCAACATATCAGTCTCGTCGATACAAAAGTTAAATTTTACTATGTTGTATCGCATCTTGGACTCTTTAATATGTTTTTATTGTATTGTAGACGTATGTAGTCCTTATTAATGTAGGAACTGCCCAATTAAATTACCAATATTACATATGACAATGTGGTGTTTGTGCTTATGTACAGCATTATGAATTAAAGCCCCCCCCCCCCCCCCCCCCCCCCCGTGACCCTTGAGGACTTTCCATTGGATCTCACGGAGACATCAAAGGGGTTCTCTGACTCAGTATATCTTGAAAAGCATCCACTTGATTTTGTAATAGTTACAAATCTGAACGAAGAGTAAGTGCGGATGCTAAAAGGGATAGATTGCACAACTTTAACCCAAGGCATATCGTAATGTTTAAAACACAAATAACGAAGAGCCCAAACTCTGACCAATGTACTTTACATGTATATTCACATCTCTGTGGTACCAAAATAAACGTCAAAAGATACTTTTCATAATTTTATATAAATTTAATGCATTTGTCTTCAATTCACGTATTTTCATTTCAACTTGTCACGAATGGGTTTCCATACACGGTCTTACCACGACATATTAAAAAGAAGTATTTTTCATTAATTTTTAATCAGTATGATGTAATTCCACTTTCTGCATTTAACTTTTATCAAAAATATGTATGTATACCGGTTGATAGGTACGATTTGATAGAAAATGTAACACGTGGTCGACCGAATCTTCATCTACGGAAACTAATTTGTGAAATGACGCTTAAATCAAAAGTATATACGCTTTAGGTTTTTACATTTATTTATGGCCCCTTAGAAAAATGACCAATAAAAAGGCAGTGGAAATAATAAACATATATTTGTCGATATGTTTCGAGACAAAAATTTAGTTTCTGTGCTTGAAAGAAAATATTAACACGGATTCTTCATATTTCACAAAAATTTGCATAAAACTGCAACTTTTAGAGAGAGAAGAACATATTCTTCCTCCAAAACAATTATATAACATGTGTACATATCTAATGCATTGATTGCAACGACTTTCTATACAAAAAAGAACAAAATATAGGAATACCGAGGATATTAACGATAAATATTTCGTTTTAATTTTTCACGATTTTATCGCTTTTTCACCCAATTTAAACAAAATCTGACCGTGGCATATTCTTTACGACAGCTCTATTTGAAAGCAGGGGTATTCAGCAAAAGGTTCAGACCAAATTCAGGCCTGTGTTCGGTGTGTTGATTAAACTTGAAAACTAAGCTTCTTTTTTAAATTGGTCGCTCTACTATCATGATAGATATATGACAAACTTCAGCTTGAAATTAATCATAAGAAAACATTTGTGGCCCCCAATTCCGTTCAAAGTCGACTTACCTCAGCCAATATCGGAAATGTACACATTTTCAGTGAAAAAAAAACCCTTTATCGAACATGTACATTGCATTTGATTGCATAAATGTGTATATTGAAATGCATAATGTAACTTGTGATAAAATACTGAGCTCTCTCTCTCCCTCACTCTCTCTCTCTTCGGACGCAAAAATATACACACTGGCAAAAGATTTTTATCGTCCCGCGAGAGTTCGATCGGTTGACTCTTTTTGAATATATGTGCGTGTGTACATGGGTTCATGAATTTTTTTTTTGGTCATTTTATACGACTTTCTTTCTTTCTTTTGTTCTTTAGATGTGTCAGTCGTAACATACGTCACTCTGCAAAATAATGGTACATGCACTTTTAGCACCGCTGCAATCACAATAATCTACCTATGATGACGTGTCTGAAACGCCATGTACGAAGAAATTGCACAGAATTTATTTACAAAAATCTACATGTAATGAGTCTAGCGACACGTTAGGTGAACAACATTCACAAACCGCTACAGACACAATAATCCATCTGTAACGATAGGTATTTAAAACGCTGTCGAAGAAGAAATTGCACAGAATTTATTTAGGCGTAATAGTGAAAAATGCTGAACTCCTGTCAATTTTCAATAAGAAATAAATTGATGAAATCAGAAAATACTAAGGGAGACAATCATTGGAAGAACTGACATGGCTTCTTATTTATTCATTATTAACTAATTATTCTCTTTGTTCGCCAACAAATGTATTAATACACGGTATATGCATGTTTACAATGCTCACTACATAAAGGGCATATTTAATTAAATTCTTCAATGGAATCAATCTTTTGAAGGAAACTATAACTAAAACACTATTCAAAATTCTTATCTTATGTTCATATGTTTAAAATCATAAAAAAGTCATTCGACGAAAAATTAGAATTTACGGTGATCTGAAATTTTACAAAGATTTCTTTCAGCTCCTTTTAAATACTTGACCAGTCTACAGACTTTTACCAGCTTGTTCTGAAGATTTGAACTCTGACTGAATGTGAAGACGGGCCTGTCCAAACGTCTTTAGAGAAGACGGGGTCCCGACCTCATGTACTCTCTGAATGTCGATCGGACTCTTCGCTTCAGCCGGCAGAGCACGGACTGTATTTCGCACGCCATTTGTTTTTATATCCATTTACATATTCATCTCTGTGTTGCTTGGGCCCTTGCGTTTTGCTGTCTTGTTCATGTCTTGTCTTGTGTGGTCATGTAACAGTGAAGAAGTTATTTTACACGACAATTGTGCGTTCTTCGAGACATTTTGGTAACCGGAAAAGTGGATGGGTTGTGCCAATGAAATCCGGATAAACACAACATTTGCTACTAATGCAGCATATGGCCGTCCTAAGTCGGCACCGATTACCAATTGGTCTCGTTGGTTTATATGTTGTCTTTTGTGTTTTGATGTCGTGTTTGCTGTTCTTTGTCCCTTTTGTGTCTCTTGCTGAGTATGTCTTCTCTGTGTTTTGACCTTTCCATTGTGGTTTTTGGAATATGGTTTCGGTTTGAGTGTTTGACTTCCTCTCATTGATTACAGTGTTATAAGACATCGTATATAAAGATGAACAAGAAACTTATACGGACTGCCTATGTACCATAAACGATACAAAACAAAATTAATGGGATTATTTGGTTGGATTTTATTTAAACGACACAGAACAAAACTGATTTGAACCAAAATATAATATACTTTGTATTTCTGTTGTCCTGTGTGATTGTCTCCGTCTGTCTGTCACCATGTCTTACACTGGACTCTGTGAAGTTTGTTCATTAGATATTGTTGCTCTGTGTTATTGTCTCCGTCTGTCTGTCACCATGTCTAACACTGGACTATGTGAAGTTTGTTCATTAGTTATTGTTGTCCTGTGTTTTTGTCTCCGTCTGTCTGTCAACATGTCTAACACTGGACTCTGTGAGGTTGGTTTGTTAGATAGTGTTGTCCTGCGTTATTGTCTCTGTCTGTCTGTCACTATGTCTTACACTGGACTCTGTGAAGTTTGTTCATTTGATAGTGTTGTCCTGCGATATAGTATCCGTCTGTCTGTCACTATGTCTTACACTGGACTCTGTGAAGTTTGTTCATTTGATAGTGTTGTCCTGCGATATTGTCTCCGTCTGTCTGTCACCATGTCTTACACTGGACTCTGTGAAGTTTGTTCATTAGATAGTGTTGTTCTGCGATATTGTCTCCGTCTGTCTGTCACCATGTCTTACACTGGACTCTGTGAAGTTTGTTCATTAGATAGTGTTGTTCTGCGATATTGTCTCCGTCTGTCTGTCACCATGTCTTACACTTGACTCTGTGGAGATTGTTCATTAGATAGTGTGTTGTCCTCTGTGTTTCTATGGTGCTGTGTTATTGTCTCAGTCTGTCTGTCACCATGTCTTACACTGGACTCTGTGAAGTTTGTTCATTAGATAGTGTTGTCCTGCGTTATTGTCTCCGTCTGTCTGTCGCCATGTCTTACAATGAACTCTGTGAAGTTAGTTCATTAGATAGTGTTGTCCTGTGTTATTGTCTCCATCTGTCTGTCACCATGTCTTACACTGGACTTTGGGGATTGTTTATTAGATAGGTTTGTTCTGCGATATTGTCTCCGTCTGTCTGTCACCATGTCTTACACTGGACTCTGTGAAGTTTGTTCATTAGATAGTGTTGTTCTGCGATATTGTCTCCGTCTGTCTGTCACCATGTCTTACACTGGACTCTGTGAAGTTTGTTCATTAGATAGTGTTGTCCTGCGTTATTGTCTCCGTCTGTCTGTCACCATGTCTTACACTGGACTCTGTGAAGTTTGTTCATTAGATAGTGTTGTCCTGCGATATTGTCTCCGTCTGTCTGTCACCATGTCTTACACTGGACTCTGTGAAGTTTGTTCATTAGATAGTGTTGTCCTGCGTTATTGTCTCCGTCTGTCTGTCACCATGTCTTACACTGGACTCTGTGAAGTTTGTTCATTAGACAGTGTTGTCCTGCGTTATTGTCTCCGTCTTTTTCTTTTCTCATGAGAATGCGTTTCGCAGTTTTCACTGTTGGGGATGTCTCCTCCCTTTGTTTCTCGTTTTGTTTCATATTTTCCAAAATAATTGTACATGTATCTCTATTGATTGTTGTTTTGTGGATTCTAATTTTGGGTTTTGAGTCTGACCATCATTTACTGTCAAATATATGCACAGCCACTGTAATTGCCTGAGATGAAGCTTTCAGGACGATTGTTATTGATTTCCGTATAAATGACAGTGTGACGTCATAACGCCCGACATAGCGGATGAATTTGAATTGAATATCAACAAGTTTAAAATCCTTTCCCATGCAATGTAGAAAGTAGGAATAACATTTTATAAAAAGACGAATTGAATACTAAAATCACCCCCACTAAGTCCTTACTTCTTTCAGCAACTGTGTCTTGACGATTACAGAATACGACATCAACAACAAGCGACAGAGGCAGGTGCAGCTACAATAGCTCTCTGTCGATTGATGTCACATCCAAACACTCAACGGAATATTTCGAATGAAGATTTCTTGTCATATTCAATGTTAATTGTGATAATTTCAAAATAGACCACACATAAACAGTACAAATTATAAGAAAAATCCATAAACTAACGCTGTCAACATTTCATGATTTCACCGCGCTGCAACTGACTCAAACGGATAACAGAAATGGGAATAAATTCCGCAAACAAAATTAGTTCCAAACAGTCAACATCTAGAGAGTAATAAATAACTTGTTAGGTCATATTTGGTCATAATTCCATTGTTAAATTTATAATTTTTAATACTTGATACATCACAATGCATTAATTTATGACATTTCAGTCACATTGAATATGCGTGACGTTGCCATGGTGACACTCCTGCTGTTCCTTTTTAGAATTAACTCCCCGGAACATTGGTGGACGGATTCGCTTAGAAAATAGAATTGGGAGCTTTCTTTGTTCTATTTTTGGCTTTGAAAGCGCATATATACAGAATAAGTGTCTAATTTTGTATGTTTATGCAGAAATAAATTACAATGGCTGATGCATTTATTTGATAAAATGCGCTAACGCGCATTATATCAAAATAAATGCATCAGCCATTGTAATTTATTTCTGCATAAACACACAAAATAAGACACTTATTATATAAATAAGTCAAATAAGGCAATGGTTTGCATAAAACATCAACTCCTTTATAGACAAAGCGAGCTCATGACTGAATCCAAGATCAATTTTAGATAGGATAGTATATTTGAACGTTATCGTTTTTGACGAATTTGAGACAGTACCCGCCAAGGTGTCCCGTTTTCACGGTTCTGCAGTGCCGATACAAATCTGTAAGTCGGAGTTGTACCATGCAAAAAGTAATCATGGTGACTAAGACAAAATAGGAAAATGATTAGAACCATCCCTCCCTCGACTGATATTTTTCCATCTAGTACTCTAAATAGTGCTAGATTCTATTATTCACAGTTTTCGTCAAAGATTAATCATCAAATCTGTCAATCAAATCACCATGATATATGGGTTAGAACATTTTAAAGGACCTGGTGTAATCATATTGACTTGTATAAAAGTCTTAAACTTTGGTGCATATTAATAATATTTTAGTATATCTGATGGGATTGTAGGTGACAAAGAAGATTGATTCACAAAAAGATTCGAATATTTGTTTATTATCAAACAATACGAGTAAGCATTCTTTATTTTGATCACAATTTAGAATGAAATAAATTCGAATACATGTATCTACAATACCAAAAATCAGGTTTTATCCATTTGTTGCGACTCCTCCAACTTATGTTTGAGATGCTTCTGTAAGTCCTTCATGGTATGAGATTAACGAAGGCTTTGTCAGTAATGATATAAAAAACCTTTGAATCATGAAATTTCATTTTGCTGTTGGAGTGTAAAGAATGAATCATCGATAAAAAAACCACAATTTCATCACTTGAGAATTCTAAGAGGAGTTCAAGATATCGGTAATAAGTATTGAAAGGAAAGCAAGATTTTGAGATACTTTGGACGCACCAAAGAGTCATTATAACGAAGATATCTGTACTTATCATCGCTTAGTTGATTCTTAATGATAAACTTCCTTGCATGCCAGAGTACTTCATCGCTCACTCAGAAAATTTGTTTGTTAAATATAGATGAAATTCATATCAACCGTATGCTTCATTTCGGGTATTGCTTGTGGCAAAATACATGAAATGTATCCTCATATATGGTAAGATCTAACCTAGATGGAAACACTATTGCTTTTTCACGAAACAAACCCCCTGTGAGTAGTCTTTTGACGAAAATTCGGCGCATTTTCTTTTTCCTTCCTATGCAGTATTTGTCATTGACTGTTCTTTTGCTACCTTATTTCTTGTGTAACTTACCTCTTGTTCAACTTAGAATACGTTAGTGAAATATTCAATAGTTGTGTAATTTGCAGCTGCTGAACCATTCTTACTTAGAGTTATGCCTCTTTTTTCAAATGTTTCACGAAAAATGAATTGTTCAAATAATGAAAAATTGTAAAAGCTCGAAATGCTGATGAAATCAACTTTTCTTATTGAAAAAAAAATTCAAAAAGAAATTTCACGGTAATTATCGACTCTAACACAATCAGACGATTATAACATCAGAAAATAAGGTAAGGGACTTTGTGGAATATGTTTACAACTGAAACAAGGAAGCAAAGCTGTATCTACTGTTATTCTGGATTCTTGTTATACAGAGTTACATTTGTACTTCCCGTTCGGGACGGTATATAACGTAACCTACTGTGATGTTATCAAATTCTATGGAATCCAACGTTAAATTCAGGGAAAGTACGCTACAAAACGATGTTTCTATATAAATTTTATTACGTCATAATGTTTTTACGTGAGATATCGTCCCAACTCCAGCACAAACATATACCAACGAATAGACGGAAGTGAATTAAGGAATCATTGTAATATTTTTTTGGTTGATCGAGGTATCAACACCAAAAATTGAGGGAAAACTTATGCATCTTGCGCTACCAAAAAAATATTACATTGATTACTTATCATTTCATTTCGTCTCTTTTCAACGTTTATTTGCAGCTTTGAAATCGTGTTGCTAACGACGTTGATTATGACGTTGCTATGCGCGTACTTCCGTTTTGTGTTGATACAGGTATCAACAAAATTTCTCGGCCAATCAGAATCGTCGTTTCTTAATGATAACAATGGAAATTAAATGATACAAGGGGCTTACACACTCAGAAATACGAAAACGAACAGATTGAAGAGCCAAGTATCAATGTGTTATTGTCTCCGTGTGTTTGTCTGCCTTTTCTTTCTCGTAAGAAAGTTCTTCTTTATATTTTGTCAAAAATAGAGGAAGTTCTGTTTTATATTGATTCCAAAGTTCGTAAACCTCTCGATTGTGGTTTAAGGAATCTGGTTTCGGCTTTTGTGTTTGACTTTCATCAACTGATATATTATACAATTATTGCAGAGTGATGAGGTCGATATGATGATTTATGGAGTGATAAAACCAATATCGACCGAGGCCGAGGTCGATATTGGTTTTATCACTCCATAAATCATCATATCGACCGAAATCATCTGTGCTATAACTGTTTTATCATGAAAAACTTGAAAAGAAAAGGGTAACTTAATGAAGTTTTGAATCTCTAGTACTGTTGTCTAGATTGCTGCTCAAATCTTATTTTCAGATAAACATTTTGTATCACGTTTATTAATATTAATGTTTTATCCTTCATCTTTTATTATTTCTATTTAAAAAATGCTGCCAAATATCATAATCATATCACCATTATACAGTACGATTGCTACCGATTGTCATTTTCTTTTTTATACATAAAACCGGAAACGCGTCAATATGACCGGTTCAATACGACGATTAATCGCATTGCACGTGACCGCGTTTTGGCCTATGGGAAAGCGTATAAACGGTTACGTAGTTTAAAGTATATGATTATATACAATTATTGCACAGTGATGAGGTCGATATGATGATTTATTGAGTGATAAAACCAATATCGACCGAGGCCGAAGGCCGAGGTTGATATTGGTTTTACCACTCCATAAAACATCATATCGACCGAATCATCTGTGCTATAATTGTTTTATCATATTCATAACAACTTGAAGAGAAAAGGGTAACCATAATGTTTTGTTCCCTAACACTGCTCACTTTTTTTTCAGATAAATATTTTGTATTCCAGTAAAATGTTTTACACTTCATCTTTTATTGTTATTTCATTAAAAAATATGCTGCCAAATAGCATACTCAGACATGTCAGAAACGGACAGTTTGCTGCCGACTACCGTTTTCCTCTAATACACAAAACCGGAAACGCGTCAATATGACCTGTTCAATACGACGATTAATCGCATTGCACGTGACCGCGTTTTGGCCAATGGGAAAGCTTGTAAACGGTAACATAAATTAGAGTATATGATAATATACAATTATTGACTGGGAATGAGAGCAATATATGATTTGTTGGACCTGAAGATAAAATATTGCCCGAGGCGAAGGCCGAGGGCTATATTTTGTCTGAAGGTCCAGCAAATCATATATTGCCCGAATTCGCAGTCAATAATTGTTTTGTTATACCTTATATCAATATTGCAGCAACGAACCTATTAACCCGGCATGTTTACGTTCATTTCCCTCTGTAAGAGAAAGAGCGCGGAAAAATAGGTAGAGCTAATAGCGTCATCAACGACGTGACGTCACAAACGATTTACTGTTTATCGGTCAGTATTTTTTTAACTATTGCCTTAGGGCCAATTAGCCTTTTTCGCATAACTGCGGTCCAGTTATTTTGGACGGCAAAATAACTACTTTCCCCGCAATATGACGTGAAGGACAATCAATCTTTAACTGTGACGTAACAAAAGTCGGTACTTGCCGTCCACAAAATGCTAGTCATGCAGTTACGTGAAAAAGGCTTATATTGATGTAAATATTGACTGCTTGGTCAAATATTTGAATTTATAGGCATTTTCCTATGGAGATTTTATATAGAGATACTGATAAGGGTATAACAAAAGCCTTTTGATTGTGATTTTTTGGATTCTGATTTTTGGTTTTGTGTTTGCCTTTCATTCACTGACCAACTTCGACAAAGGTAGATCTTTATACTAACTGTCGTCATCTATAAAACTAAATACCAAACGTGAATACGATAATTTACCAGTCTATTTAAGATTGCAGATTAAAATAGGACAAAAATATACAAACATAGGGTAGGTGGGAAAGCTAACAAGCATATTTTAAAAGGGTCAACCATATTAGCAGAAATGAGAATGTAAATGTTTGTGACGTACAAATTACAATACATGTATCATAATCGGAATACAATAAAACCATAATACGAGAAAAAAAAACTAGGTACATGTGTATCATTCTTACATCATTCTTTTAATTTATCTTGATCATAGTTCCTACATGTGCATCAAAAGCAAGTGATAAAATATCGGGCTTACATGTTCATGTCAGTGTCTTTTTGTTAGATTCTTATTTGCATTAGTTCTATATCCTCACACAAAAATCAAAAAGTTGAAGAGAAAGCAGTAAGAAATTCTTCATTAGAAACGGGTACTACTTCTTAAAAAGAATGGAGGGGATCTCCAACAAGACCCCGTTGCAGCATCAACAGTAAAACACCAAAACACCCGATGCAAAAACAAAAAAGACGAGTACAGCACGAGACGGAAAAGAGACACACGACATGTAAACATCAAACACAACAGTTATTCAATCTCAAGGTCGAGAAGGCAAGGCCAAATCGTGATAATTCCCATCGGAACAGTTGCGAACTCCGGAATGAACAACATTCCGAAGCGAGACCAGGTGCCCGGGAGAGTCAGCGTTCTTAATTCTTCATTAGCAATGGGTACATCAAGACAATCACTGAATTTGACAGGTTTCCACGGAGCTGTTGTTGCACGCAATCAGGAGACGCTGACTCTCCCCGGGCACCTGATCTCACTTCGGAATGTTGTTCATTCCGGTGTTCGCAACAATGGGAATTCTCACGATTTGTCCTTCTCGACTTTGAGACTGAATAACTTTTAGGTACTTCTTTGATGTTTATTATTACTGTTAATGAAAGTCAAGGTTTACGTGGATTATGAACCCAACAGTGGCAGAATGGTCAACTAAATACAAGAATGAACAAAGTATCTTGAATGAATGAATGAATTAGAATTAGAATTTCAAAACGATACGCATATCAAAAGCAGAAAGGGAAAGAAAACTTCAATTTGCTTGTACGAACTGATGATACATTACAGAAAAAACAGATGACATTAGAGCATTGGACATCAATCTTATCGTCGCCATTAAACAATCGAATCTACCTCTTACAATGCGCTTATTTAATTACACAAGGCTGTAAATATGGTAAAGGGGGTGGTAAGTTATTCTTTGAATTCCCACATTGTTGATTCATCCATACTCAACAGTACAAAAAGTGCACTGAAAATGAAGTGAAATGTATTGGTCATTCTTATATATATAAAAACGTAAGGACGTTTAAGAAGCGCATACACATGATTAAATTACCTCGTTTCATAAGAATATATTCGGAAGAAGCATGCAGCATATTTTTGACGGTCGTTCTCCATAATAATAGAACAGAAAGAAGAGCTGGAAATCTAATATTAATCCTCATGCCCTTTATGTAAATTGAATTTAGTTTTTTCTATTACCAGAATATTGCGTCTAAATCAGGTATAGCCATTCACTACATTATTACAATAAGTGCAAATTAGATTAAGAGCAGGGGGAATTTTATGGTATACTAGTACTAATAATATTTACAACTACCTAAACGGATCTATCGTGAATTGATAGTGTTGTACTTGCTGCCATGAAAAATGATACATGGAAGTTCAAGAGGAGAAAGTGAATGGCTGAGGTATTCTTTATTGTTTTTGTGTTGTCTTTGGTTTCCCTTGTCCCTTTGGTGTCACTTGATGTGCTTGTCATATCAGTCTTTTCTTTGAGTGTTTTGTTGTTGGTGCTGCAACCAAGTCCTGATGGAGACTCCCTCCTCTCTTTCGTAGATTAGGTCAATTCTTTGTTATTCTGTTTTGCGTCCTCATGCTGGTAGGTTTTGAACTAAAAATAATGTAAAAATTTTTATTAAATGTGTTTCTACAAAAATTAAAGAGAAATTGTATATTTTTTATATTTCATTATAAAATGTAAAAGTACTGGTATGATTCAAGACATAGCATTATCTATCACTCTTTTGCTGACTAAAATCGGTTGATATAATCAAATGAAACAAGTTTCTGTCAGATTTCACACAGTCACGTAATACGAAATTGCATCTTTGTTTTACATGCTTGTTTGTTTTTCTCCCTGGCTGGCTTGTAGCTTTTTCAATTTCAAAGGAACGCAAAACAGAATAAGAACAAGAAATGGCTTTATGGTATAAAAGGAATTGAGCACCCAAACAGAGATGATGACTTGATGCGCATAATTCAGAAAATTCTTAAACCGAAGGCATACACAATCAGGATAAAATAGGAACCAAAGAAAACAGACCAAAACAAAATAAGGATAAAATAGGAACCAAACCAAACAGACAAAAACCTCCACCACATTAAAAAAGCAAACTCCCAATATGGGAGTGAGACCAGGTGCCCAGGAAGAGCCACCATCTCCTGCTTGCAAGCAACACCATTTGCTTCAATTCACATTGAACACAGAATTGTCATATCCGGTTATTTCCATTTCGGAAGATACAATAATACGTAAGCGTTCCAACTCTATACCTTCTTGAAGAAATTTCATTCACCAGACACATGTTTCGAATATTAAATTCTCATTAGTGGTGCTTCCAGCCAAAGTGCTTTTCATAAGCCGACTAAAATAATTCACTAGCGCCCTCTGGTTTTATTTTTAGAATTTAAATATGTACATTTAATTTTCAGAGAGTGCTGCGGCTCCAAATTTCCTGTAGGGTCGATTCAGTAGCATATCCAATGTAAAATCTATGTTCAAAATAGTATTAGAGGGATGGTACTAAGACCTCCTTTTATTTCGATTATATATTTTTCGATGAAATTGCAAGTTTCCGAAAAAGCGAAAGTTTTTGAACGATTTTAACTGCTCCACGCTGCAACAAGAAATGTGTTTTTATATTCATAATACGGAAGTGCTCCAACTCTATACCTTGTTGAAGAAAATTTGAAACCTATTTTCATGCACCAGACACGTGTACATTCAGTGGTTGGGTGGTTCAAATGGTCTACGACAAAAACATCATCCACCATTCTTGACAGTGGGACATCATAGTGTATGATGAGTTCCCTGTATCGACCGTAAACCTTCCTTAGTGACGATGTTAGTCAGTCACAAACGTAGCCCTGACTGAGAAGCTTATCTGGAGGACGCCTAGCTCTCAGAACAAAATCTGTATATTTGGTACTTGCTCTGGCATAGCGTATCAATTGAGATATGAACACGCCATAAGCAGGCGATGAAGGTATGTTACTACTCAGAAAAGGAAAGTTTGTGATGCTAAAATTGAAGTCGTCGTCATGTTTGTCACAGAGTTAGGTGTTCATGTCCCCATCAGTGTCGTAGGACAACATTATGTCCAAATAGGATGCTGAATTGTTTTTCTTTGTAGTTTCTCTGACTTCAAGCTCCGAAGGATGGATTCTCCTAAGGTAATCCGCGAATTTTGGATTATTGATTAACATCACATCGTCTATATATATCTATAAGTGAAGTTAAAGTCAGATGCTAGATTATCATATATTTTCCCTTCATATATCAAAGATTGAATGAAATCGGCCTCGTATGAGTA
Organism: Pinctada fucata; assembly: GCA_028142955.1. Lineage (NCBI taxonomy): Eukaryota > Metazoa > Mollusca > Bivalvia > Pterioida > Pteriidae > Pinctada > Pinctada fucata. The sequence continues at coordinate 84,208,751 of AP027102.1, forward strand.
AAGAAAATGTTTGCAAGGAGTGGGCGAAATTGGTTCCCATTTAAATTCCAACAATTTGTTCGAAGACCTTTCCTCGACACAACAAAAGATGTTGTCGATCAGAAGTTTAACATTTGAATAATATCTGTTTCAGTGTACTTATTTTTAGAATCGAACTTTTCTTTTACAAAGTAGGTTTTGTCATAGTTAACAACTTGAAGCTTTAAAAAAAAGTATTAACGAAGGTACACGGTATTCCCATCACAGTTTTCTTTTCTTCTAATATAACCTTGACTTTTGACCTTTGTATGTAAAGGGGTTCTTCTTTAGTAAGGGTTATATTTGTTATATGTTTGAATATCCTTGTACTAAACATTTATAGTGTGTATCCCGTCTACGAAAATGTTGAGACGACGAACGTACAGGTAAAAGGACAGACACAAAACACATTTTTTTTATTCTTAGAATGGACGCACCGAATGTTAAAATAAAATGCGTACACTTATTTTTTAGTAATTTTTTGTTTTTCAAATGGGTGTGTCCATTCTTAGAATTAAATAAATATATATATATATTTCCTTTTTGATCGGAAACTAGATAAAAAAGGGAACCCCGCTTCAATATCTTTGATACAATCAACGATACATTCATTGTTCTACTTCCTTGTTTCCTTTTAAAGGGCATATGGTCTAATAAAATATTAATTCCTTCCAAGACTTTTGTTTTTTGTTGATTCTTAAATCTATGTTACAATCATTTTCTAGTCCGACGAGTTGCATTCAAGATCATTTGATTTCCGGGTAAGTGGGAGACTTGGCGTCAGAAATGTGTTGCATTTAATGAAATATAATGTTAGCTCTTTAAACGCAACTTGTGGAAGTGGTCGACGCCAGTCTTTCGTTGGTTTCTTGAATTTTGAAAATGATAAAATAAATTATAACATCGACTTGACAATGAAAAAAAGAAAAAGTTTCGAATTTCAAATTCTATACGTGACGTTAAACAGCAATATCTCCAGATGGAAACTTTTAGAACAAGTGTCCCCAAGGAACGTTGGGATTTTTAAACTTAAAGTGATGCTCTTTAAGATATGCTTCCTCTTCCAATGCATCTGCTTCAAGACTTTAATAGAATTACACTTGCCTTATCCGATATCCACCCACGACTACTAACTCTAAGTGCTTTCTACATAAATAAATAATTAATAAATAATTATTCGTTTCCATCTAGAACCTCATATTGTTTTATTTCAGAAAGAGTGAAAAACTGAAACAACACTAACAGGAAATCACACGGACTTTAAAATTAAATACATACTTAGTCTACCTTTATATCATTATCTTTTAGGTAATACAAATACAGTGTAATTAATAGTTTTGTATATTGGTGAAATGATTTACAAAACCAGCATTAAAGCATATACAGTAACTTTCGTTTGGTTTGTTCTAGATATAGTTTCAGAGTTGGAAATATCCATCACTTCATGTGATCTTTTATTCTTTGACACGTTGAGTTGACATGGAATATAGTAAGAATATACAAGCCCCAAGAGTCGTGAAACAGACATATATACATGTATGATATATAAAGCTGAGCATCTGACCATAGAATGAAGAAAACAGGAGTATACTCCACAGTTGAGCTTTAATTAGACGTTTAGCTTTGACGACTCTTTGTTCAATAGTTATTTTTCCGTTATAATTTTCTTATATACCAGAGAAAAAATGAAAGCTGGGCAAGTTTGTATGTCAATTCTCACTCTCTTTTTTGCACTTTTGTGCAATATACAAAATGGCAACATACATTTGATAGATTTCACAAACAAGTGGAAGCAGGAAAATTATCATTAAATACAGTGAACATTCAATAAATTTCAATGGATTCTTTCCTGTACTTTTCCATGTAATCAAAAGTACGTATTTGGAAATATTGTTGGAATACGTACGAGCGATAAAATACGCTTCATCTTCAGTCTTGTGTATTTATGTACCGTAAAGTTGATAAGGAAATCGTGAGAATTGATACGCCGTAAGTACAATGAAATCTGAAGAGTACTTTCACAATCTCTAATTAAAGCTATGCAATTGAAATCGATTACTAATGAAAAAATCTTTCAGATAAAGTTTCCTCCATCTGCTAGCATTCTACTATGAACAGTAGCGCATGCTTGGTCGATATACAAAGTCCCCCCTGAATCGATGCTCTATTAGCGTGTATATAGTCACTCACCGCTGGCATTCTGTTCGCCTCACACAGGTAGCTGAGGAAATCTGGATGAGACACTACAAAATACTTAACTTTTGAACAAAAATGACTTTAGCGAAGTCATACTGTGCTCTTTATTGCATATTTGTTTTACTGTTCTCGTATAGTTTTTGCTTGATGCGAGAAAAGAACAAGATTCACTTGGATGGTGACATTATATTCGGCGGTTTGTTTCCGATGCACGAAAAAGGACAAGGACCAAATGTCAAATGTGGAACGATTAAAAAAGAGAAAGGTATACAGAGACTTGAAGCTATGCTTTTTGCAATTGATAGGATTAATGCAGACGAAACAATTTTACCTGGAATAACGATTGGTTTGCATATCTTGGATACCTGTAGTTCGGACACTTTTGCTCTGGAACAATGCATGGATTTCATAAAGGCACAATTAAACACAATAGACATGAACGACTATGTGTGTGACGATGGACGGACAGCCCTACAGGCGCCCATCAAACCCGTGGCTGGCGTCATCGGTGCCGCATCAAGCACCGTTTCCATAATGGTGGCAAATATTTTGCGTCTTTTTAAGGTAAGATTTTAGAAGTACCGTGTTTCTCTAAGAACGGTTCCACTTTGATGTATTGCAAGCTTTCGAAAAGTCTTTAGTGTGATGCTTAGTGAGAACCCCTGGTTCGTGTTTCTGTTTTTTTTCAAATCTGTTTTTTGTAAAGATAGATGAATTAATTAAGAATACCTTATGAAACAGACAAAAAAGTAGGACAAATCTTCCCGTTGGTATACACGTGAAGAATGTCAGTTCTGGTGGTGCCATTTTACACTTTATAAAAGACAGTGTGACATTAATATTTCAAAATCATAATGATTAAGCAACCAAAATAATAATAATAAAATCAAAAAGGGGAGAGGGAAAGACTAAAAAGTGTACACATCGAACCATCACTAAAATGTAATATGAAAATAGTTACGATACATATATTTATCCTTCCTGGTATTTCAATTTTCAATCTCAATTTGCATATCGTCTTTGTGTCTATCATAATTTCAAGCTCACTACTGGTTAGTGTCGCTTCTAAAAAGTGAGAGGTATAATTAACAAGTTCTACACTTGTGTAACACTTCTTAATACTCATTAACAACAAATCCGTAAAGTGTTAAACGTAGACCTTACTGAAAAATAATTCTTATAGAATTTTTAAACACTAAATGTCGAAGTGTGAATCATAGTTAATGTTGCATTTGTGTTGAACATTTTCGAGAAAAAGCAATATTTCAGCAAAATACAGCAGATATAGATATTATTGAATGTTATATCTCTCTGTATATCTACATTTCCGTCATAGTACGATTTGTTTTATTATAAATATTGTATATATTGATTATAAATATCATCGGGATAATCACATATAATTGTACCACTTTTAATGAAAACCAATACTTAAATATTTGGAGATATATAGCCGTTGTAAATAGAACTTCAGATTATCGTACAAATGATAAGTAGGCGTAATGAAGGTATTAAGTACAAATATTTACTAACTTTATAATTATAAAAGAAACTTTCGACGAAACAATGGAACACTACAGCCGTTCTTATATGTACATGTACGTAGATTAGTCATGTCTTGATTTCTGGGTAGTTATTGTAGTCTCTAGAAATATGATGATTTTCAGTTTGATGACTATTTGATTTATCTTCGCTTAGTTCGAAAGGAGGGGATCTCCAACAACACTCGATTGTAACTTAGTTTACTGTTAAGTATTGGGTTATCAATACCTGAATTTTATCGATAGTCGCAACAATTTCATTTGATGGTGAAAAAAGGCTCGCACCTCCATATCCACAAAATAATGCACCATGCAAGTTTCAGAAATCTTATCATCATCATTGCATAAAAAGACAAGGCGAAAAATGAGTGGTACCAAGTAATTCGCGTTGATCAAGCGAGGATCCAGAGGGGGGGGGGGGGGGGGGTCCGGACCCACCCTCCTGGATTTTTCGAAGCATAGTTTAATAAAGTTTATAAATATACGTATTTAATAAGATAAAGTCCCGATTCCCTTTTTGTTGTCATGATATTTGAAAAATAACATTTTGTAATGAAAATCTTTCATTCTTATTACTTTTTTGGTCCACATTAAAAAAATTTCCCGGGCTCGCTTACACTCGCCAGATTTTATTAAATACATATAAATTTCTAATGCTCACCTTTGCAACCTCTATACATGTACATTACAATTATCTGAAAAATACAGGAATAGAGGATGCAAATGGTATTATTGTCTGCATGACCTTTTTATTCCATTTCTTACAAATTTTAACAGGCTCGCTAACGCTCGCCAGACTATTTTAAATATAATTTGATCAAGAACAACGAGGTGGAAATTCAAGATTTCAATTATTATCATTATTATTGTTTTTTTTTTTTTTTTTTTTTTTTTTTTTTTTTGCTTTTCAAAAAAAATGTAGGACCAATGATTCGAACTTTAGGAGCCTCCTGGAAAAAATTCTGGATCCGCCCATTTTGATGCTAAAAAAAAAATCATTCGTTGTTTTTGACAAAGTAGCCTACTCTAGATCTTTTATGTCGCTTTCGTCATTTTCTTAATGCAGGTTTATTTTGATCGTTCTAAATACATTTTTTTTCATATAGCAGTAGGTACTAACTACCAAAATACTAACCAAGCTTTACCATAAACACACCGAACTGAACAACTGGAAGAGATCAATAGTGTATGTTGTCGCATATATTGAATTACAAACGATATCTAACAGCTCGATTTCAAATATATTTTTACTTTTGTTAACGGATACAGTATTTACGCAACATTTTTATCATTTCATGATCTTTTTTCCTCTTTCGTCGCGATCATCTAACAACATTACAAGTGAAAAAGGAGATATTTTTTTGCATGGCCTTTGTAAAATCGCTGAGCTGATGTTTTTACATTGAAACCTCGGGGGAGCTCCGGAAAGAGATAGACTACATACTTTTTCTGTCTCAGTATCATTGTCGTCCAGATTTAGGGCAGTTTTACTTGATTTATAGAAATAGACGTTCCCAGTCAAATTAATATCGTATCTATTCCTCGTTAAATAATCCAAACCACAATTCGATGTACATCGAGGGCACAACTCTGTATTTTAAAAGATCTATAAATTTCTATGAATTCATGATAATTGTTATCTATTACTCTGTAGAAGAAAAAATATCACTTATCTATTTTTTAGGAGTAAATCAAACATTCTTGTAATATTTCACAAACTAAGATATGATTTATAGAATTGATAAGATAACTGTTACTCGTGGATATGTATTCGTTTCTGATGCGAACATCAGTCCATACCTACATTTTCATCTCGTTAGCTATGTGATACTGAACAGGAAGCTCTTTAGAAATTAGAAAAAAAAAGTTGATGGATCGTGAAGTATTTACTGATGGACATAGAACAAACTTTCCTGTTTATTAAGTGGTCTACGGGGAAATACTTGCTGTTTCATTCCTTCTTTCAGGAAATCCTTCATGTTGTATAAAATATAAAGTAGACTGAGAAAAATCTATTACATTTATTTAATACAAGATTAACCTAAATAAAATAATAAGCACGCCTAGCTATGATGTATAGTGAAAATAAACAACAGTATAAAACAGTAGTATGTATATGTACGTTCTCAATGCATCAGGATGGTCACGGTACCGTACGAAATAAGATTTTTGATAAATGTGACCATAAAACTTGAAACTTCTACGTCTATGTGTCAATCTTTTGTTGAAAACACCTATGCATTCATTACGAAAAATAAAAAAAAAAAGCAAAAGACAAACTAACAAACAAACAAAAAATAAAAAGAAAATAAAAAGAAAAAGAAAAGAAAGAAAGAAAGAAAGAAAGAAAAAACCCAGACATTAATGTAAAGTGATTTTTATGTACATTCAGGATCATCATTTACATATGTATGCACGGATGCAAGCTATCTTTTGCATTATTGATCACAGAATCCCTATTGATGGTATCTTTGATGTTTAGAAGGGCTTTGACAACATTTCTGTATAATTTCCTTGTGCACAGTATCTTGATTATGATATGGAAGAATATTAAAATAAAAATCTAATCCGAACTGGAGAGACAATTTGGCTTACTATATAGTATATGACACAATGCCATTCACATGTCCGATGTCCGAATCTTAGCAAAGTGGTCCCATGGCGATGTAGCCCGAAAATAGAACACCATAATCGATGGATTACATTTAAAAAAACCATTTTGGTTTTACACCAATTCTCTTGTTTAGAGTACATTTGTTTTGGTGGATATCTTGAGTTTTCCCCTGCCTTTTACAATTTCTGATCTGTGCAGATTTTAAACAGAAAAATAAATGGAAGCTTTTATAACGAGATCATTGATCGACACGATACATATTCATACGGGTTTCTCAATTATGCCAAGTTTTACCAGATTGGCCTTTGGGTTAAACTAAGGCCAGTACTGAACACTTGGATGCTACATTTTACTGCCAGAATAAGAATATTGATGTTACTATATTGTATGTTCTATGTTGATACTTTACCCTGACAGACACTCTGATACTTTAAAAGCTTGACAGAGCTTCAGAACAGATCGAAATGTAAAACCGAAGGGAAACACTGTAGACTTTATTGTATGACTGAAACTGATACGAATTGTCGTTTATATTTTACATCTCGTATTTTATCATTGAATGAAATAAAGAACTTGTATACAAGTAATATTATTTTCAGTAAAAGAACTTCTACGTCTTGTTTATGCATCGAAATGCTTGCTGACATAAAAATATCTGGAAAGTTTGAAAACTTCAAATTCCTGATATTTACACGCTTATAAAAAAAAAATGACGAAAATTGGGCGTTGGCGATGACTGCATGCCATTCTAGTGCTAAATGAAAAGATCCCTTCGCAACTAACTCCCCTCACGAAGAAGGTGTATATTTATGAATCTGAATTTCTGACAATATGTTCAGATCAATATCACAGATGCCAATAATGAATTGGGAACTTAGTACCACTTAATTCGCAGCTTGTGGCTTCATAGCATCTAAAGAAATGGAGCTGTTATTGTCTTAATTGCTTCCGAAATGAAAGTGTAAACATAAAATGTTGAAGTGCCTAACAAAATCTCGCTGCTAGTCAAATTAGAAACATAACGGTGTCTGTTTGACCTGAAAATTAATATTCTTAATGTTATAATGCTACCGTTGCTATTGTTAAACATAAGTAATATAGGATGCTATAAAGCTAAAGTGATGATGCTTTCTCCTTTAAATCTCACTCCCTATCTAGTCGCAGAAACGACAATATGGATGGTATGGATGAACCTCAAAGTGATAGCTGTTAGAGATGCCTTCTCTATAAATTTCACTCCTTTATTTAATTTTGCTCCTTTCGGATAATATGATGATTTTCTTAGTTTGTTTTGGTTTCGCATGCCCCTTATCTGAAAAACTGAGTCAATTTAAGAAATAAATCTTATATTTTTTCTATTGATGCAGGTATTACCCGAAATATTGGACAGAAAACTGCATCAATGCGCGTAGCGCGTTGATGCAAAAGTTTTCTGTCCAAATTTTCGGGTAATACCTGCATCAACAGATTAAGATATAAGATTCATTTCATATCATTTTATTATCATCTACTTATGGAAAACAGACTGTTTTCTTGGATCTAAAACAATCAATCACCGCACCATATTTCGTAAGTTCGGAGGGTTTCGCAGTGATACGTCTGCCAAAACAAGTTATGGCAGCCGTCATTATTTAAACAGCGAACGATCGTCTTTCAATATCTTTGGAATAAGGACCAGTTTGAGCAAATTCTACATGCACAGCTAATTTTATAGTAAGTAAGAAAGAAATGGTACCATTGAAATGATAAGCAAACATCAACAAATTTAATTTTGAGCAACGAGTTCATTCGTGTTTGAGGGAACCCCCGGTTCAAAAATTGGGGCTATAAATAGACTTCCGTGAAAAAATGTTAAGATCGATGTATCAACAAAAATTTTCAGCCAATCAGAATCTCCGTTTCTTGAAAATGACAATGGAAATTAAATGGTACTCTATTAGCCTAGTGAGAATACTTACCATGAATAAATTGTAAATAAAGGAAAATATCTCAAAAAAGATCACGATGCAGTGATCACAGCGGAACGCACACGCACACGTTTAATCAAATCGACGTGTACATACTGTTCCAGCTGCAATGTCCCTTGGCTGATCAGTTGTTTCCTTTCTTTATTTTCATCTATTCATCGACGTTATTCTTGCAATCATCATGGGTTAAATAAATGACACAGTTTTGGTGCAAACTTTTTATTTGAAATACTTTGACATGAAATTCTCATGATTTTCACCAAACATATAGAAACAAATCTATTGTGCATTAATGTAAGGAGTAAAATATTTGCATTAAAGTTCTTAAGCTCAAGTGTATCAAACTTCTCAGGATCATGTAAAATTGAGTGTTGCCTAAAAACAAATTTTATTCAGGATTTAATGAAGATGGTTCTAATCTCCATCAACTTCTTCGTCCTAGGACTTCGCACGATATATTTGAGGAAAACCTCAAAATGAGTATAAGCTTTGTACAAAGTATTCAAGGAAACCTTGTATCTTTGCGGACAATATTAAGATTTGAGGAAAAAAACTCAGTTTGAGAAGTTGTTGACATTTTTATAGTTTTTTTTGTACAATACGAAGAAATTAATGCAACCTTTCATATTACCCCTTCGTAGATGAATGTATAGTAGACAGTAGACCGATAACAGGCCAAAATTTTATTCTTGAGTTGGTATTTTGTCCTGAGACAAGGGCATTTGAAAAGTGGTAGAATTTACAATTATACAATTTTTCATAATCTGCTCATATTTTGATTTATCTATTGGTTGTGTCATTATTTACCTTTGTTCATTTGATTTTTGCGATTTTCATGTCCATTAAGTAAGATTCCTCTCAAATTTTCTGTGATTCAAAATACTCTCCTTCTTCAACTTTTCGGCATGTTTCGTACTGATGTCTTTCCAGTCCAAATTCAAAACCATACATTCACAAATACCAGCAATTGGTGTCAATATCTTTATTTATTTGGTTAAATTATGAAAGTATTCAATACTTGTATCGGTATTTTTCATTCCAATATGAGATTGATATGCATAATTCCGATTTTGTGAGCAAAAACTATGAAAGAATTCAGAGCAAAAAGTCATCAATACGAGACAACTTGAACTAATAATAAGCAAGTTGGAAAGTGAAAGTAAAGTTGTACACAGAAAAGTGACTAGAAATCTTACTTAAAGGAATTAAATGATGATAAAGGAAATGTAAAAAAAAAAAAGCAAAGCATTTAATAAGTAACCGAAAAATACAAGGTACATGTATGAGCAGATTATGAAAAAAATGTATAATTGTAAATTCTTCTACTTTTCAAATGCCCTTGTCTCAGGCCAAAATACCAACTCAAGAATAAAACTTTTGCCTGTTCTCGGTCTAAGTAGACATATACATATTCGATAACTAATTAGGTCATGAGATTAAACACGATTTTTTCATCACTGAACAAAAAAAAATCTGAGGTCTGTAAATTATATATGAATCTGTAGTTAGCACCATCTACCATGTGATTTTCAAATAAGCATTTATTTATTTTGTAAATCACGAGTATCAAGTGGCATTTGAGATTAACATCAGGGTTTGACATATTGCTCAATATAATTATGCTAAAAGTCACTGTCACAGATGGTTCATATGAATGATCACATACTCTACCCATATTTCTGTCAACGTTTTTGGCGCTATGTGCGCTCTGTGTGTCTTCGTTCCTGTTCTGATTAATACCTACAGCTGCCCCGGTGTATAAGATAGAGTTTAACAATGTCAAACAAAGTGACGTATCATTTGTCTGCATTTTGTCAGCAGCAAATGATAAATTTCAAGTATTTTGATGACTTGGAAGAGGGAACAATCTACCATTTATATCAGAAAGGTCTATGAGATTCTATCAACGGATACTGGAAACGATAGGAAATTTCGCTCATGATGATGCGAAATGTTAGATCTTGTCTGAAAGGGCAGATGTATCTAAATAGAAAGGAATTTATAGCCGTTACCCAGTACAATAGGTTCTTATAAATGTTATAATCGAGAAACTAATTACATTCTCAATTTGCTCGACTGCAGCGACTACTAATTGGTAGAAATATGCGTCAGCGGAATTATCAAATGAAAGAAAATTATTTTGTCACTTCTTTCAAAGTAGGCTGTTTATTGGAAAAGTAATAGCCCAATCGCATGTCGTTAATAACGGAGGATTATTATACCTGTCCAGTATGCAAACTTGGGATACCTGCAATCAGTGCATCCGCGTAATCAATATGTTTTTACTATGATCGATACAAGCCAAACCTCCCGACGAACCGTGTACGACTTTTATTTTTGCTTCTGATCAGTTTCATTATACATGAGAAAACGTACCTTATGTATTACAAAAGTCAATAGAAGCTACTCATGCCATACCAAATCAATGATTTAGAACTCAAAAATCTCGTTACCGGTATACTTTTTGCTTATATTTGTTTTGAAGTATTTTCAGCCATTTGAAATATTTCCTTTATATTGAATTATGCATGTTCTAAACATTATGCCATTTGGGCGAACCTCCAGCATGACCTACAAGCTATTTACTATAGTACTCCCTATGCCTCAAACCATTTATGGAATATAATAGAACTTAATTTCATTAAAGATACATAAAGTGAAGACACATGAATCTCAGTCTATTGACGGACCACAATATAGAGTGAAAGTTCGAAAATCATTTGTACTCTCTTGTGTTTTAATCTATTTGTGTTTGATTTCTGGTTCGTCATATCCTTCGAGTGTCTAACGCTCATAAAATGTTTTAACATACATGAATCTTTGTTTTTTCACATTTGAATGTTTTGTTTTCACATGGGTGTGTTTGCGTTGTGTTAACTCATCTGAGTTATGACGTTTTTCTATGTTATACTTAGATTTCTGGGCGTACGATGCCCTTATATGTCATTTTGCGATGTTTATTGACATTTTTGTTTTGTACACTCGTCGAGAGTGTTTGCGTTGTGTTTAGTTTTTTGGTGTTTGTGTTGTTTTGCCTTGGAATCTTGCTGTATTTTTGGTATAATATTTACGTGACGAAAACATCCGGTACAAGTGTTTCTGATATAATTTATGAACGCCATTACTAGAACCCACCACATGCAAACCTGTCTTTTAAAATGATATCCCAATCACTCTCTTTTTCAAACCGTTGCAGCACAAACATGTACCTGTCAGCGATGCTATTGCGCTCATTAAAACAAATGAGGTATGACTTAAACTAACACAAAATGCTTTTAAAAGAATGTAGGCTTCATTAAAGCAGTGTTTAAATCAGCAGAATAAATGTAAGAGTTCAGGTGATCGAATGCAGTTGAAGGAAATAACATCTGGATTACAGCAGGTATCTATGGAAACCCTGAACCGACATGCGTTTTGCTCTTTGAGTTTTGCGTTTTGCTCTTTCTTTGCTTTTTGTGTTTTGCTCTTTGCCTTTTGGGTTTTGCTCTTTGCTTTTTGGGTATCTGTTAATGATAGATATTGTAGGTAGAAAGAAAAGTAGGAGTCTGTCTTAGTCAGCAGATGACTGAAAGTTCCAAGTCTATTCTATCACACAATTTATTTGGTATGACTATTGCTCTTTCATACCATTAATAGAAGAAAGTCTAAATCAGGATGTCACATTAAGGATGAAAGATAAAAATCCTGTTGTCATAGGACATACATGTATCTGAAATGTTTTAAATACCTCAAAGAACACTGGCATCAAACAATGAATGCACCGACAATTTGATAATGGCGACATACATGTACTATAAGATCTCATAGGAGGAAATTAAAACAAATACAGACAATATGAGAGAACCTTACCACACATGAACCAAACCAAAGCCCAACAAGGTGCATGTATATGTACATGTACACATGTTTGTTCAAAAGATACACCGATTTCACAAAAGCACAGAGACCTGCAAGAAGACACATGTCCAACCAACATTGTACACAAAGATATAATAATGACTTGAAACATACAAGGTATCAAATATTGAAATGTCATTATCTTAGACTTTAAAAATAGAATTGTCTTCAACGCCTTACTCAGTATTGAGAATTTTGAACAGGTAAGGGAATACAGCATATTGACGAAACATTTTGAGAAATCCTATCATATAATTGACCACTCTAAAAGTGAGCTAACTTACAAAATACATGTATATCAAATGCATCTTTACATAACCTCAGACAGTGCATGTTTGTAGTGCGTGAACATCGACGGCTGGTGCGGCTAGTAAACAGGGGATGCTTACTCCTCCCGGGTACCTGGGCCCGACACCATAAACTAAGAATTGACTTAAGTCAAATTTCCAAAATACGATATATAGTAAATCAATGAAAATTTGAAATATTGAGTTCATCCATTCTATTCTACTCTGAAAATAGACATATTCTGTGAATCATTTCAAATCATCACTCATATTATAATCAGACAAAAGAAAATTGAAATTTAGACTTAGATCAATTCTTTGTTTATGATGCCGAACTCTGGTCCCACCTCTAGCTTTCTAGGGGTCTGTCGATGCTCAATTAGGTGTTCTATTGTGAGTGCTGTTGAGATTGTCGTCAGGATCTACTTTATATCATTTGTTGTCACAGAGATGGCATTTGGAATACATATATATGATGTTATGTCACAACACCACAAATTTCTTTTCAATTACATTGCATTTTCATAAGGGTTTTTTAAAAGAGAATTTATAATGAAGAAGGAAGAATGAAAATTATCTTAGTCTCGGCAACTTCGAGTATAATCAATAAGGTCTTCTGCAAGGAACTAACAAACTCATTGACTTCTGCAGACGACTTTGAAATTTTGAACAATAGTTTGAGCTTATCTTTCTGAATCATTAATCTTAATGATAAATCATTTCCTCGGTTTTCCTTTCGTGTAATTTATCAGATTGTAAAATCCTATATTTATCATTGATATATCTTGAATGGGGTGTTTTGGTTAATTCCACTGAGGAATCTTTGAACAAGTTAGTATAATGTAACTTTAAGCTCAAACAGCGTCAGTATTCAATTATTCTCACAAGTATCTATAATAACATTTATACATTTCACACGTGTTCCGGATAACCACACCACATTTGTTATGGATTTAGAGATATTCGTCCAAAGTAGGCGCCTGGGGCATATCGATCGTCTTCCATGCACAGCCAATTGTGCCTCACATGAAATTCATATGAAATGAGCATCATGTCAATTTCACATGAATGTTCATGTTAAATTCATATAAATTTCCCATAAATTTATGTGAAAAAAATTTCACATAAATTTACTTCACATGAATTTTACATGAAATTTTCTTTGTTACCTTCATGTAAAATGGAGTTTACATGCAATTTTTTTTCAAAAACTTCACATGAATTTCATGTGAAAAATTTCATGTAAATTTCATGTTTGCGCTCAATTCACATAAATTTCATGTAAACTTTTATGTGAAGTTCATGTAAATTTCACATGAATTTCATATGAGGCACAATTGGCTGTGTACATCTGTTCTCACTCATGTGTCAATTACCTGTTGTGTATGTTAGTTTATTTCGTGTTGGTTTTATAATTTGCTTCTATGTTCCCGGTTGTTTGTTGAAGTGACTGTTTTGTCTCATGTCCGTTTTTCATTGCAATAGTTTATGTGTGTTCCACTGTGATCCATAAAGTGTTGTCTTGTTTTAGATATCACTAGAGAAAACTGTGGAAACACATCGTATTCTACATATTGTATGTTGGTGTTCAGCAAATTCATTGAAAGATATATGAATTATATTGCGATCGTATTTGCTCTACTGTTTATTGGACAATACCCGCTTGTGTCCAAAAGTAGTCAAATCACTTAAGAGTTAGAATGCATCCATGTACGAAAGTCATAATAGTAGAATGAAAAATATTCCTACAACGAAGCAACTGTTACTCACACAATTGTGAAAGGCACAGACTTGAGACTTGTACAACTTCTAGATCGTGTTTGCCGTGCTGTGTATCTTAATATGTGATTTTGTTTAAAGATTACACGAAAGTCCTACGGAAATAATATGTAATTTTTATTTATAGAACACAGATATATCAAAGATGAAACGAAAATGTTATTTGCATCAGCTGTCATCGAACAGCGAGTATACGAGTGTTTTCAATGAAGCCTTACTTTTTATCCTGAAATTAATACGTGCTGCAACTGTGCTTGCAAACGTAATAAAATACAAGTTGTCTGATTAGTAAACATCATTTAAACTACATTACTATAATTATACTACTGCCATGCTCTATGTGCAATTCACTCAAATAAGCTCGACACCCAAGGTGTTCAATCGGTACAAACCGTAAAACTAACAGCCTTTAATTGGTCGATCAGTATCACAGACAATATTCAAAACTCTCAATCATTTATATCTTCATGAAAATTTGTTGTGATTTTCGAGCAAGAACACTGTAACAGTTTTTGAACTACTTTGTTACGTTTTACATGTACTACATGTATGAAACTTCAAATGTTTCATTTCCACATCAGTATCTATGCTTATCGAATTGGATGGTAAAGTATTGAATTATTAAATATTACATAAGTTCGATTTTAAAGCATTATATAGTACGTTAAAATTACATTAGTCACTGAAAATATCGAAATATCGAAATAACAAGGAGCAATGTAGGAAGAAATCCCTTCGATTAATGAGGTAGGAAATATAATATCATTAATATGCATTTTTTTTTGTATGTTGTGCACCTTTTGCGATTTCCAACAAGAAAGGAGGGGATCTCTTACTGCAAAACCCCAAAACACCCAATGCAAAAACACAAAACAGACACACACAGATTGAGACGGAAATGGTACAATGAACGCCAAGTCACATAGAATCACCAAGCATAAATGACTATACATTAACCAACAAGACCAATGAGCATTCGGTGCCGACTTAGGACGGCCATCTGCCACGTCAGTAACAGACGGTGTGGTTATCATGGATTACATGTGTACAACCCTCCCACTGTTCCGATTACCCAGAGGAAGAACGTACAATTGTGATGTCAAACAACCTCCTCACTGTTAGATGACCACACACAAACAAGACCGCAAAACACAGGGGCCCAAGCAACAAAAACACAGATGAATATGTAAATGGATATAAAAAGAGGGCGTGCATAATACAGTCCATGCTCTGCCGGCTGTAACTAGCTCATGTGTGCTATCACCCGAGTAGTCCGACTGACATTCAGAGAGGAGAGGTGGTCGGGGCCATGTCTTCTCTAAAGAGCTTTGGACAGGGCCCGCCATGGAGTCCCGTCGTCACAGTCAGTCAGAGTGCAAGTCTTAAGAATGTGCTGGTACAAGACTTTAGACTGGTTAGGTACCAAGCCTAGTGTCCGTCTGGTGACATAAGGATCATATCCACGGTATAAAAGGCGTTTGATGATCCTGACGCATTTTCGATGGTTAATGCTGTCAACCTTTAATCCTTCTTATTTTGTTAATTATGTCACTATAAAATGCAGGTTGTGAAATACCCTAAGTAAGATACTCTGTTGCTTGTATGGGTCCGAATTTCAAAAGAAGTTGATAATAATTTTTTGTAAAATTTCCAGAAAGTCTTTACTAGTTTGTGAAAGCGAAAACCTTGACCTAAAAGTGTCTTCGTAATTTTCAAATTTCTACTTTGAAAATTCAAAACATCAGTATATGCTCTAGCATACCGGATTGGCTGTGAAATGTAGATACCTTATGACGGTAATCTAGGACAATCACCGTCAAGCCAGGGAAAAATTACTATGTTGAATCCAAAATCATCTCTTTTGTCATACACACTTGTGTGAATATCTCCATTAACAATTTTAATATTAAGGTCCAAAAACGATGTTTCTGTGTTTGTAAAGTTTGCCTTGTGTAGAGTCAATTCTTGTGAAGAAATAACATTTTTACAATTTTTAAAAACAGGATCCGGATTGTCGATAGTAAGAATATCATCCAGGTACCTAGAAGTATCAATGAAACATTTCACATCATCATGTTTTCTTTGCTTTCGAAGATTTTGCATAAATTCTTTTTCATACGTGTATAGAAATAAATCTGTAACAAGAGGCGCACAATTCGTACCCATAGGGATCCCTACAACTACCTTGTAGAGATTCTCACCAAATCTTACATAAATGTTGTCCAAAAGACAAGGCAATACAAATGTCATTACATGTCCATGATTTGTATGATTTGTATTCTGTAGCGGAAAAGAAACCTTCTGATTCAGATGTACACATATAAGTTTTCCCCTCTCGATTAAAGCACTATTTGATGAGTTTTGACGATTGATCATCAATTTTGTCGTGAGGATGCGTGATGTACATATTTAAAAAGTCCTATGAAGAAATCGTATTGGCTTGAAAAATTCTAGATTTCATTTTGTAAATAACATCCCTTGAATTTCTAATAGACCAAAATAAATTTACATCATCCCTGTTTAGAATAGCTTCACAATTTTTTGCTACGTGTTCCTTTATCACCGTAAGTGCTGACGTCAGATTTCTTGACAAAATTGTAGTTAAACAGTTGCTAAAATTAGCAATGCATCGGAATTTGTAAGGAGACTTGTGCAATTTTGGTATGCAGTATATTGTGGGAAGATCCAATTTAGAATTAGGAATATTGAATGAAGAAATTTCACTATTATGTTTGCTCAAATTGTTGGGGACACTTTCATTGCTTTTGATATTAATCAACAAGTCATTTCAAAAGTGAATAATTGAAAGGTTGAAAGGCAGGTACCGGTATGTCAAAAATGTAAATTCAAAAGAAACCTTAACTGAATATCAGACCGTTGTATAGCACTCAACAAATAATGAATTAAATCTTATTATCGTTTTATAAAGAAATATTCAACTGTGGTATTGGAGATTATAGTGGCCATTTTGCTGTAAATGCTTCCCAAAATTTGGAATCTATGTGTTGCGTCTTAAACACAACAGCATGTTTTGTTTTTTTTTTTCGAACGAAGTTGGCCTAAACCTTTAAGTAGTATACTCGCTTCAATTTTTTTCAACATGCATTCCTTACGGATGTATTGGTAAAAGAGCGGAGATAGAGGAGTACCGTAAATGATATCCATTTCATGATAAGTCTCTATCTACAATTGCCCTGCTCTCTCTAACCTTCCAGTCCAAAAGGAACTAAACTCAGCAAAATGGCAGGTGGACATCTAGCAACTGGCAATTATATATTGGGTCCATATAGACCAAACCTCAATCGAAGACTGTTGATTTGAAAGTACTTATAGCAAAAACACTTCGATAAATATTTTCATTAAGATATATGTCATAAAATTCGAAGACAAATCCTAATGAAAAGTAGCCCTGTCACGAAAGTCATCAACTAACCCCCCAAAAATTAGTGAGATGCTAAAAGGGTACAAGACATGAAAAGACAATCAAGTCAAAGGGATAATTAGCACATGCTCCCAACACGATCTCCAAAATCCATTTTAATGAAGGATCCGTCTGAGAGATTTGTCTCTGACATCGTGATTGATTCGTTAGATGTAATTTTGAAGCTATTATTTGTGTCTTATCATTCTCTGCCATGTCGCTATGGACCATCAATCATTAGAGAATTGCGTGAGAGGCCTTTGTTTTATATCCGTTAACTGAGATAGATGTACGTTAACGGCAGGGGACATCCTAAAAATGCCACACAATTTACTTGTTTTCATCCGTTCGATTTTTTCTTATATTTTAGAAAAAAAATGAGAACATACTTAAAAGGTTTAATGATAGGTGAGACTGTCAGTCTAGCGTTTTGCTATAGAAGTAGGCAAATTCAAATTGACGATACGTCTGATGGATACTTAACACTTTCTAAATATGTGTATGTGGAAACCTATGTATTCTCGGTCAAGTGAGAGGGTTATGTGTAGACGATCCGGATAAGTATTTTACAACTACACATGTACTAGGAAAATGGCTGTTCTCATCCTGTTTCCATTTGTATCATGAATGTCTATGTTTGAGTATTTTTTATGTCTTGGAGTCGAACCTTTTGAGTAGTGATGCGATCGTCTTACAAAATTGCAAAGAGACAATCAGTTGGTGTATGACGATAGATTGCACCCAGAGATTACACAATGGTGGGTGATAAAAACATCATATGTCATATCAGTGTATGCAAATAAAAGAAAAAGATGTTTCAGTGTTGAAATTAATCAGGTTACTTTATCAGCAGGTTACAAAATAGTCCCTGTGCACAGATGCGTTCTATTGATTCCAGTCTGTGCACAGAAATGAAAACTCAGAGTGTTCATACGAGGGCTGATGATAGGTTGTGAGCCTCGGTTTTCTGGGTTGCAGAAGGTATTCTAGTGATAGATTATTTCCAAAGAGGACAAACAATCAATAGCACATACTGTGCTTCACTTCTGACACATATTCTGACATAGACCATTTGAACCATCCAACCAAACATTGTACTCTATGTCTTCCGAAATGGAAGTAACCGGATGTGACAGTTCTACCGAATTGAAACGGCGGGTGTTGCATGCAAGCAGGAGATCCTTACTCTTCCTGGGCACCTGATCTCACTCCCATATAGGGAGTTCGCTTCTTTTCATATGGTGGAGGTTTTTGTTTGTTTGCTTTGGTTCCTGTTTTATCCTGATTTTGTATGCCTTCGGTTTCTGATTTTCTGAATTATCGATTTTGTGCTGTATACAGTGATATGGTCATTATCCATATTTGTCACAGTTACGGGAAACTATCAAACAAAAGCGCCGCGGAAAGCTAACTAGCTAAAGGACAATGTACTGTTCACTAGTCTGTCACTGCTATGGCTGCCATTTATGATTGTGGCTGTCATTTGATTGAGCATCCGCCTTATTCACCTGATCTTGCTCCATCAGACTTTCATCAGTTCCCAAAACTAAAAGCAGATATTTCTGGCACCCACTTTCAGTCCGATGATGATGTCATACATGCAGTGGATGGCTTTCGGACTAGTCAAGATAAAGAGTTCTTTAAAAGTGGAATTGAGGCCCATTAACACCGGTGGCAAAAATGTATAGATACTGAAGAGGGTTATGTAGAAAATAATGCAAAATGTCTGATAAAATTCAAATCCTTAAATACGAGGCTCACAACATATCAATCAGCCCTCGTATATCACTTCATAGGAACCTGTATGTAAGATAAATAGATATCTTACATTTTCTATATTCTATATTAATCTTTATAAATACAAAGTTTGATCGTTTGTTTATCAATGTATTTGCGATGTGCGACGTAACGCTGACAATGACACAGTGTGGGCGTAAGTTAACATTTCTTGTTGTCTTGTGATGTTCTGTCTCGATATTTCTTTAATAATGTATGAATTGAAAGTCAATTTATGGTAGTCAATTAGTTTATGAATGATTTATTGAAAGTTGTTCGTGAATTCGTCAAAGTCCAAAGTAGGGACAGTGTAGCATGGCCACTATTGAAACCTGAGTAAACTGAAGGTTTGATATTTGAATAAGAAACAGCAACTCAGATATCTACTTTTCTGACGTGTTGCACGCCTACTAGTAGAGAAGAAAAAATATTCAAGTTTCATGTTCAAACTCGAAATCATGACATTCAATCCCTCTTCCCTCTTCCTTTTCAAGCAAGTCAGCATCCTTATAAGCTCGATATACAAGCTTGGTGTACTTTGTTGTTGTTGTTTTTTTAATAATATTATTGAGCTAGTCCTATATCAATAGTCCTATTTGCCTATAAGACCAATGGGTTTCGGATTTAAGACGGCCATCAGCAACGTCAGTAGCAGACGGTGTGGTTATCTAGATAACGTGCGCACCACCCTACCACTAAACGGACAATTG
Source organism: Pinctada fucata (assembly GCA_028142955.1). Lineage (NCBI taxonomy): Eukaryota > Metazoa > Mollusca > Bivalvia > Pterioida > Pteriidae > Pinctada > Pinctada fucata. The sequence goes on from AP027102.1 coordinate 84,228,957, forward strand.
TGGTGTAAAATAACCTCCCCACTGTTAGATGACCATACAAACAGACAGCATGACGCAGGGGCCGAGGAAACATACATATGGATATTTTAATGGATATAAAATCGGAAGGCGTACGAAATACAGTCCGTGCTCTGCTGGCTGTAGCGAGCTTATGCATGTTATCACCCGAGGAGTCCGACTGAGACTTAGAAGCTCTACTGTAGTTGTACACTTAATATTGATTGTTTGAGTTCCTGACCCCAGGGGACTTAGAAAAAAAATGTGGTCATATTATTTATCATATATGAATTCACTTGTCAATGAGTAAATGAAGAAAGCAATCAGGAGAGCTACAGTCTCGCCAGAGAGTTCTGATGTTATTAAAACTACTGTACGTCTCAGAAGACCTCTTTATCCAGGTTGACGTAGGGGATGACTCTCCAAAATTGGCATCTTGTGCTCATTGGTCATCCTCAGTTTATGCTTTGTCGTTCGTGTGTTTGTTAGACAGTTCGATGTGGTTGTTGTTGTGTTGTTCTGTGTTTTTTATTGAAGTTGTTCTGTGTTATCGTTGTTGTTGCAATCCTACGGGTGTATTCCGCTGCGATCGATGCAGAGTTGTCTTGTAGGAGATTATTCCCTATTTCTATACACATTGACATTCTTCAGGCTTAATGTGTAAACATTGTAATTAAACAAATAAAATAAAATAAGAAAAAAGAAAAACCAACAAAATACAAAAAACAAAACAAAACCAACAAACAAACAAAAACAAAAAAATTCAATCGGACCTCTTAGCAACGGGCAAGTAAAACTGTTTCTTTCGCTTCCTCCGTCTTGATTTCTTAGATATTAAGAGAAAATTTAAAAAATGTAAAGAAAGTGTCGAAAATATTCTATTTCAAAAACAAAGCAACAACCCTACAAAGGACGAGTAGGACTGACGATGATTATTTTGACAAATTGAAAAAGGGAGATCTGACCTAGACATAGAAGACATATGTTTCTGAACCAATTTTGAGGCTAGACGAGCTAAATTCGTCTCCTCAACGACGATGTCATTTTCTTCAATATATATCTTAAATCAATTGAAAGGCCAATTACCTCTGTCCTGCTTTACAAGTGCATTAGACTGAATAATTCATAACTGCTGTAATTAGGTTTATTTCATCACAATTTCCGTTAGAAGGGGGACAAAATCTGATCTTCATATGATCAACTACTCCACATCCATATACCATAGATTTTTCTACTACTACAATGTAAGCAGGGAGTGTTGGTGTGATTCGATGTTTAAAGAGAATGATACGGCAAAATGACTTTACAAACATCGGCTGTGAGCATGTCGAGCAGACATCTTTTTCAAATTTTGCTGCTGCTGCCATTTATTTGAAGAGAACTTTGGAAATAATTTGATACACATTATCCATGAATCAAAGTAAATCAGATCTTCTAACGGAATACGTTTGATACAATGCAACATTTGTATTCATTCATCTAATCACTTTAACATTGAAGAAGTTTTACTGCGTTCTTATTACCTCTATATTTTAGTTTGATTAACAGATATTCGTCATGTATTATGGATTAAAGATTTTGTCTAAATAAAGGCATATTTTGATAAATTTATAAGTATGTTGATAATATAACAGTATAGTGAGTCAGTGGCATAATTGATCTGTTTGAAACCGCAGTCGAATTGGTATCAATTAAGAAATTCACCGCAGGTGTTGTTCTACCAACAAAATATTTCAATTGGAGGCAGTCTTTTATTGACCGATTTATCTCTCTATACTTTATATATCATTGTGGCTTCGGCTCAGATTTTATGAAGAGTTTGATAGATTTAAGAGTTTTTTTCATGAATAATTTGTTAGAATTGAAAAAGTAAAGGTTTTGTTCAATAAAGTTAAAGTTTTGAAAACGTAACACACATGGGTTTCCCGGACGAGAGATCTTACTATAGCTATTACCTGTATTCTGATTAAGCCGAGTAGATGTATCAGATTACTTCAACTGAATACATGTTATCAACCTTGAGTCTTACCAAACTTTATTAATTAGTTTAAACTTAAATTATTGTTTTTGTAACTCCAAGTACAAAATTACAGAAAAGTCGAAGGATAGATAAACCATTTGACTCCTTGCTTTTAAAAAGTTTATTTAATCATTTCTTACCCGATTTGACTAAAACGACTTCATTCTGAGTGTAAAGGAATAATCGACCGAAAAACTACTCATCCAGGGATATAATTGTGAGCGACAGACTTTGTCATTGCAAAGAATACTTTCAACTATACAGTATGAAAATACGAATGTATAATATACTATAACATTTGTACTACTTAGTGAGTGTCACTGCTGGTGGACCAGGAGTCCCCGAGGGCACATATAGCCAAGTGCGATCAATTTCGGTTGATCGTCTGTCTCTTTAATGCATTTGACAATTTCTGTTGCAAAATTTCTTGAAATTTCTAAAACGAGGGTCTTGTAGCATCATATCCCACCAATTCTGCTACGTCTTTCGGTACCATTTTGGACATAATAATTTTCACACTTTTTGGCAATATTACATTGTTTAGACTGAGGATCACTGACAAGGGTTGAGTACCCGAAACGTGCATTGCATGTCTGGTCCATGCTGCAAATTTTTCTGGTCTTAAATGATGCTATTGAATTTGAAGACGTTTTAAAACTTTTCACTGTTAGAACTATCCAAAAACACACTAAGTTTGATGCATTCGCCTATTTCAACCTTTTCTATACAGTTTAGGCTACAGGTTTTGCTAGCAAGCATACAATGCTTACTTGTCCCAACCACATGATTTTATCTCAATTTCCTTTTTGTTCCGTTGCAGAATATTTTAGTTTGGTTTTCACTCAGCTATTCGTTTTGTTAGAAAATTGAAGAGTTCCAACTAGTTACCTTCTTGAAGAAAGTTCCAAACCAGTTTTGATGCTTCAGACACGTGTTTCGGATAGAAAATCCTCATTAGATAACATGCTACAAAAAGTTTACACAGATCCTTCTATAACACGTGTGTTTTCTTCATTTTGGATTTATTAACAATTACCTATCCATGTTTGATGGATACTTTTCATTTTGATGGATTCGTTAGTATGACGGTAATGTTACAGATGGTAGGAGGCATAATTAGACAGTCTGAAACCACGATCGAATTGGAATATAATGAAGAATTATACCGCAGGTGTTTCTGTGGTCTACATTTAATTCAATTGGAAGCAGTCATTCATTAAACTTTTTTTTTATATCTCAATACTCTTCAATTGTGGCTTTGGTCGAGATTTTTATTAATGGTAAAAAAGATATGAGTGATTTTGCATGATTCATTATCTGTTAGATCTGATAAAAAGTAAAGTTTTTGACAACGTTACACACGTGGGTATTTATAATGTAGCATCATATCCAACTCATCCTGCTTCGTCTTTCGATAGATTTCTAGACATAATAACTTGCAAACTCTTTGGTCATATTACATTGTTTAGATTGTGGATCACTGACGAGGGTTAAGTATTAACTCAAATTCAGCCAGCTAGGTTTAACTAAAACGACTTCGTTCTGAAGGCAAAGGAAGAATCGACCAAAAATGACTCAAACAAGGATTTATAAAGATTGTGAACGACTGACTTTGTCATTGCAAAGAATCTTATCAGTTATACATGTATATATATAATCCCGTACAATGAAAATAAATATGTTATAGGAGACTATAACATGTCACTGTCTTTAATGTTGAAAGATATTTCAGTTAGAACTGTAAAAAAATATTAAGTTTGATGCCTAAACCGGCTTTGACCGCTTCTGCGAGGTTTGACAGATGTTGCTAGCTGGCCTGAAATACTAGTACTTACTTGTCCCAGCCACCTGATCTCATTTCGATTGAAGATTCACCTTTTCCTCCGTGGTAGAATATTTAAGTAGTTTTAAGTTTTGTTATTACCCCCCCCCCCCCCTCGATTATGATTTTTAAACTCGGATATGATTTCGGGGTTTCAGTTTGACTCTCACTTATTTTAAAAGTATTCTCTTATTTTACTCTTCCTGGGCACCTGGTCTCACTCTCATATCGGGAGTTCGCTTCTTTTCATATGGTGGAGGTTTTTGTTTGTTTGCTTTGGTTTCTGTTTTATCCTGATTTTGTATGCCTTCGGTTTCTGATTTTCTTGGTTATCGATTTTGTGCTGTAAACAGGGATATGGTCATTATCAATATTTGTCATTTAGACAGTTTTTACACATACCATTCTTTTTCAAAACTCTTTAAGTAATTGCACACACTCATGTAATTTTTTAAAATAAAATTTCATCATTTTTCAGCGATAGACAAGTCAGTTTATAATTGAAAATATGCACACATGCTTGTTATTCCATTATCTACTTTCAATGCCCACTGTGACCTTCATCTATTTCTTTCATGAAATGATTCTGGTAACGAAGTATTAGAATATGTACTCTTACGCAGTGACCATGATTATCGGCCTCAATGGAGTTGTCATACTAATGTATCACTGAGAGTCTTTGAAAGTCTATTTCGCATTTGGTGCACTAGATTTTATATACCCCGGTATTTCAATATTGACAATTCCAAGAAAGAAATGGACAGACAGACAGACAGACAGAAGCAGAATCCAAGTGTTTGGAGACAGAGAGATCGAGAGCCTTGAATGTGTCTTTGGCTTGGAGCCTTTTGGCTCAGATGTCAGCAATAGTTTATCCTCAGCTTGGGCCTGAGACAGACTTAATAAAGTTAAGTAAATGCAACATATACGACTGGTAAATAGCAAAAGGGTCCAGAGTAACAGATCAATATGGTGCTTGAAGACGGAATAGGCTTACAAAGGTCGTGTGTTGACAACTTCAAACAATCTGTTTTATTAAGCTTTACGACAATCTCCCTCATGTTTAGACGACCTCCTCCGTTACTGTAATTGAAAGTCGCATCCCTCGGGACTCGCAGCCATTCGTATCCTGTAATAAGATTTTATTAGATGAATATTCAATCTCTACTGGACGCTGGTTAATCATATATAGAGATTATTGTAAAGGCTAATCGTAGTGAAAAGGGCAGATGTTTGGGGAATCGCCTTAATAAGGCAAACAGAATAAGTCAGGAAATGAAAACAGGATCTACAGTATTATTTTGAATACGTCTTACTTTGAATACACTCCCTAGATAGTTCGGAAAAAGTCTACTAGGCATAAAGCATATTCAATAACATTTTGCCGCCAGCTGAACAAATTTCTTCGTTTTTGTGTTAATTGCACATATCTCTTTTTAGATATTTCGAAACATAACAGAAAGTAATTTGCTTCTTAATTTTGCAAGTCAGTCAAACTTGTAACCTTTTTAGAGCAGAGATGGATATTTCTGTTGTACAATCCTGCCAAGATATTCAAGTATAGATTACATGTAGGTCTAAGGAGCTCATATTTAAGTGGACATATTTTGGACACTTTTAATTCTGAACATTGCTCAAGAATTGTTTTCTGCAAAAACAAAACTTTTATCTTGGAAGTAGCACCCCTCCATCAATGTTTGAATTTTGAAAATGAAAAAATGAGATGCCTATGTATACATAGAGTTACAAATAGGTCATTTTGCCGAGATGTACATCGACATGAAACAACACGAATTTTATTTTTAATGATATATATATACGATTAAGTTAAAAATATACATTCAATTTTGAAATGTGTGAAATGTATGAATGTCTGTGAACTCAAGAGTTGAAAATCATCGTCGGCATGGTGACATATATAAGGGGTCACTTTTCTACAGACTAATCTTGACAAGATTAGATTCCTAATTAATTAAAAGGCAAAATAGAATTAATTATCAAACCAGATTTCCCGAGCCGATTTTTTATATAATTCTTTTAGATGTACAAGGAAGAAGGAAATCTTAAAGTAATGACGTCATAATCAATAAGCAATTATTACTTTCATAGAGTCGTTGATTGCTAGAAGAAACGCTGTCAATTTCACTTATTTCCTCATTGTCATAATCAGAATTGAGTTGATAAAAACGAACATTTTCAATTTTCAATAACATTTCATGATAAATTATGATATTTATTTCACTAAACTAGAAGTTCATCCCCATAGTCACACAATAAAACTGTCAAATCTATCATGATTATATTTATGATTCACCAAGGGGTTTAACCAAAAATATAATCATGATAAGTTATTATGATTATATTTTTGGTTAAGCCTCTTGGTGAATCGAATAGAAGATATGATCATGATATATCTATGGAATTAGTTTACGTCACAAGACAAGATCAGAGTCCAAAAAAGGCATGTTTACCTTGCTCAGGATAGGGGACATGAAACTATGATTGGCTGCAACTATGATGTTTTCTTAACTGTCATGGTATGGACTATTCAATAATTCAGATATGAAGTCAAATGCTTTCGGGCTGATGGTGAGAGGAATTCCAAAACTGTTTGCACAGTACCTATGTAATTCAGCTGAAGACCAGAGTCGTTTATACTGTATACGTGCTTTTTGTAATCAATATCAATCTTGAGTAAAAAGAAAAACAAAACAAAAACATGTACGTATTAGGTTTAGATATTATAGATACGGCCTATTAACGCGATTATAAAATGATTTAAACGTAACCGACACTGATCACGGCTAGATTACATCTGATGCGCACTACTCTCCTTGTTACAAGAGTACCAAAAATGTACCCCAGCAGAGTGAGCAGACGCCGGTTTGTAGTGTCAGCACGCCTGTCAGGCACCGTTCCTCTCGGTATGATCAAGATACAAACTTGACGTAAGGGATAAGGATACAAAGGCGATTTTATATAAACGGACTTCAAATACACGAATGACATGTCATCGGCAAGCGATCCTTAGCTTGCCTCTACAACGTATTATACGTAGGATATGGACATAAACATAACGATGAGCAAGCCCTTAATGAGCTTAAGCTTTGATATGTAATCATGATCGATTCCCGTTTTGTGGTTAACTTACAGATTCGACCAGTCGAAAGTTTGATATTAGCTTTCAATTTTTAAGCGAATTGAAAGCTTTTTGAAGGCTTAGCGCTCAAAATTCCGTCAGGGATTGCTTTCAAAAGTTTGAAAACCCGAGAGATGGCAAAATTTTGAAAGCTCGGAGTGTTGTGAAACTGTTCTAAACAGGAATGATGTAAATTTATTTTGGTCTATTAAAAATTCAGGGGATGTCATTAACAAAATGAAATCTAGAAATATTCAAGCCTATACGATTTCTTCATACGATTTTAAATATGTACACCACGCTTTCTCACGACAAGATTAACGATCAATCGTCAAAACTCATTAAATGGTGCTTTAATCGAGAGGGGAAAACTTATAAATGTACATCTGAATCAAAGGGTTTCTTCTCTGCTACAGAATACAACTCATACAAGTCATGGGCATGTAGTGACCTGTGTAGTGCCTTGTCAGTCCTCTTGGACAATATCTATGTTAGATTTGGTGAAAATCTCTACAAGCATGTTGTAGGGATCCCTATGGGTACTAATTGTGCGCCTCTTGTTGCAGATTTATTTTTATACACGTATGAAAAAGAATTTATCCATAATCTTCAAAAGCAAAGAAGACATGATGATGTGAAATGTTTCAATGGTACCTCTAGGTACCTGGTTGATATTCTTACTATCGACAATCCTGTTTTTGAAAAGTATAAATATGTCATTTCTCCACAAGAATTGACTCTAAGCAAGGCAAACGTTTCAAACAGAGAAACACCATTTTTGGACCTAAATATCAAAATTGTTAATGGAGAGATTTATACAAGTGTGTATGACAAACGAGATGATTTTGGATTCAACATCGTAAATTTCCCCTGGCTTGACGGTGATGTTCCTAGATTATCGTCATACGGTATCTACATTTCACAGCTCATCCGGTATGCTAGATCATGTGCTGATGTTTTGGATTTTCATAGTAGAAATTTACAAATTACGAAGAAACTTTTAGGTCAAGGTTTTCGCTTTCATGAAATAGTAAAGACTTTCTGGAAATTTTACAAAAATTATGTTCAACTTCCTTTGAAATTCAGAACCATACAAGCAACAGGTGACATAATTAACAAAATAAGAAGGATCAAAGGTAGACAGCATAACTATCGAAAATGCGTTAGAAATATCAAACGCCTTTTATACCGTGGATATGATCCTAATGGCACCAGACGGACACTAGGCTTGGTACTTAACCAATCTACAGTCTTGTACGAGCGCATTCTTAAGACGTGCACTCTAACTGACTGTGACGACAGGACTCCATGACAGGCCCTGTCCAAACCTCTTTAGAGAAGACAGGGCCCGACCTGTCAGTCGGACTCCTCGGATGATAACATATATGAGCTCGCTACAACCGGGAGATCACGGACTGTATTACGCACGTCCTCTTTTTATATACATCTACATATTCATCTGTGTTGCTGGGGCCTCTGCGTTTTACGGTCTTATTTGTGTATGGTCATCTAACAGTGAGGAGGTTGTTTTACACCATAATTGTACGTTCTTCGAGACCTCTGGGTAATCGGAAAAGTGGGAGGGTTGTGCGCACATAATCCAGGATAACCACACCGTCTTCTACTTACGTGACAGATGGCCGTCCTAAGTCGGCACCGGTTGCCCATTGGTCATTGGTTTATGTGTGGTCTTTCATGTTTCATGTTTCTATGGTGTGTGTTGGTGTTCCTTGTCCCTTTTGCGTCTCTTTCTGTGGATGTCTGCTCTGTTTATTTTTTTTTTGCATTGGGTGATTTGACGTTTTTCTGTGGGTGCTGCAACCGAGTATTGTTGGAAATACCCTCCTTTCTTTAGCCTTGATTAATTAGTATCTAATTTCAAATGCAGAGAAATCCATCCGAGGCATTCCGCACCACTGCAAAAACAATATGACGCCTGAGCGTTCAAAAAGCTTTCAAAATTTCGTCGGCGATTGCTTTCAAAATTTCGTCGGCGATTACTTTCAAAATTTCGTCAACGATAGCTTTCAAAATTTCTTCAGCGATTGCTTTCAAAATTTCGTCAGCGATTGCTTTCAATATTTTGAACGCTCCGAGATGACGAAAATTTGAGAGCTCATACACTGCCAACCATCTACATACATGCATTTCTAAATTCTTTATCGTTTCATCCTAATATTCGGTTTCTGATTTTCTGAATTATCGATTTTGTGCTGTATACAGGGATATGGTCATTATCAATATTTGTAATTCAAAATTATTGGCTTAACATAATTCAAAATTATAAATTGTGATAACGAAAATGTATAAAGAAACTTTTTTCATCAGCACTATTTTCTTTCCAAATATTGTTATCTTTATATAAAAAAAGAATGAAAATTCAAAAACTGCAAATTTTGAAGTTAGTTACAAATGATATCTACAAGGTTCATTATCAGAATTCTAAAGTAATGTATTTGAAATGAAACAGTTCGTTTTATAACAGGAACATGAGCAGAAATAGCGTATACTGATTTATGGATGGCACTGTATAACCAAGTATTTCTCCATATATACTCTCACTCACACAACGCACTTGCGGACTTGTTTTTATATTCATACGAAGCTGAATTCACCTTGATCTGGACTGGGAGAACACACCTCGCATCTCAGTTCAATTTTACCTTCAGATACGTAGACATAGATGTGTTGTCCATCAATAATCCGAACTTTAAGGATCATCTACAAGAAATAAATCTTCTTGAACTAGAGATCAAGGAAACAAGGTTCTGAGAGCGACAGATGGCTTCGTGCTTGGATATACTTCTAGCTTTCGACACAAACGCCCATTTAAATACCCCACTGTATGACAAGCGTGATGATTTCAGCTTCCATATAACTAACTTCTCTTCCATGAGTAGCAACATTCCGTCTTCTCCAGCTGATCGCGTTTTTGTTTCTCAGCTAATACGGTACGCCAGGGCATGTTCCTAATTTGAAGATTTCATCGTTCGAGCTAGACGGCTTGCAACGTAAGCTTCTTGTTCAGGGTTATATTAGACAACGGCTGAAGTCAAAGTCCTTCGGTCGCTACGGGGATATTATAAAGGCATATCAGATCCCTCTTTCCAGAATGATCAGTGAAATACGTACAGAAATATTTCTACTGGCCTTTCGAGCATAATTGTCAAGAATATTGTCCAACTTAACCTAGCTTCGTCTGTACTACGTGCTAAAGAATATCATCCAAGGCCATCTTGTGTAAATGGGGCTCCTAAATGGACATATCTTTTTAACAACATTTCTGTGTCCTCGAACATAATAAAGAAGATCCTCGGTGTCTACAGAACCAATAAGACTTGATACATCATAAACCTAGTAAACCAGTTTTATCATTACCAACAGTGCGTAAGGATATAAAGGATAAAATAGCTTTATAAGGTCCATCAAAATGGTGTAAGTGATTTGTATAAAAGCTTTTCGATCTTTTTTATTATAACGTTATAAGTATATTCCCAAGTCCGTCTATTGTTCAGAATAAAATGTAATGCCTCATCATTATCCTTAGAGTGGAAACCATGATAACGTGACTTCAAACAAATTTTGCAGAACTTTATATTGGGGATGCCGTGCAGGTTAACACAGAAATTGATATTTGCTACAAACATGTATGAAGTATATCAAATAATGCAAATTACTTCAAACAATGTAGTTATGTAATAGGCTGATAGTTTTGATACTCAGAGCATAAAAATATAGAAAGAAATTGATGTTAAACAGAAGAAAGGAGGGGATCTCCAACAAGACTCGGTTGCAGCACCAACAGCAACACACCAAATACCCAAGTGAAAACACAGAGAAGACACATACATCAAGAGACAAGAAACAACAAACGAGACATCAAACATCGAACATAAAAGACAACACATAAACCAACGAGACCCATTGGCAATCGGTGCCGACTTAGGACGGCCATCAGCCACGTTAGTTACAGATGGTGTGGTTATTCTGGATTACGTGCGCACAACCCTCCCACTTTTCCGGTTACCCAAAGGTCTCGAAGAACGCACAATTGTTGTGTGAAATAAGAAGAATTGTAGAGGCCCAAAATACGAAACTACATTTTATATCGAATTTGAAGACGTTTAACATTTGAACCACTTGGTGAGTGTCACTGTTGGTGGATCCCCGAGGGCACATGTAGCCATGTTCGATCAACCTCCATTGATCGTTTCTTTCAACGCATTCGAAAATTTCTGTTCACAAAATTTCTCGAAATTTCTTTAACGTGGGTCCTTTAGATCCATATCCCACCCATCCTGCTACGTCTTTTTGTACATGTTTTGGACATAATAACTCTAACCATCCTTGGTCATATTACATTGTCTAGATTGAGGATCACTGACGAGGGTAAAGTACGCGAAACATACATATCTGGTCCATGCTGCAAATGTATCTGTTCTATAATGATGCTATTGAATTTGAAGAGGTTTAACATTGTTTAGATTGAGGATCACTGATAAGGGTTAAGTACGCGAAAAGTGCATATCTGGTCCATGCTGCAAATCTATCTTTTCTAAAATGATGCTATTGAATTTGAAGACGTTTAACATTAAGGAAATACCATTCATTGCCAGATATACTATGGAGATTCCATAGAGGGAATACTTACAATGCATCCTTTGTGAAAATAATGATACTTGCTAGGGAGTCCGTCCATGCTCAATTTGGTGCAATATTTTGAGTGTTGTTGTGATTGTCATCAGGATCTTCTTTATCTAATTTAGAGTAAGTTCATCGAAAACGATATACAACCAGATAGAGAAATTGGACGTCTTCTTTATTCTGATTTTATAGTTCTGTGAACTTTATCATAACCTGTATCTTTTTCGGCAAATTAAAACAAGCCAACTTCATCATTATTATCATTATGCCAATTCTCCGATCTTCGTTTAAATTGCAAAATTTACACTTACTTGTGCTGACAAATTCAGTGAAGAACTCAGAGATGATCGAAGCATAACATAAGAGCAAATGATACAGTGGCTACACAGTTAATTCAAATACCGTACTTTCTAAAGGATGTACCCACGTTATACGTGATACATACACCGATGCCTTATTTTAAAACACTTAAATATGTGATGCTTCTTTTTTTCTCTTTGTTTTCTAGACTGAGAAAACTATAAACTGAACGAATTAACCTTTAGTGGACATATATTCTCTTTCGTGGCTGGCATTACGCCCGATGATCTGATGTGAGGGAAGATATTGAGCCGTGTAACCTCTGGGCAACTCCCATCGATTCTGTGACAATCGTGTAGAGACTGTGACAATTCCTTGCAATCACGGCGTTCCAAAACAACCAAGTCTGTAAACATTAATCATATTTTAAGGAATATAGCCTGGGGAGAATCGCAGTGATTTTGCATTACAACTCGGCTTTATTGCGAATTTTGTAATTTAAGGCAATTCGACACCATTTATCACAGCGAAGAAGAAGGAGTTTTCAATAGAAAGAACAGTAATTATATCGATTTATCTCTCTTAGTGGCAGAAAAAGGATGTAAATTTTGTCATCTTGTGGCTTTACCTCTAAACGTTGCAAGCTTTTACTAGTCAGTATCTTATTTTTATACTCCCTTAAATATAAATTATATGCCAGAAAATATGATTACATATCATGCGGATAAGAAACTTCAAATAAATCAAAATAAGTGATTAGATACTCAATATTATCTGAAAAAAGAACATGACAAGGCCACGTGGTGGATAATGGATTTAGAATTATACATTCTTACTTCAAAAGAAAACTGAAATTACTTAGAGAATTCAAATCAATAGAAAATTGATTTTGTAACGTAGAAAAAAGATAGGCTACCATCAAAGGGTGATTGATATCTATTAATTTTTTTTCACTATTTGCCTTAGCCGACATTTTATTTTATAAGATTAGTAGATGTTTCCGAATGATAAAATAAACAGTTCTGTAAAGTGCTGGGACTATAAATCGGCGATATGGGAAATGTCATTTAGCAGAATGGGGTAACATCTCTTACTGTCCCCGTGTGGAAACAATGGTAAAGTCAATTAGTTAGCAACGCAACGTAATTGTAATTCTAGTCAGGACAGATCGGCATAATTGCTCAGACTTTTGATAATGGGAACGGGGCTGTAAAATGTTCTTTTAGGCCCCGGCGTTATAAATCTGCGATCCAAGGAAATTAGGTAAATGTACAATCCAAGACAAAATAACACATAAAACAAATCCTTCTTGATTGTACTGATTTAGAGGTAGAGTTCAACTCTCCAATCGACTCACCAAAACAAGTAGAAATCTAGTTTCTAGATCGCAATTCTTTCCAATGTTTCGAAGCTTCCATTCTTATCTTGCTTGAGATCTTTTTCATACAACTTTATAGCCGAGAAAGCAAGAATAATGACGATTTTTGCAAACGATACCGAATGCCTTTATTGTTGTCCTTGACAGAAGATTTTCAATTCTTATAGAACTTGGATCGTGCAGAGTGTGATAATAAGGTCTAAAGAAAGAAGCATGTATCATAATGACATGAAAAAAGCCATCCAAATCTCTCGTTAAGGATGCAAGGCAGATGAAAACCGTTATCAATTTATAAATTATGAATGATAGCAAAACGTCGGTTTTCTATGTAGAGGGAGGTACATGTAACTCAGTTACACAGGAAAACCCTATATATATATATACATATAGCTATCTGAGGATTATTTGAGAGAGCTCCCCAGTAGATACATGTATGTGTGTAACAAAGTAGATCGATTTGGAAACAATGTATGCAAAACATTTAATATTTTCTTAAAGAGTATGTGCAATATCTTGAACAAATTTGAGGGATTTCTGAATAAATAAATTATTGAATTAAGAACTATTTCACACACGCTGTATTTATTTGTAATTCAGTGCCTATATATTGTTATAATATTTCCTTCGACAAACCAAGCTGTGAATCTCTTTGAGGAAGCTAATCTAAATGATGGAGGCGATCTCCATCAAGCCTCGGTTGCAGCACCAACAGCCAACCACTCTATTTGAAAACACAGAGTAAACAAACACAGCAAGAGAAAAGGGCCAAGTAACAGAAATACACCAAAAACACCAAACACAAAAGACTTCACATGAACCAGCAAGACCAATGGACAATCGGTGCTGACCTAGGACGACTATAAGAGTAATTTTCGGATTAGGGCAATTTCAATAAACCTGCATCATATAACATTTTAATAGTATAAACACTAGAGAAATGCTAGTTTATTTCACATTGTCATTTATTGCTTTTGGGTCACAATATTGATATAGGGTAAAGGTATTTTCATTTATGATGAGATAAAAAAAGCGTTCGACTTCATCGGCAAGAAAGGTTTGGTGCAAATTGATGAAACAGGGAATAAGAGGTGAAATACTAAAATCATAAAAACATTATACAAACAATTAAAATTACATTTTAAAATGGTCAAAAACTTTCTGTACTTGTTTTTTTTTTCAAGGGAAAGTGTCGTCCTAGATTTTTTAACGTTTAATATTCCATTATCTTTCAAATAACAAAAATGAATGTTACAGGATGATTCAACGAAACGATTTATATTTGCCTGACATATCAATATGAAAACTGATAAATTCGCTAAATAATTTTTTCCATGTATTGCATCGTACGTATTCCAGAAAGGAAAGAGAGCACATGGGCGGCTTCATAGTCAACCTGAGACCACTTTATGGCAATGCGTCTGACAATTTGAGGATTTGATCACTAATTGAGACGAAATAACGCTCTAAACAAGTCATTATTCTATGTTCCAAAATGCTGTCTAGACACTGATTAAAAACCCAGTGACTGATACGACAAGCGATTTTCCTCCTCCAAAATTCCTGATTATTCTTGTTTAGGAAACCGAATTCGAAATAAAAGTACGCTCAGTTCATTCGCGAATTAAATGTTACAGGTTCAAGGAAAGTCAGGGAACCCATGCTATTAAAAGTGGTGCCGTTATTTTCATTTGAAGTATGACTGTTACATTTATTACCAACAGATTTTGACTACCACTAACCAGTCTCGTCAAGTCATCAGCAAAGAAAATAGGCATAACATGTATCAATCAAAGTTAATTCAAAATACAAATGAATCGGATGGTAAAAGGGGTTCGGCTAAATGAAACAGAAATATCACAGATCAAGACCATGGTTATTCGGTCCACATTTTGGATGGTCTGCCACAAGAAATGTGCATGTGAAAGATACAAGAGAAGAATATCTTAATTTTCAAAATTATGATCGATGTTAAAGATTTCAAAAAGAAAGGCAAACTCCAAAGTCAAGTACATACAGTAAAATAAATCTTAGTATTACATGGAGGGCTCCATAGGAATACATAAGTGAAACTCTTATCAATAACGAGTCTGATCAATGTAAGAGAAAAACTTTTCAGTAAGAAGGGTAGAAAGACTGATTGGCGATAGTAAAGATACACAATCGCACAAAATATACCTCCAAATCTTTGAGGGGGAGGGGATAAAGCTGAATGATATATTCATCTTCTGTGTTTGAAAAAACTGGCTTTATAGTTCTTAGTATTCCTTTGAAGAGCAGTAATACTTTCTTTTGCAATTATTCAAAGAACTTTGCAAACTTACGAGTTATAATGATAAAATACTTCAAGTTAACAATCTTACTTAATTGTATAAGCATTTTCAACCTGAATAGTAGGGGTATGACTACAAAATGTATAACCTTAATGCAAAATTGCAAATTGAAGTAGAACATATATCCATTATAACGACATTCATCCTGTCGAATGCAGTCAGTTACTTTATCATATCTTTCAAGAATGCATTAGCAATATTATATTTTCCTGGGAATTAATGAAGCTGATTAAGATCATTATTAATGACCGAGAAGCACTTTCGTTACATGGAATTTATCAGATACTCCCTAAAGTGTATCTTCATAATCAAGTCTATTGACCGCGTAATCGACCGGATGATGGGCTCAGAGGGTCAATATGTTTTTTTCAGATATTTCATCGTAAATGTCAACGTTCATGATACGATAGTTATTGCCCCATTTATCTGACTTAATTCCAAGTGCAGCAAGATCTCATGGTTCTTCATTTTGTCCGGGCTTACGTAGATTACAATATGTCTTGAATGAAGGAAAAGATAGACATAGGTGCAATGACAAGATAGAAGATTGCTCATTGGTCTCGTTGCTATATGTGTAGACTGAGTCATTTGTGTTTAATGTTTCTATGTGATTTGGCGTTCCTTGTACATGTACCTTTTGCGTCTCCTTCTGTGCGTGTCTGCTCTGTGTTTTTACATTTGGTGCTGAAACCGAGTGTTGTTGGAGATCCCCTCCTTTCTTTTAGACTTTAGCGAATTTTTAGATGATCAACCCTTCAAAGTTTTAATACAAATATATAGAAATGTTGTGAACTTGAATAAAGTACAAAAAAGTAAAAAACCTAACCGCTAATACAAAATTAACGTTTTCAAATTGTTTTTAAACTTTAAAACATTAACGATTTGCATCAAATTGACTTGGACGACATGGGCTAGTTTGCAAGTTAACATATAGTCAATCTGAATATTTATGGATTTCCTTTTTTTTCAGATTCCCCAGATAAGTTACGCTTCTACCAGTATAGACTTGAGTGACAAATCAAGGTTTGAGTATTTCTCACGAGTAGTTCAACCTGATTCCTTTCAAGCCCAGGCCATGGTGGATATAGCAAAGTCATTTGGCTGGAACTACGTGAACACTCTGGCGGACGAGGGTAATTATGGAGTCAAAGGAATTGGAGCCTTCATTGAAACGGCCAATAGGAATGGTAAGAACAGTGTTTAAGGTTGTTGTTTTAAAAGTTGTATTAATCGATCAATTTTATCAAACTATAATTCCTCTGCCCATTTTAACGTTTGTTTTGAGCTCAACGTTGTTTTGTATACATTTATTTTAGAATGAATCATTTTTAATATGATCAACATTACAGAAGTACCCATCAGTTATTCAGTTTCATAGTCGAGAAGAATAATGTAAATTAATTATATGTAATACGATTTATGTTATGATACCTGAATGTGTTTAAACTTTTCAAATAAGTACGGAGAGTTTTAACAGCGCCACCTGCAGTGTACTCCGCACTGACACTGGACTCTGGAGATTGTTCATTTGATCAAGATATCCTACATGTTTCTATGGTGATGTGTCATTGTCTCCGTCTGTTTGTCCGATTTATTTTTTTCGCGTGAGAATGTTCTGTTATGATTGTAATTTTTGGAATCTAATTTATGTTTGGCTTTCAGTCACTGATTCAATAAAAAAAATTATATACTTGTCAATTGAAATGCTACTGGGGAGAATTTACAGTCTTTTGACGAAATCCAAAGTAAATAATGTGACCGAACAGTCAAATTACACACAATTTGGATAGTCGCAAAATTAATTGAGAAAATGAGCATTCTAAGGTCGAATTCCGTTGACCTCTGCATTGTATGTACGTGTGCCATAGTGCCTTGGTCTCTTCCCTGTTGCTGTATGTTTTTTTAAAATCTGGTTTACTTCTTTCTTGAATTTTGCTGCATTACGACCACTTGAAACATTTACATGTACATTAACGGAAATATAATTTTTGTTTTGTTCTTGTTTTCGAAATTGAAATTCTTCCGATTAGTGGGACAAAATATCTGCTTCACTCAATTGAGAAAATATATTCTAACTATAAAACGTGCCGAGCTATTAAATTTCATTGAAACATTTTTAAGCTGTTCCAAAGTGTTGGGCCCTGTCGAACTAATCGAAACATTGTCTCATTTGAACTTACTTTAAAAATAGCCAGCGTATTGTGCATCAAGTAAGGAAATCGGACACTTAATTTTATTGTTATATCTTTGTTGCATTGTGTATTAATTTATCCTGTATTTCAAGTAGTTGGAGCAGAACAATGTTGATGAAACAGCTGTTTAGTGCTAACAACTAGTCAATTGAACACATTCTTGTATTATTTAAACAAGTTCTTATATTATCTATTATCTATGACAATAAGAACGAACTGAGACGTCTGACACTGCTTAGGTCAAATACCACTAGTGAAATGTCAGTCATCGATTACGTATCTTCATTGAAACGCCAGCACAAACATACATACTCCCAAAGATGTTTACGCTATAAAAAAAGAGAAACACATTGTACTGACATGCAAAGCAGTAAGATATACCACTAGATCAATTGACAGTCAGTGACGACTTAGCAGAGGAATGTACTTCCTTGATGGTAATGGTGTGGTTATCTGAATTACTTGCACAGAACCCTCCCACTATACCGATATCCGATAATGCATAAATAAGCCCCAACACTGAACGTTGATAATTTACAAAGACGACAAAAGTGTATGTTAATATAATTTGGAACAAATAAAAGCATTCTCATGTGACACGTAGCTCCTTGACTTTAGACTCAACTGTCTGCATGTATTCTTGTTCCGCCAGATGTTCATCATCAAACTTGATTTAAGTCTTGTGTGTGAAGTTGTGTTTACTGCAGTAAGGTCTTATTGGAGATCATTTAAGTTTAATTCTTCAATTTTTTCCAATGACGTGATTATTTGCAAATCACAGAAGATAACCCACGAGTCGTATATCGGCTATTCCATAAACTGCAGACCAGACAATCACCTTGTCTTTATATGTTTGTCCAACTTTAACTGTCCCCATGGACAATTGTCAGACACAAAAGCATCACACGAGGTTAAGATTAACCGTTTGAATGATTTAGGTTCGTCTATCTTAATCATGTATGATATTAAGTTTGTTAACATTACGGCATACACATGCATAACAAGAGGGTTTTATCTGTCCCTTGTGGCAGGTGAGGGATCAGAGCAGGTTTCATACTGATTAACTGATCGACTGATTTCTTTGCTACCTCATTTCTTTATCAAGAGATCAATACATGTTCTTCTGAAATGGCTTTGATAGAGAAAGGGCCCAAACTTCATAAACTCACTGTAACTATTGTCTATTATACAGTAGAATGAACTCATTTCCCTATCAAATGCATTCATTTACAAATATCAAAACTTATATTTCTTCATCCCCAAGAAGCTTAGATGGGGTATTTGTAACATATCAAAATTATTTTAAAGTTAATGTTGTGGTAGTATAATCATAGACAATTCCTTAGATAACGTTGTCCTTCGTGTTTCTATGGTGATGTGTTATTGTCTCCGTCTGTTTTTTCCGCTTTTCGCTCCTCGTGAGAATACATTCCGCTCTTTTACTGTTTGGAATCCCCTCAATCTTTGTTCTGTTTTATATTTTTAAAGAATCTGTATGCCTACAGATTGTGTTTTTTTTCCAATCAGATTTAACCTGATATTTACACCAATGAGTTAAAGAAGATCCTGACGATAATCTCAACAGCACTCACAATAGAGCACCAAATTGAGCATCGACGGACCCCTAGCAAGCTAGAGGTGGGACCAGGTGCCCGGGAGGAGTAAGCATCCCCTGTTGGCTAGCCGCACCCGCCGTCGATGTTCATGCACGAAAATAAACAATAAAAACATGAACTGCACTGTCTGAGGCCATTTCTATATAGAAAAAAATACGTACATCGAGACAATCACCGACTTTGATAAGTTTTCATGGAACTGTTGCAAAGGTGTTGCATGCAAACAGGAGACGCTGACTCTCCTCGCGCAGCTGGTATCACTTTGGAATATTGTTTATTCCGGGATTTGCCACTGTTCCAATGTAAATTCTAATGATATTGCCTTACCTTTCGACTTTGAGACTGCATAACTGCTGGGTACTTCTTCAATGCTTTTCTCGACAGACACTAAAGTGGAAGTATTCACACCGCAAACGCTTTAACTCCATGTCTTGGTATCCTGTTCTATTTCATGGCTGATATTGGTATTGGAGTCTAATGTTAAATAGACGTTAACATATCGTTAAATATGGTAAATGATATTTACGTTTTATTTCAGGCGTATGCACTGCCCAGAGATTGACTATAACCAGAGATGCCACGGACGCTATGATTGACGGATTAGTAGACATACTTCTAGGTGAGGAACTGGCCAGGGGCGTGGTTATGTTTGTTAACGAGGACAACACACGTAGAGTTCTACAGTCTGTCCTGAGGAAGAATCGCACTTCAGAGTTGTCGTTCCTTGCCAGCGACAGTTGGGGCGCCAAAGTTCATCCGGTACTTGGTCAACAATCGGCAGCAGAGGGCGCTGTTACAATATTACCAAAACGAAGAATAATTCCAGGTAAATCTCATTTATTAGATATATCTTAATTATTTAGAATAGTCTACAATGGCAAAACAAAAAAAAAGATACAGTAAAAAGAAATATGAAGGAAAAATTAGCACTAGGTCAAACCAAAGATTGTCTTTTTAGTTAGTATGATGGAAGAGGTCTTGAACAGATCTCATAACTGATTTCTCTCATCAGCTGACAGATCATTTACCTTTTACATAATTTTTACTCTACTGAATGACACATTGAGATGAGTGATCCTCGCCCCTTGTAAGATAACACAGTGAATAAATATTGGTGTCGTGACCTGGATAAGAGACATATGAAATTGTGCATTGATGACATGCAAATGAAAGCAAGAAATAACAAGATAGTTATGCGAACAATCACATTTGACAAGCATAACGAGTTTTCTGCTCCAACAAATGACAAGACGTTGCAAACGAATAATGTAAATATGTTATCACATGTGATGTCTTATACAGTTTCATATTCATAACATTGTTCTTTTAAGTAAGAATTATATTGGGATTTTTCAATTTTCCACATTCTTTCTTACAGAGTTTGATACCTATTTCAAAGGGCTGCACATCAAAAACTACACTCGAGATCCGTGGTTCAAAGAATATTGGGATGCAGTTTTCAATTGTTCAACGAAAGGCAAATGCAACGGTAATCATTCACCAGAACCAATTCTAATCGAACTCTTTCATTTAATAATACATATGCATGTACTCTTCAAACACTCCTTCAGGATAAAATGTGAAAACAAAAAGGTAGTCAGATTTATGCTAAAATGATCGATAGTCAATAGTAAGAGCTAAAAACTCTTAATTAATTAGATAAAATCCAAAAATCTATACATCTCTTGTCTGACTTTGATCTACTTTTACAGGTAATGAGCATATCGGTATGCCAGGAGTTGCATATGAACAGGAAGGATTAGTACAGTTTGTCATAGACTCGGTCTACGCACTTGCTCACGCTCTACATAACTTGCTGGCTGATTTGTGTCATGGATCACCTCTGAAAAAATGTCCCTTCGTCCGAAATTTCACTGGACCAGATCTCTTGACTTACATCAGAAATGTTTCGTTTAGAGGTATATTAATTTTAATATTATATATGTGCATTGTAAGTTTTTCTATCCAAGAGAGTGGAAAAAACAATAATAATAACACATATATATATGTAGTAAACCAAGCTATCGAACCCCAAAAAAGAAAATAGAGGGATATTTAGAATTAGAATTTGCTTTTAAAAAGCGGCGAATAAAAGATACAAATGACAAACGTCTTACGGGTTTACCATCTATTTGAGGTAGATATAACCATTATACAATTGAAATGAAAATTTGTTACTAGAACTTTAATTCTACACCCTAGTTTTTGTTTCTTTATTGAACTCCGGCACTTAAAAAGTATCTCATGCTAGTTCTTTAATCCTATTTAGATTTGCCCTTTAGGATACAGCATCTAGCTGCTATAAAATCGACTTTCTGTCTATTCCTGGTAAATCGGTGCGTCTTTAATTGAATTATTTTCACTTTTAACTTTTTATCTACTTCGTTATCTCGCAGGATCTGTCAAAATGAGAAATACTATGGACACAGCCGCATCAATCGTACTTTTTATTGACTGTTTACGGCTTCTTCTGTCATCTACACTAGATATTTATCATGAAATCGAACCTGTGATTCAATTAATGAGAAGCTAATCGTACAGGCAATGTCCTTTTTACTTTTATGTCATCGATTTATATGGCCTTATAATGCCTTTATTATTTTTTATGTCTGAAACTATGTCAAGGACTTGAGGTTTATAAATTTGATTTGTCATTTAAGGCCCGCCAAATATTTAATAATACTTTAAAAAAAAACTTTCATTCAATCTTTAAAAAAGAAATCGTAAGATTGCAATCAGGGGGGTTAAACAACATAAATAAAATAAGCCAAAAACATACATGGGCACATGTAGCCAAGTTCGATCAACTTTGGTTGGTCGTTTCTTCAACGCATTTGAAAATATCTGTTATCAAAACGTCTTGAAATTTCTGAAACGTTGGTCCTATAGCATCATATCCCAGCCATCCTGCTGCGTCTTTCAGTATATTTTTGGACGTAATAACTTTCATATTCTTTGGCCATAATTCTTTCTTAGATTGAGCATCACTGGCGAGGGATAAGTACCCGAAACGCTCAAGCCTGGACCATGCTGCAAATTTATCTGTTCTAAAATGATGCTATTGAATTTGAATAAGTTTAACATTTGTGTCATTGCTGGTTGACCAGGAGTCCCCGAGGGCACATGGATTCAATTTCGATCAAATTTGGTTGCTAGTTTCTTCAACGCATTTGAAAACATCTATCAAAAATTCTTGAAATTTCTAAAACGTGGGTCATGTAGCATGTTTAACGTCTTCAAATTCCATAGCATCATTTAAGAACAGATCAATTTGCAGCATGCACCAGAAATGCACGTTTCAGGTACTTAGCCCTCGTCAGTGATCCCTAATCTAAACAATGTAATTTGGACAAAGAGTATTAAAGTAATTATGTCCAAAAATATACCGAAAGACTAAGCAGGATGGGTGGGATATGATGCTACAGGACCCAAGTTTTAGAAATTTCTAGAAATTTTGATAACAGAAATTTTCGAATGCCTTGAAGGAACGATCAACCGAAGTTGATCGGAATTGGCTACACATGTGCCCTCGGGGATTCTTGGTCCACCAGCAGTGACACTCGACAAGTGGTACAAATCATATCCCGGTCCAAGCAATCCTGCTATGTCGTTCGTTACATTTTTGGATATAAATAACTTTCACATCTTTTGGGCCATATTACATTGTTTAGATTGAGGATCACTGACGAGGATTAAGTACCCGAAACGTGCATCTCTGGTCCATGCTGCAAATATATCTGTTCTAAAATGATGCTATTGAATTTGAAGACGTTTAACATGACATCAGCAAACTCATTCAACGAATTAAGTTAGCACGAAATACAAGTATGAACATTCTTTAAGAGATGCCAATATATTCTTTTCCAAAATTATTTTGCAGGAATCGGGAGTGATACAGTTAGATTCAACGAAAAAGGTGATGGACTTGGTACGTACGACATATACCAATATCAACTGACACCTAACGGATACGAATATGTACTTGTTGGCGAGTGGACAGACAGGTAATTAATTTCATTCATTTTTACAAGTTTTGCAATCCAATCTGAATGAAATTTCTTATGCGTTTCACATCAAACATTTATTAAAAAATGAACTGTGCCATTTCTTGCAGTCTGTTCCTAAACGAGTCCCGAATAAAGTGGAAATCAGAATCAAATTTGCCGCCAAAATCTTTGTGCAGCGAAGCATGTCCAGCTGGATACGCTAAACTTGAGAAAGGAGAGACTTGTTGTTGGGCTTGCATAAAATGCGCTGATAACCAGTACCTGAAGGATCCTCACACATGTGCTGACTGTCAAGAGATGTTCAAACCGACCGCAAATAAGTCCGCTTGTCAGCCGCTCCCGGTATTTCACCTTAAATGGAATAGCATGTGGGTTCTACTTCCCATTGTGTTCTCCAGTTTTGGGATGATATGTACCGTTTTAGTCTTCGTTGTCTTTATCCGTTTCAACACCACGCCTGTCATCATGGCATCTGGGCGCGAATTATGCTACGTACTTTTGATGGGTATTTTTCTTGCCTACGTCACATCCTTGATCATGCTCATTCCTCCATCGGTGATCCTATGCACAGCCCGACGGATCGGCCTAGGAGTGTCTCTTTGCTTAATTTATGCGGCCATGCTGACGAAAACAAACCGTATTTACAGAATTTTTAATAGTGGTATAAAAGCTATGGTGAAAAGGCCCAGCTACACAAGTCCAAAATCACAAGTTTTCATTTGCATGGCGATTGTTTCCGTACAAGTGATCGGCGGATTAACATGGCTTGCATTTGAGAAGCCACATACGGTTTATGATTTACAACACAACGACGTTCTGGTTCTAAAATGCGGTGCTGGACAGATTGCCATTATAGTATCTTTAACTTACAATATATTTCTTATCATTTTATGCACTGTTTATGGCATAAAAACGCGAAAGATCCCACAGAATTTCAATGAGGCCAAATACATAGCATTCACAATGTATAGCACTTGCATTGTGTGGCTGGCGTTTATCTTAACATACTTTGGAGCGAGCAGTGATTTTAAGGTAAGTTAGGGTGACAATATCAAATTTTGATCTTTCTTAGAAAAACTGTACCATTATTCGTCATCTTCTCGGGACAAGTGTACGTAATATCGTATTACTCTCCACTATAAGTAGTAAGGTACACCGAACCAATGAGAATCGACTTAGAATGTTCTGATTAATGTACAACTTAATATACTTATTTAAAAAGAAATAATTGAAAACAATATGGTGGCGCCTATGGAAATCTGTCGAATATGCCGAAGCGAATTATATATGCGGGACAGGCGTTCAAGTTCCAAAGATATGTTTTTTGTGTTTAATAGGTACGCCAGGTACTTGATTTTGTACCAAAATCGAATAAAAAAAATGGAAATGCTAGTAATGACGAGTTCTCAAGGGACATAAATTTTGAATGCTCACTAGGTGACGCTCTGAAAATTATGGAAAGGACCAGAGCCACGAACGGCAAAATCGGCCTAATTTGCCACAACGTTCATCTTTTATATTTTGATAATACCATATTTCAGCACTTCAGAACTGGCCAACTTTGTGATTTACGGCCTTGCTGAAGCAAAATATTTTAATGTGAATTGAGAGTATGGTATATTGTTTGCGACGTCATTTTCACAAATGACGTCGCATAATGTCAGGACAAGTACCATGAATTACTAAGTATTAGAAATGATAAGAGATATTTCTACATTGAGAAAATGTGTGAAATATTAATTTAAAGAAAACATATTTTTAAAAATTCTATAAATACAATATGTGTACAATTTATTATGTACAATCCGTGTTTGTTTTGCCTTCGCTCGAAATCACAGGCTGAAAATGTCCGTCCTGGAACTACAGTATGCATGTCTTCAATGTAATACTTTTACTTTTTGTATTCGTTTAAATTGCGTAAGATGTAAGCTGCATCGTTCCACAAGAAATTGATGTCATTACTTATGATTATATGAAAAAAATAAAAGAAAGACTCCATGTTTCCCATCTTCATGAATCTCGGATCCGAAACGTCCCAACTGTCCTAGAAGAGTGTTAGGCTGTATCAGATCAGACAAAGATATACCATGTATGCTTCTTCATTTTTTTCGAAAATTTCTGAAATACCGTTAAATTCAAAGATTTTCTCGTAATAAAGTTGTCAGAACATCTTCAGTCAAAAGTGAATACCCCTGTACAACATCAAAACACGGTTCTATATCTGCTGCAGATCAAGATAATTAAAGCCGTAGATGCACCACTGTCAGCAATGTATGAAGATGAACATTAGTGTTATTCAATTTGACATCTATAAGTACTTCAAATTTGTTCCTATAAACTAGTAGGCTCAAATTACACGTATTAATTTTTAATCCAATTTTGCGGTCAGCTGCTGGACTAGACAGAGATAATACATCGGCTAAATTGAAAACCCCTTCCGTACACTTCGATGCCTATGAGTCAATGACTCAATATAGATAAGTACAGCTAAAACTCGAGTTGAAAAATGAGAAAAATAATGTCTTCATTCATTGCATGGTTTTCCTTCTAAAATCAGTGTGTAATACCCATTTGCAGAGGTTGTGGCGGATACAGGAATTAGGGGTAAGGATAATTCTAATTTGAAATCCGACAAAGGGGAGGAAAGATATTACGTACACTTGCCGCGAGAAGATAATTTAAAACCTCGCTAATATGTATATTAGCAGGAAAATTACATGCGCGATGAGTAAACGCTTTTATGTCACTCTGTCATTTTTTCCTGTGATTGAGCTAAAATTGAGACATAAGCTTAAAAGTAAAAGAAATCAGTTGTATTCAATGTTTTTCTCCCATTAGTGTCTTTCTTATTTTTATCATTGACACTCCTCCATTAAAGAAGAGACTTTGATCCCCTTTCATGGACAAATAACTCGTTAAATGTCTCTAAATTTACCTCCAGTAACTGATTCTGAATCGATGAAATTCAATCGTTTTAGATTTCTCGGAATACAATCCCTGTATGGAGTAATAAAGATATATGCTTTTCAAATGAAAACTACTGGATTGTAAAGCTAGGGATACTTTAATCCAGACAAAGTATTAACCGCAAATTGTGGGCAATTGCCCGTTATAAAATTACTTCCTCTAATCTTTCTTGTCTAAGCCTTGTAGATTAGAGTCTTCTCTTGACAGCAGACTATTCCCATTGCATGTTTTCCTTCTTTCTTGAACTTTTTCTTCATTTGAGCTGTAGGGATCGTCGTAAAGAACATTTAAAACGGGGAAATAAGAGAAGTTTTGTGCTTAAGAGAGTACAGCTAAAAGCCTTACAGTAATTGAGAGATTTTGATATCTAATCAAGGAAAATGACTCTGTGCGTAAAACGCAGAATTCTAAAAGAGTTTTGCTCATTGCACTTTAGCTTGATGTGCAGTGGAACTGGTTATTAAAGCATGGATAATGTCATCGTGTCTATATTGCGTTAAACTTTTAGAGCCAATGAATTTTCGAATTGCCAGAAGTGATAGTTACTTTAATAGGGAAGTCGAATTGTATTTTGAAGACGGTAATGCTTTTTCGGCACTGCTAAACCACCATCTTGCTATCTGTTAATAGGCTACCTTGTTATAATTTATTTTATCGATGAGCATCGAACACCATACATGTATGAAGAATGTTCGTTCTCCGTTTGACCAGGGAAAAAATCACCGAAGGAAACGAACGAAAAGTCCGTTTGTAGGCTAAGTGAACATGGAAAGTGACATTGTCCAGAAAAAGATATCATTTCGCATTTAAAAGACATATTGGGACACAGAAAGTCTGACTTGGCATATCAATTACACCGGAAGTTTAAACGACCCGTAACGCATAAGAAATCTTAATAAGCGTAATACGTCGAAACAATATTATCGGATACCAATTAATTTTTGAAGAAAGAATGGCAAGAAATATGTAAGACATCTTCTATTGAAGCTTTTTTAATTGAGCGACTAAGTTTATATTTTTCCCTGATTTTTGGATAAAATTTGGCGGACTGTAAGGTACACATCGCAGGCTAATTCATTCCTTAAATGTACATTCAAAATACCTGTTTCCTCCCAATCATGAAATACAAGTAACATGATATGGTGGAAAGTGTGAGCGGTTTATTTTAACGCATGCATCATACATAAAATTCATTGTGCTGGAGCCGACAAACGTACATTAGTATTGTACATGAATAAATGAATAGGAATACACTAAATGAAGGAATGCATGATACAGTCGTTTTCATTGAACAGCTACCGAAATACAATGCTTTCTAAAATCGAGACAATTATGTCTTCATTTGGACAGGAATGACCTCACTTTCTGAAAAGGAAAGGACA